>JAVHKZ010000017.1:2400000-3000000 GCA_035079395.1 Aspidiotus destructor | reverse complement strand
AATTAAAGAACTGCAAATACGTTTAGATGAGGCCGAAAACAACGCTCTGAAGGGCGGTAAGAAGGCTATTCAGAAACTTGAACAGAGGGTACGAGAGTTAGAGAATGAGTTGGATGGTGAACAACGTCGCCATGCCGACGCTCAGAAGAACCTCAGAAAGGCCGAACGTAGAATTAAGGAATTAAGCTTCCAAGCCGAGGAAGACCGCAAGAACCACGAACGTATCCAAGACTTGGTCGACAAATTACAACAGAAAATCAAGACGTACAAGAGGCAGATAGAAGAAGCGGTAGGTTTTACATTTCTCGATTAGAGTTTGATGTTACAATAAATATTGACGAGGGTTTACTTCAATTTTTTAGGAAGAAATAGCCGCCCTCAACTTAGCGAAATTCAGAAAAGCCCAACAAGAATTAGAGGAAGCCGAAGAACGCGCTGATTTATCAGAGCAAGCTATACAGAAGATGCGAACGAAAGGTCGATCAGGCTCCACCGCAAGGGGGTCCAGCCCTGTGGTACGTTGAAAATAGAAATTTAAATTGTTTTTCAGTACGCGATGGGATTATTAATAAACAAACCGAACGTTTTTCAGTCGCCAAAACCGCGAAAAATTTCGGTCGATTAGAAAGTTATAGGTACTGTGCTGTTTGTAAGTTATTTCTCCTCTCTCCACCAACCTTATCCCATTCTATGTTTATCAGCCTGCATGCCATCAAAGTAGTCAACTTTCCATTATTGAATGATCTGATTGTACCTACATGAAAGTTTTTGATTGCTGATTGTGAAGCAATTGAGAACGGATCAATGTGTATGTAGGCTTTGGGGGGAAATGTTTTTCTCGTAGCCCATTCACTCATTCATTTTCCAGGTCCCGCATGCTATGCAATTCATATACCAATACGTACCTCCATTTCTTTATCTATATTATGTTAATAATGAATTTTGTTTTTTCAGCATCGCCCATCTGTAAAATCACCGTTCGATGGATTATCGTTCCCACCTCGATTTGACTTACACGACGGAGATTTCTAGAAACGAAAACCTTTCGTCCTTTTTTTTATTCGAAGCTTTTATTAAAATTTCTTTATTAACATAATTATTTTATAATGAAATGAAGAAATGCGCACGTCGGTCTAAAAGCTATTTATTTATTTATTTATTTTCATTTTGTAAAATGAGAAGGTGATAAAAAAAAAAGATAAAAAAAGACAAAAAATATTTTACTATTACGAAATTACATCTGTGAACAGTACTACTACGTTATAGTAATTATAGTGTAGTAATGAAATAAAATAGTAATGTATTTCAAAACGTATTTGTCGAAATTCAACTGATCAATCCTTAGAACTGAATCGGAAAAAGTATTGATCTACAGATACTGCATAATGACAACTGGAAACGACTTTGTTTTATTTTTCATCGACGCTCGGCTCGCTGGTAACTTTGTCGTTTAGGGAGAGGGGGTAACTCGGAGATAGGAGAGATAGAAAAAAAGAAAAATGAGAGTGAATTTGAAGTTATTGGAGAGAGCGGAAGTAATGTCGATGGGATTTGCGAAGATTTCGGAGGCCCTGGTATATCCAACAAGTACGTCTAAGTTTTCTTCGTAACATCGAAAGGAGGAAGGAGGGTCAAAGAAATTTGATAAGAGGTGAGAGTGCGTAAGATGAGTGTATCTGATTTTGAGATGATGACTGTTGATATGAATGAATTATGCTTAAAGGGGTGGTTTGTTTTTGATGATTGAATTTTCCTAATTTTTGAAATTAAGTTTGGAGATTGGATTTCAGTTTAAGAGCTGGTAATATTGCGATGGGTGATTCTAGAGGATGATATGGCTTCTTTGACTGTTATATCTTTTCCATCGTACTTTTCCAGACCTATGTGGGCTGGAATCCCATCAAAGATGACATAATAAAGAGAGAGAAGAGGCATAGCTGGGTACGTTGAATTAGAGGAGTTTTTGAGAAAGGATTTCGGAGAAATTTGGAGTATGTTTTAGGTTTGTTGAGTGGGGAGGGCTCACCAAAGGATTTTGAAAGGATTTTTTGGAGGAGCCATCGGGTACGTTAATTGGTCTGTTTCTGAGAAATCAAGTTATTGGTTACGGTTAGGTCGGGCTAGAACAGAAGATTTGAGAGTTTAGAGGATGTTTTTGGCAAATTTGAGGAGCAAAAGACGCACTGTTGCTTCGAAGCAGAGGCTCAAGCAGTATTCGAAAGCGTTGAGAGTTAATCTGCGACAAGTAGCTTGGACTAGATCTAATAAGGAGCAGAACGATTCAGGGGTTTATGATTATTATACAGTTTGAAGAGAATACTGTTTTCTGGGTGGAGAAACAGAATACATGGTCTGAGCTCTATGTAAAAATAGCTGAAAGCTCATTTAAAATTGTCTGCGTGCTAGGATTGGGTTGAATGATTAGACGAATATATTAGTAATATGCGAATAAAGTTTGGCTGTGGAAGATTTCAACTTGAAGGAAGATATCTTGATGGCTACCGAAAAAAAAAAAGGTGGAAAAAACACGAAGAGTATTACCTTGTCAGGTATTTGTTTCAGTTACTCATAAAAATGTGAGTTCATCTTGGATTTTGACAGCTATTATTCTATTATGAAAAAAATGTTGCTGCGTTTCAGGTAAATAACTTCGGAGACTACTTCGAATAGTTTTTGTGTATGCATGCACATGGTTAACTACAAGACGAAGAAAAAAAAAGTGATAAAAAACAGGAATTGGAGCGAGAAACCTTATCAATTTGGGTTAGAGATCTATACTCTTGCATGGATTGAGTTGAGGACTTTATTGAATGGGGGATAAAATTTTTCTGGACTCTGATAACAATGCAAATTACCTTCTGGAGAATGCAAGATAATTATAGAGTCGCCTAGAATTTCTGTTTCTTAGTGGATCAAACGATTATTTATGCAAAATATGCGTGTCGACTGTGGAGACTAGATAGCAGATAAAGAGATAGAGGAACACTTTGTGGCAAGGCAACACTGCACTGAGTGTCGGTCTCTTTCCACCTCTTCACCATCTAGTCTGTATACTCAATATAGTTATTATGCATAACCTTGTGTTATGCGTACGTCCCCACTGAGTTGCATTAATAAATCGTGTGACTCGTTACAGTTTTTTGAAGATTTCAGCAAGATGGGAATTCAACATTGGATATTTTACTGGCAACTGAACGTCTGAGATTTATTCTTCCACTAAATTTCCAAATTTCTCTCCTCAGACGAATTCCCTGATTAAAAATGTTTCTATGTTCAAATTAAGTAGCTCCCTTCTCCTCCCTCCCCCCCCCCCCGTTCACCATCGAAAATATTTTATTGACTTTGCAAGATTTCATACTTTTTGTTCAAGTTTGAAAGCACTAAACTATCTTGGAGCCCGACGGCATCTAAAATTTCCAATTGTTATCACAGAAAAATACAAAAAAATATTGGGAAAAGTTGAAAAACGAGTATTCTTGAATTTTTTTTTTTTTTTTGCATTTTTACTATTCTCGCTTCTTTCTTGTATGTCGGTGAAATGACTCCGAGGATTGGACCGTTATTTTCCCTCTTCCATTTGTCCCAAATAAAAAAAGTGCTGCTACAAGGACTAAAGCGTATTATACAGTTGCGATATGAAATTATGGAATCTTTACTGTCGCAAATCAACAGGTTCACTCCCTAGGGGTGTGTCTGACTCGAAGTTGATTAGGTTTTGAAAATTTAGCCAGTCAGCTTCGTCATAGTTTACATGAGGCAGGTATTTTAGTGCGATGATATGATTCAACAAGTCTCATATACGAGAATGTGGGTAAGTTTAGCAAAAAGTTGAGGCAGTACCATGCAACGAGTCGACAGAGATTGAGTCTTTGAACGGATTCAAGGGAATTCAATAAGAATGATCTGGCACTTGACTGACATATAAAAACTGTAAGTTTCCTCCTCTTCTCAATGGATTTAACACGTAAGGGAACCTAGATTTTCAGTAATTCATTGGTTGCTGAGGCAGGAAGCAGACAAGAGACCTAAAGTAGAAATTTTGTCAAAAAACCGATTGCTCATCGGAAGAAATACAAACTGGTATAGAAGAAACAAAATGTAAACCATTAATCGTCAACTAATGGAAATCAACTTGAAGACTACAGCGAGTCTGATCAACTAATACTCGAACTTTAATAAGTTAGGTACACCTTACAATTATGGGAATACTTGCGTAAGCGCTTTCGATCAGAAGATCATCTTCTGACAAAAACAAGAATGTACTACTCGTATCAAGTTTAAAATTCGACTCGAATAAGTGAGTACCTATTCTAACCTTTCCCTTTTCTGAGTAAAAGAGCGTATGGGAAAGATGACCGATTCGAGAAACAATATATCCTATTACAAACTCGATGGCTTTGATCTTCTTGCATCGACTATTTTCTTAAGCACACAACGTATACATAGGGTACTGAGAAAAGCACCAATAATTTTGAGTGGGATCCAAAATTCTTCCGCATATCGTTACTTTATATTGAAATCCAATTCGAACGTTTAATTCGGAATTCAATTTCGGCCTTTGCTTACACACGTCAGTTGAACAGAGCGACGAGCTTTTAGACAAACCATCCTCTCGGCGGTATTCTGTCTAGTACGTTGAAGTGATGCGATCTCGTTAGCGGTGGTACGTGCGGCTCTTGCTACATTAATATTCTTAAAATAGATCAGCCTCCCTCCTCGATGATTCTGTACGTTGTCGAGCGAAAACAAACGTACATACATATGATTTTATATTAATACGCACGCATACAGACGGTGCGCGAAAGTTCTCTGCCCAATTGTCGCGATTCTCCGTGACCAGCTAAGGCCAAAAGAAAGTTGATATAACCTCTTCCCCGTGAACCCACTCTAGTGATAAACAAACACAAGACTCGGACGCAATTTTCGTGAGTCAAAAATTTTTTCGAACGTTCTGTGTTGCAGTTTGACGATTCGCGAGTATCGGTGAAGTGCGCGACTTCTTTCGAATTTTTTTTATCAATTTTCTTTTTTCTATTTATATCCGAAGTAAGTACTGCTTTTCTATTTTTGCGTTTCTGATAAAATTATCAAAGAGTACATCTTAGTTGAACTTATTGATATTGAACCAAAAATGTTCGCAAGAAATCAATCATCGATAAGAAGTCATCAAAAAATTACTCCTCGACGGTGTCTTCTCTTGGAAAATTTCATTTTAACCTCCAATGTTTCGCCGATCTCATATTACAAAATCGAAGAGTTTGGTGACTTTTCGGAATTTGGAGTATATTCTTTTATTTTTAGAATTGGCATTTGTCCACTATCTATAAAATTTTCTATTAGGTCATTTTGTTTTACGACAGACATCAGTAGTATGTGAAGAATTAGAAGATGAATATTGATGATATTTCATAGTATTTCATAATCATCATCATCTCCTTCCTCCGGTACTGTAGAGTTGTACGTATTTCATTCGTCCGCGAAAAACAAAATAAAAGTTTCTCGAAAATGATACCCCTCTTACCTTTCCATTTGTAGCAATGCAGAAAAAGAAAAAAGCTCTCCGACTAGATGATAATGAATTTTCGTCTCGTTTTCTTTCATTGTATTTGACCTGTTTTCTTACAACTCGCTTTCATTTGTATTATCCTGGCAATGTTTCCAAGTTCTTCTGTACGCACGAGCGATCGACCTAGTATTTTTGTACCCTTGTGGGCGTTATACGTACACATAATTAGAGGCAATTCCAATATAGACGAAAAGTAGCTTGACCATCGTTTGCGGGACATTCTTTTCTCATCAGCAATTTTTAACATAATCATTCGAGCGTTAAATTTTTGTTTCCAGGGTGAGAAAGAAATAATCCACCATGGACGCCATCAAGAAGAAAATGCAGGCGATGAAGCTGGAGAAGGACAACGCGATGGATCGCGCGTTGCTCTGTGAACAGCAAGCCAGAGACGCCAACTTGAGAGCCGAGAAAGCCGAGGAGGAAGCACGTGCCCTCCAGAAGAAGATCCAGACCATCGAGAATGATCTTGACCAGACTCAAGAACAGCTGATGTCAGTCATGGCCAAACTCGAAGAGAAGAACAAGGCCTTACAAACCGTAAGTAGAGCAAGTTTTCTGAATCGTTATCCAAGAACTTATTCGTCATCTCTCAACTCAGAGTTCGAGATGATGTGACAATTACCTTCTTCTACTTTCGTTCTAGAAGCGAGGAACAAGCGTTGAACGAGTGCCCCTATCCTGAAAAACTTTTTTTTCGACGTAAAAGTGTAAAATTTCAGTTAACATCTCAACAACCCTAGTCGTGCGAATATTCATCCCTTTTTCCTTCCCGTGTTAATCATCGCGTACTTGCGTCACATTTTGGCAATCATGTTCTTAACGAGGACTATACAATCTGTTTTTTACTGGGTCGGAGCCAAATGTTTTGGTCCGTACAGCGTGCCCTGCATTACTTGTTACAATTCTTAGGCATTTAGCGCGCGTACAGTGAGATAGATACATTAAGAAATATTTGATATTGTTTTAATTTTAGATTTCCGCGTAATATGCATGACATTTGATTCTTTCTCGCTTAATCTGATATCTTAATGTCTATTCAATCGTATTGTTCGTAGAAATAAAAACCGGCTGACCAGTATTCATGATGAGAAGATGCTTGTCTTTAAAAACGTACCTCAACTGATTCGCAGGATCTGTATGCCAATATTCTGGTAACAGAAGATCTAAAACAATCAATTAGACAGTCTAGTCCTCTATTATGGTGGTTCTCAATCTGAGGTTCGCAGCCACCTAGGGGGCGCAAAAGACAAACTGGGGGGGGGGAGGGTCGCGAAAAACGAAATAAATTAATAATCTGATCGGGTAGAAATAAATGATTGCAAAAAGGGATTCATATTCAATAACAATGTTTTTGTGAGAGGGCAGCCGAAAATCGGCAGGCTTGGTACGAAGAATCGTTTTCTCAAAAATTCGAGCCTATCATTGGCAGGCTATTGGAGCGGTTTGCAGCCTCAAAAACTTTGAGAGCCACTGCTCTATTGCTTAAAAGGCAGGCGAAAAGTAATGAACTATTGAGAAAACCAAACGCTTATTTGAGATCCGAATCAGAAGAAAGAGTTAAGACAGAAAGCTCTATGCCATCAACTCTCTATACGAGTTTTGGATTCGCAGTTGCTTCTCAATGGATCGTGTTCGAAGTGTGACTAACTGCGCCATAATTTTTGCAAATGGAAATTTTTCATAAAGTAGTATGTGTGGCTCAGATCATTTGAAAAAAATAGCTCTCGAGGATGTTTGATTTTTAAAAATTGAGCTCAAGAAATGAAGTGAAACTGGGAAGCTGACTTCCTTCTTTTCTAATTTCGACTGAAAAACACACCTTGATTGTGTGTATTTCTCTTGTTACGCTCATGTTCTCCTTCGAAGTTATTTCATATCATAGGCAACTCTAAATGAGGCGAGATGTCGACCCCTCTTTTCCTATGTCTGATTGAAGGATATGCGCGCAGAATCGTTCAAGGTTCGTTTGTGAGCAGACGCGTTTCAGGGGTGGAAAACCTTACAGAAACTTTCTTAAGAACATGAATGAGAAGAAGGGGAAAATGGCAGTGACTCATGCCCGACCTCCTGATTAGAGACTGGAAAGAAAATGACTAGTTCTCGGACGGAGTGAGGAGGGGTGCATAAAAAGCTGACAAATCCATGAATTTATTTTTCAAAAACAGATCAGCGTCTTTTGCCTCCCTTTTTGCCTACTGAAACTTTTTCATTTCATTTTTCAGGAACTAAAACTTCCCTTGAGTACGATTTGTCAAGTTATTTGAGAACTACGAGTATGAAACTGTGATTTTTCAGAAGGGTAGTCGTGATAGGCGATAACTAGAAACAGGATAGGGAATATACAGGCAATACAAAGAAAACACAAACGATTCGACGTCTTCTTTGGGCCAAAATTAGAGGAAGAGAGGCCTGGAGGGGTAGGATTGTGGTTAGACCTTCCCCTTCACATAAAAACTTAAGTATACTTGCATTTCACGACACCCTTGTTACTTTTGTCACAGTATGTGAATTAGAGGTAGGATATTAAATGGATTCATGGGTGTGGCCCTCTGATTTTTTTTCTCTTTCTAAATTGATAGAGATCTTATTTAAAATGTTGTATTGTATTCAAATACTCACGTATTATATTTTTTGAATCATGACTGTAGCATTAAGTTGTTTCCAAAATTAAAAACAGTCTGAAGATAGAGTGCATTGGCTTAACAATAAATTAAGTACACCCACGGACATACAGGTGCACCAGGTGCGCTTGCACCTAAAAAGTGCCGGCCCTGAGTACACCTAAAAGGTTTTTTGGCGGGAGGCCCACCATCCGTTTAGTTGCTGGGGGTCATCAGAGAAATTTGGTCCGCCGACGGGGCAAAACGTCAAATGGGAGAAAACATCGAAAAGCGTTGGGAGTCATATAGGGAATTTTCTATTAAGGGACTTGGAAAAATTTCAAGCTCTTTTATACATCAGTATAGGGCTCTTCTATACCCTTTATTGGCCAGTATAGGGACTTGAAAAAATTCTTATACCCCTCTATGAGCTAGTGAGAATTCTGGGCTCTTCTATATCCTTCTATTGGCTAGTATAGTAACTTAGAACTAAGGACTTGGAGAAATTTCAAGGTCTTCTATATTCTCTATTAGCTAGTATAGGGACTTAGAAAAATTTCGAGCTCTTCTACTTATCAGTATGGAGAGCTCTTCTATACCCCTCTATTGGCTATTGTAGTGACTTATAAAATTTTCTATGGGCTATTATAAGGACTTGAAAAAATTACAAGGTCTGCTATGTGCTAGTATAGAGACTTGGAAAAATTTCGAGCTCTTTTATGCATCCAAGTTTTTTTTATTCTTCTGAATTGTATCATATATCTGCTTTGGAGATTCTTTCTTCAAATTTAAATTTACATAATGTTTATCATTGTCTTATCTGTTCCACATTTTATGCGTTTTATTGGGTCATATAATTAAGAGAAAATATGGTTTTATTTTTTCAGGCAGAAAGTGAAGTCGCTGCTCTGAATCGTCGTATTCAATTGCTCGAAGAGGACTTAGAACGATCGGAAGAACGTCTTGCTACCGCTACTGCAAAACTCGCAGAAGCTTCGCAAGCCGCCGACGAGTCTGAACGGTAAGTTTTTAGTCTTGGGCCTCGACCATGTACTACATAGACCCGCGTAGCTAAACAAGTCCTGTATGTTCCGTCGTAATAAGGAAGAAGGCCTCATCACCACGACCATCGATCTTCAAAATCGCAAAATGGGTTTCTTCATAGACGAGGAATAGTACGTTTTTTCTGAATCGAGAAGATGTAGTTTCATGTCTTGTCGGTACCGAGCCAGAAAACCACAGAGTCAGAAAAAATTTAGGAACTATGCAAAGTGGAAAACATTGTTGACAATTACGAAGATGAGATGCTTCTTTCTTAACACGGCAGTATTAAACCTGAAACAAGAACAATCGGTGCTAAAACGCAGAGATAAAACTTACCACAGGAAAAATGAATTTTGGAGAAGTTTAGTTGGTTCGCAGGTGGTCCTTTACATGAACGTACTTCGATTATTTTTCCTGCATCGTGTCGCATTGATGCATTTTCTTCCTGATATTTCTGATTCACATTCTATGTTACTTCGCGGGTCCGCGTGATATGATCAAAACCACGAAAGTAGTCCTTCTTTTCAATTCGTGAGTTCAAAACGGTTCTTTTTCAATCGGAATAATCACTCGGTCTCTGAAGTGGAGAAGAGGATAGGGTGGAAAATATAAAATAGGAAATTAATTCATTTCTTTAGTTTTTCGTGACGTTTAAAAGTTTTTTTTTAAAAAGGGGAATTTTCCGTGCATGAAATTCCATGTACCTATTGTACAATGAAGTTCTTGGATTGCGTCGTTGTTTGAGCAGAGGGATGGGGGGGGGGTGATTTAAGTATTGCTATTTGTGTAAATGATAAGAATACTTACTCTGACAGAAACGGTTGAAAATAATTTTGTAATATTTTTTCAGTCAAAGAAAAATTTTAGAAAATCGCAGCTTGGCTGATGAGGAACGTATGGACGCTCTAGAAAACCAGCTCAAAGAAGCCCGATTCTTGGCAGAAGAAGCAGACAAGAAATACGACGAGGTATTATTGAAAGACAAGTGTTAATACTTACTTAGTTTTAAAGCACTTTTCAGAGCCCCATTTTCAAGAAAATGTTGAACCTAGTGAAGGGTGATTAAGAAGGGTTTTCAAATATAGCGCTCAAGTGCACGTCATGATCATTCATGAGCCATTTTTGCTCGATTTTTATAAATACCATTATCCTTTGATCCCCTCAATTGACAAGAAAAAGTGACTATTTTTTTAGCCTAGATGTCTTTTGAGTACCTATAGATTATAAGAAATTTCCAGCAAGTTTAAAGTAAAAGAAGGGCCTAATGAACAGAAAAGAAGCCTGTATAGATTTCTCTGAGTCTGATGTATCGTAAGTTTGGAGTAAGGGTCTGGTATTTCACGGAATTAGAGAAAAACAAGTCGTGCCGTACTCTGAGATGAATGCCAGCAGCAAGTCAATCTTAGTCTATTGTACTACAATTTTGTAGAACAAATATTATCTAAGTTGGGTTTACGAAAACACCTATTAAATTCAAAAGGCTACAAGACCTGAAGCGCTATTTTTCTGTACTGCTTCCGAATGCGATGTGGAGGCATTGCATGGAGACGGGGAAATATCCTCTCATTTGGATTTAATTTAAACGATTTTATTTGCGAACAAGGTAGATTCGTGGATGCATGAAATTAAAATTGCCTCCCGAGTACAATAAATTTTGATATAATGGTGACCATAAAGAGTCATTATCCTCATTTTTGAGCATAGGCGAGAAAATATCTGTGCATGCTTACGTCTGTTAATTTTGATTTCTTCGACAGGTCGCACGTAAGTTAGCTATGGTCGAAGCCGATTTAGAACGTGCCGAAGAGCGAGCGGAATCCGGCGAATCGTAAGAAACATTTTGTCAATGATCGCCTATAGCTTATAACGCCATAACTCGCTGCTTCATATTTAACCTCCGGCCAAGAGGGGGAGGGGCTGCATTTTATGAGGATGTGGGGATATATCCAGTAACGATTACTAATAATATAACATTTTCTGGATAATGCTTCTATTTATCGTTTTCATACAGGTTTCTCGTAAACTACACATGTTCGAAGAGGAGTTAGCGAAATCTGAAGAACGTGCCGAACATTGTGATTTGTAAGTGGTGCACGCGTGTGATTCCCGTTCCGTCCTGTCTTCTTAAGGAACTTTACCTCATCAAATTAGTGTACATGCATGATGAGAAAAATTTAATTCCACATACCTACGGCAAAAATATTACCTCTCAAACCTCTCATTCTCACTCAGATTTAATGAACTAAAACGCTACCTTTACTGTTCCTTTTTCGCTTAGATTCACGATCGTGGGATGAAAAAATTCGGATACTACATTAAGTAACTTATTTTTTCGAACATTACAGCTATATTTGAAGTTAATTGCCCCACCCCTTTTGAAAATCAATGAGAAACATAAAATTAAAATTTTCACAGAAACGATCAGTAAAAAATCGTTAATTCTTCATCGTATTTCTTTTTTCAATGAATTTTTGTTTGAAAATTCGAATACGATAGAGATTCTTCTAACAACCTACTTATCTTAAGCTCATAATTACAAGTACTTTCTCACGGCGCTCAAAATGCCATTCACCAGAGTCAAAAAGAGTTGCGTTTGCCTTTTTTGATTTAAATTTTCACATCTACTTCCCCCCTCATTTATTCAACAATATTATGAATATGATGATTCTCCCTGTCCCTTTTTCAAAATAACGCTTTTCAATATTATGCCATCCATGATCGCAGTTTTATCGCTTTCTGCTTACATTTTGCTCTCATTCTTAAAATGTAAAAATGATAAAATACTTATTTTTGATACTCACAATCTAATTCATATCATTTTTTCAATTATTTCAGCAAAATCGTCGAACTTGAAGAAGAATTACGAGTTGTTGGCAACAACTTGAAATCTCTAGAAGTTTCAGAAGAAAAGGTAGGCGTCTTTTTTTTTTCATGTCATGCAATCCTAAAATAGAATAAAATTCTATTCATAAACATTTTCGGCTTACTATGAATGTGGCTCATGCGATTTCACAAACTACATTTGATATTTGTCATAAAATATTTTTCTTCGACCAGAAATCATAGTATGAATTTTCCATGGTTTACCATCTGTCTTTCTGACCATTTTTCCATGAAATGATCCCGCCCCAGTTTCCCTTTTCATCATTAGATGACCCAGTTCCACGTATGTAGGTCAAGATCTATTCACAAAATTTCTCCAATTCTTTGATGTACGTAGAGGTTGTGAAGGTCAAAGTCAGTAGCTTGCTGAGGTATGTCCTGGTTTATTTTCTTTTCCTTTTTAACAGATGGCAGGAGGGGATCTTAAGAATGGCCGGGCGCCTCGTACCGTTCGAAAAGAAGCGGGACTTGAAAAAATTTCGACCTCCAGCTATATATGATAGGAGGGGGACTCGAAAATTTTGAATTTGAAGCTCGTATAGGGGCTTGAAAATTTTCAAATATTGAGCTATATCTGATCGGGTGAGTTTGGAAGAATTTTGATTTTTGAGCTATGAATCTGATGAGAGAGGGACTTGAGAAAATGATTAACCCAATTAAGAAGGCAAGCTCGAGCAGTTAACGAAGTAGGCTGCAAGTTTTGAAACAGGTTTATGTACTCGTAGGTCAGGGTTATTCGGAATCAGGAACGGAGCGTCCCACATTACGGTCTTGAACGTTTTAGAACTAAAGGTCGGGTTCCAGGGTAGAGTACGAGGTTGATCGATATAGTTCAACAATCTTTATAATAATAAGATTTTCGTTAATCGAAGAACGATAAAAATAATAGTATATTAATCGGTTACTCATTATTATTATTGTTTTCTTTTTCTGTAGGCCAACCAACGAGAAGAAGAATACAAAAACCAAATCAAGACGTTGAATAATCGCCTTAAAGAGGTGAGCCTCATCGTACTTGGTAAGATGCGTACCTAATTATACAACTCTCATAACTCGTATCATAATTTTTCAGGCTGAAGCCCGTGCTGAATTTGCTGAAAGATCAGTTCAGAAACTGCAAAAGGAAGTGGACAGGCTGGAAGGTATGTATCATTTATCACTGAGTAAACTATGCATAATATTTAGGCTTAGGTATGGTCAGAGTTTCTTTTATTTCGTTATCATTGATTACGAGAGGAAAACAGGTAAGTTGGAGTTGAAGGAATTGTGAAAAATTGTAGCCGTGATTAGAGCTTTAGGCAAAACTTTTTTCGTCTGGCAGTGCTTTCTCGCGTGGCAGAAAAAGACTTTCCAGAATAATTTCTTTCTACTAATTTTTTCATTCCAATTATTCTATCATTGTTTCTTTTTCTTTTTTTTTCATAAACTCACTAATAATTTTCTGTTTTTGCTAATAAATTTATAAATTGTGTTGCTGAGACCAAACTCCTCCCGAAATTCTCGATTTATCTGAAAAAGATAATATTACAATATTATGATTTCTTAGGAAAAAAGTCCATCAGAGGACTATTAGGTCAGAATTTTCTCTTCTACGATCGTTTCTCTCTCTCTCTCTCTCTCTCTCTCTTTTTTTTTTTTTTTTAAACAAATTATACAACTCGCAGTGCCTAGTTCACCTTTTCTCTTAACCGGGTGTGCTGCAATATTACACGGTTATCAGAAATATACGGAAGATCATTGGAAACTCTTCTACAAGCTCAAGACTTATATAGGTAACGATCAAGTGTGATTCATATTCTGACTTGTTCATTAATTTTATTTCCAGATGAATTGTTAGTTAAGATAGAGAAGTATCGTGAAATTGGCGACGGTCTGGATTTGGCGTTTGTTGAGCTTTATGGCTTTTAATATTTTTTTAAAATTAACGCTTTACACGTGTATGTATTGTGATTTTGTTTTTTCTAAATTATTCGTTATTTCTTCATTATTTAATATAAGATCGATAAATCGTAAAGTTGTGAATCATTAGTAAAAGCGAATTTAATTCTATGATTTTGTGTTGAACTACTTTATTTTCATTATATAAAATATAATAAGAATGAGATTTGGCTCAAATTGCTTTGTTTGATGTTTAATTGTTGCGCTTTAATAATTTGTCGCCGGCTAATGTTAGCTTCAGACTTTAAATTTAGTTTATTTTATTAGTTTGAACGTTTGTTCGAAAAAATAGTAGGATACTATCTGACTCAAAGTTAACAGCACTAGCACTGTCTTCAATTTCTTTTAAAGATTTATCTGCGGGGAAAGCAAAATTGAATAAAATTAAAAAAAGGTAACTCTTTTTATCTCCTTTTTTTATGGCCCGAGAAAATGAGTAGAATTAGAATCTCGACTCCAGATTCGAGCGTTTAACTTGAAATTTCTCATTTTCCTGTGTTTTTCTCATTTCTTATGTTTAATAATTGGATAGGTAATAATGAATTTAAAAAATGAAATCTATAGAGCTAAAACTTTCATTACTATCATTAGGTATTAATCTTTATGAATACAGCATTGTATTGATGACTTAAATTTCATCAACTTTTTGTAAATATTGGCCAGCTTTGCGTGAAAACACGCTCATCTATGACTGGTGCAGTAAAATCGATTTACAAACTGAAAAAAAAAGTTTCTGTTCGATTAACGTTGAATTTGGGCGAGATATGTTCTTTTTTTGCGAGAGTTAGGTAATGGAAGGTAATACTTAGTTGAGCAAATTCCTTACCATAGAAGCTTGGAGTAGACACAAAAAAAAAAAGATTAGTACCTATTATATTGTTTATAATTTTTGGATGCAAACACTTTCAGCCTAGGTCGAAAACGATTTCAATAGAATAAACTGAATATTTAGGTGGCTATTTGCTTCTTTAGCTTTTTAACAGTTCAAGTGCATCCCAAGAATATGAAAGTGGTAAGTTCAGAAAAATATTTACGTTCATCTCTAAATTTTATCTATTTCTAAGATTTAAGTGGTTTTCCTGCATTAAATATCTCTCGTGATTGTAATTTATTATTTAATTATTTTTTCGCTTTTAACAGACGAGTTGGTTCACGAGAAAGAAAAATACAAATATATTTGCGACGACCTCGATCAAACATTCTCCGAATTGGTGGATTAGAAACACTCTGCGAAGAGCTATACCAAAACTGCTTCAAGAAAAAATTGATTTTTGTGTTTATTTTACAGGAAACATTGTAACAATTCTTGTAAGGCGAACATGAATGTCAATTTTTTTATATATTCGTATGTTTGTTATTGTTTGGTTAATTGTTCGTAATTTATTAAAGAACCGAACCAATGAACAATTATACCCTCTTTCTGTATTTATACTGAAACTTCTTTTCTCCTCCTTTTTCCGAATATATAATTTATTTAGACGGCGCGCGTTTTCGTTTAGTATATACGTGTACATACTCATTTTGAAAGATCATCGATATTGTATTCATTCTATCCGCGTAAATGAAAAATTAAATATACCGTGTAAACGAACTAAAATTGCTTGTCAGTAAATCACAATCGTACAAGAAATCCACCAAAGCAAAAGTATATATGTATGAGAGATACCTTTCTCCTGATCGTTATTGGTGAATCTCAGGGTGAATCTGTAGAAATCAGTGTTTGGACAGGGAATTCCCTTTCCCTTTTCCCGGGAATTGGCATTTCTCTTCCCGGTTCTAAAGTATTCCCGAATATCCGGAGCTGTTTTGGAGCCATTTCAATCTACCCCAGAGCCGTTCAAAACCACCAGGAGCCGTTTATACCAAATCCGGACTCCCTTCAATTCAATCCAGAGTCGTTTTGGAAATTCCCGATGGGATTCCCATTCCTGGAAAAGAGCAAAAGACCGGGAATCCCAGTCCAAAATTGAATTCCCGGAAACTTCCAAAATCCAAACACTACTGGTAGAAAAAACCGATTTCCCAGTGACGTCACATAACACTGCTGCACGCTGTTGCTGCAGTTCCCCTTTCCCCTGGCTCCAAGCCGCGTGAACAAACAGATATTCGCTCTTGTATAAGAATAACATAGGGAGCAAAAGATCATTACATTACCAAATAAGAATAAGAAATTTTTTACGTTGTAGAAATTTAGTAGTGAAGGCTAAAGCATTGTAGATCACGAATATAAACTCCAATTCCTTAAGAATTTCACTATTCTCAATTGGTGAGATAATTATCTTTCCTCTCTGTGTTATATTCTTATGGGAGCATATCAGATTATCAGCTCTTGTTCACTCAGACCGCAGATGCAGCAGTAAGGCATGATTTCTGACATCACAGGAAATCGGTCTAATCCATTTTCAGATCTTAGAAAAAAAATGACGGATACGGATTTTTGAAAATATCATCTGGCAGCACTGTTCTAGCGCGCATTCCTGATATCACCTCTATGTTGAAAATTACGGCGATCGCGAAATGACTCACTCGAATTACGAATCTGTTGTAGAAAGCAATTAACAGGACAAAGGGATATGAGAACAGTATGAAATCATTGAGGGTAATATTTAGCTCAGGAATGCAGTATTTAAATCTAAATCACTTTGTTGAATAGTTGACTACTAAGTCGTTGTATGTAGAGGTACTTGAAGTCAAGAATCTCAATTTTCAATTCATGATAGTTCGATAATCGAATTCGCCTACCTCAATTTCTCCTGGATATGTCATCATCCGAATCAGAGCTGTCTCCTGTGGTAAAGTATTCAAAGTTTTTAGCTTCTAATCATTATTTTCAATTTCTCATTGACATAATTTTACGTTATACGCTGCATCGTGATCTGGGGATGCAGATGAGGAAGAGAAAGAAGAAATCGTATTCTCGAGAACAACTTTCGTCGAGCACGTGCACAGATGACGACGAAATGAAAACTATCACTTTGAGTTCATCAGAATCATCCATTGAGTAATATCAGAGCTGTGAAATATAGTACATTTTGTAAGGTGTTCTGGTAATTTTATTAATTATTCAATACGTTATTTGGTTTGTAGAAACAAGCGCGATAGAAAACGACGAGATGTCATTAAAATCTCCAGTTCATCTGGTTCAGACGACGAAGGTGGCACTGCCGTCCGGTGGGTTTGAAAACAATTAGTTTTTGAAATATTAGTCAAGTTCCCTGTTATGTAATACTTGTATTATATGTATTGAATAGGAAAAATCGGCCAGAAGTAATCACTTTGTCAGGAGATGATGATCGACCACAAAGCTCATCCCAGCATTCACAAAGAGTCCGGTTAGTATTAGATGATAATCAGGTTTCATTCGAAAAAGATTTTGTAACGTATCGTGCGTTTCATTCGTAGGACAAAGAAAAGACGAATCGTTAGGAGAATTAATTCGGACGACTCAGGAGATGAGATGCAAATCGATCGCAAGTATGAGTTTTAATTTAAGTGATTTTTATCGAATGTCAACGTTACTATTGTTACTGATAATCCATTTCCAGGATGATGAAAAGAAGAAGAAGAAGAACCAAGCAATGGACCAGCTCTGATGATGATGATTCAGATAATAAGCAATCTAATTCATCAAGCGGTGAAACACTTGGGTCTAAATCTAGAAATAAGGTAGTGCATCATTCGTGGATTATTGAATGATTATCGGATAAATACTTGGGTAGTAATTATTTTTCTACGGTTCATTTTAAAGCGTAAGAGAAATCGTCGGGATATTTATTTCTCCTGTGATGGAACAAAATAGTTTCAATGATCAGAAGAGAAGAGCAGAAGAGGAAACCGGATCTTCTGGTATTGAGAAAATAATTTTGGATTTTGACCCGAAAGAAAATAAGGCGTTGGTGACTGTTCATGAAAAACTCACCGAAAAACTACAGAAACATCAAATTGACGGAATAAAATTCCTATGGAATTGTAGTTTTAAATCCATTCGAAGCATCAGATCGACAAGAGGAAAAGGGTGTATTCTAGCCCACTGCATGGGCTTGGGAAAGTCCTTACAAGTATTATTTCAAATTTTATCTTTGTAATTTAATGTATAAGAATTGCCTGTTATTTAATGAGATTTGTCACCTTACGTATTAGATAGTAACACTAACGCATACTCTATTGAGTCACGAAAATGTGAATATCAAGAGTATCCTCATACTATGCCCGGTCAACACAATTCTCAATTGGAAGAACGAATTTTCTAAATGGGGAGCGGATGTGGATGATTGGAAAAATACCGTAAAAGTTCATGATTTGTCGAGGTAAATACTTTTGACGAATTTATGCGCATAAATCTCATAATGATTTACTGATTAGCTCACCTTTAAATTCTGCAGCCTGAAAATTACTAGAGAGAAGATGAATACTGCGCGAGCCGAACACTTGGAAGATTGGATAAAAAATGGCGGAGTCATGATTTTGAGTTATGAACTCTTTCGAACTCTACTTTCTAAAAAAAATGTGAAAGAAAGCATCGAAAAAAAACTACGCCACTGTCTCTTGAAACCCGGTACGTTGAGAGCAGCTCATTTATTGTGTTGCATGTATTCTTAAAAAATTTTGATCTTCATGAGTAAATTCTGATGTTGAAATCATTATTTAAAGATATACTTACAAATCCTATTTCTGTGGCTAAACTTTGAATGATTAAATAATTATCCTAATTGATCTTTTGCTTTCAGGACCGGATGTTGTTATATGCGACGAAGGGCACGTTTTGAAGAATGATTCTACAAAACTGACAAAATTAATTGTAAAAATGAAGACCAAGCGACGTATTGTTTTATCTGGGACGCCATTGCAGAACAACTTGTTGGAATGTAAGTCTCGCATGTTGATTTTGTTCGGCCATTTTATTATGTTGGGAAAAGAGATTACGTTTGTTACTCTCTATTTTCAGATTATACAATGGTCCAATTTGTGAGGCCTTATAAATTAGGCACTAAAAAAGAGTTTTTGGAAAAATACCGTTTCCCTATCGAAGAAGGAAAATTTAAAGATTCAAAAGATGAAGAAGTTGTTCTGATGAAGAGAAGATCGCATGTTTTACGTCGAAAAACAGAAAGATTTGTTCAGGTAATACCGTCTATATTATGTACATATATTTGGTGATTATGTCGGACTTTGTGGAGATGTTGAAGATCTCATTACATTAATTAGAGTCTTGTGCAGAGTAGGACGTACTGGAAGGCTGCGTGCGTGTTGCTAAAAGGATTCTCATTGAAGTAAAAGAGTCTCTTTGTATTTAGGAGACAAAGTCGTGAGTTCTCTCACCTTACTAAAGATTATCTTATTACATCAGAGTGCAATCCCGATGGTTTGAGAGCACGGCCTTCCTTATTTACCGCCAAATTGTTGAAAGTAGCAACCGCGTAGTTGATTTGTTCACAATGGACGTTTTCGTGTTCAAGAGTGCAGTAAAGTTCGTTGTATCGCATTTTGTTCCCTATCTGATTTTTAATTCCGAACAAATGATGACTCCTCTCGCAGCGCACTAATTTCACTAAAATTAGATTGAAAAAATGAAAAATCCTCCTTTTTTTTTTCTTTGTAAATTTTGTTTTCAGTCTCGTAAATTTCCAAAATATGTTTCGGTGTCCTAGTTGCGGGCCATTATGCGTAGATTTTTCGTTCAGATAACTTGATCATGACTCGTACCTTCGAGGAAAATGATGAAATGGTTGCTCTCAAATCATCTTCTCTCCATTTTCTCCAAAAACGTCTTTTTATTCGCGTGAGACAGCATTTTCTCGTTTTTCCTAGCAAGCGCCTATGTAAATCTGTACTCGCTAATTTCCTAGTGCAACTTTGTGACATTGCTACATTCCGGCCTCGCACAAAGGAGGCTGTGTTGAGAGCCTTCAACATATGCGTGTAATCTACTCGGCTCCCTATTTTGTTTTGGCTCTTTATTTTCTTTGTATTATTTTAACGCAGTAAAGAGCTAAAATAAGGAGCCAAGTTACATGTTGGCGACAACCAAAACATGATATATTATACGCATTCCATGTATCCCTTTGTGCAAAGATTGAGAGCCTATTCGAGTGAAGCGATATAAATCTGAAAATTTCTATGGTCTCCACAATATTGCAATTTTGGTGGCTAAAGAATAATTTCATCTGTAGGTGTTACTGTAAATCCGTTATTTTCGGTCAAAAATGACGCTTTATCTTACTGTAATACAACTTGAACTAACAAAATCTCAATTGGATAATTAAAATTAATAATGAGCGTATGATTGGAAATGCCAAGACACCATTGTGTTAAAAAAATCAAATCAGAGAACACCATTGTGTTGAAAAAATTGAGTCAATTTTTTAAATTCAATACCAAATTATACAACTTTTTACAATATTATATTGTTAACAAAATCTTGATTCTTCATAAGTAACATGATTTGAAATGAATATTTCAGCTTGTCAAAATGCCCTAGTGTCAATTGAAAATAATTGTGAGAAATTTCTTACTTCAGTCGTACTACATTCTTTGTTGAGAGTGACTAAATGATTCCTCTTTTTTTTTTGGAAGATTACTCTGCAATACTTGTGTTCTTAGTACCGTCCCATCGCTGTTTTCTTTGTCATCATTTCTCGTTGTTTGAAACAACTACCTATTCTTGTTGAGGAACGACCAGCTGTGCTGTTCGGTTTTCAGCGTCAAAATATAAGAGAACGCCTTTCCTCTTTTCAGTTGTCATTTCCAAATCATAATTGAGGACTGTATTTATGAAGCGCGATCGGACAGCTACGGAATGATGAGAAAATGATTACTAAAACTACAGACGTAAAAACAATAATCCTTTGTTCAACTAGGTGTGTACTTACCTATCTCGAGAGAAAAAATTAGAATTGACCAAAGTAAAATATTTGATTCTACTTCTGATGGGTAAAAAGTACTCGTATAGAGTGAGATTGGCCACGTGTACAGATACATGGAAGCGTGGAACATGATGAACACGGGAAATATTGGCTTCTCATAACAAATGGTTAGCTTTAACAGGAATACTCCAACAAGGTTAAGGCATATGATTGTACCAAGCATCCCATTTATGTAAAACTTCATATACGCTGATTTATTCTGAAAGAAAAGGGGGAAAAATGGGATTATTGAAATAGGTATACAATATTCGATTTGATATCCTTAGTCATTGTTTGGATAAAGTTCAAGAGAGTCTCAGCTTTTTAAATTATCCATGTATTTCTTACCGTAAAAACACCGTAGAGTCCGAAAAGACTTGGTATCAATCCCAATAGTATACTTCCTGACGCAAAATAACAGTGAAGGATTCTAAATATGTTCTGGAGGTCTGAAAGAGTATAGATTTTTGCAAATTTTACGAAGTATATCAAAAAGAAGTTTTGAAATAAAACAAGAAATTTTATGAATAAAACTTTTATGGATTGAGGCTGATAAAGTAGAAATGTTGGATGCAAATCGACGTTGATTTTGCATTAATTTAGTTTTGCTCTAGTCGATCGCAAATAAATTCGCGATGATTGGTTGTAGACTCGAAATCGAGCCGTTCTTTTCGTTCCATCGACTCATTGTCGACGTCATGGAGACAATCTCTGGTATTAGACTGATGTCAGAAAATCGAGGTCGAAATCGTGTGAAGTTCAGGTGATCGAGATGATTGGATTTTGGAATTGAAGTTGAAGATGAGTCGCCTCCAGATTGGATTTCAGACTTGTGGGTTACGGTTACACACAAGGAAGGAAAAATTTTAAAGGCATTTCCGTTACCAGATAAAATTCTGATAACGGAAGTGTCTTTAAAATTTTTCCTTCCATGAGTCGACTCCTGGTATTAGATTGTAATCTTGACTAAAAATCGACTTTGAAATAGAGTGATTTGACCATTACTGTCCTGGTCAAATATTGCATTGTTATGGGCCTTATTGACATGTTTCATGTATTTTTTGACACCCTATACACTATTGAAAATTCGCGGGTACCAACCCCTTCCTCTCCCCCCCCCCTCCCCCTAATAATGGACTTGGAAAATTTTCGTGAATTACCTGGGAGGTCATTGAGAAATCTGCGAGTACCACCTTTTGAGTAAAAATAGAATCAAAATAAAATAAAATGAAATTCAATTAAATTTAAATTATACTTATTAAATTTAAATTAAATTTAAATTAAATTAAATTGAAATTAAATTGAAATTAAATTAAATTTTAATTGAATTAAATTAAAATTAAATTAAATTAAAATTTAATTAAATTAAAATTGAATTGAAATAAAATTGAAAATACCCCCCCCCCCCAAATGATGGACTTGAGAAATTTTTGTGAATTACTTGAGTGTCATTGAGAAATCTGCCAGTAATAAAATATGAATTAAATTAAAATTAAATTAAATAAAATAGAATAAAATGAAATTTAAATTAAATTAAACTAAATTAAATTAAATTAAACTAAATTAAACTAAATTAAATTGAATTAAACTAAACTAAATTAAATTGAATTAAATTAAATTGAATTAAACTAAACTAAATTAAATTGAATTAAATTAAATTGAATTGAATTTCAATTAAATGAAAATTAAATTAAAATAAAAATTAAATTAAATTAAGATAAAACTAAAAATACTTTCCGCGTGCGCGTGCAAATTTATACCCTCGACTGATTCAGAAATCTGCGAGTACCACCTTTTGAGTAAAAATAAAATTAAAATACAATAAAATTGAATAAAATAAAATAAAATAAAATGAAATTAAATTGAAATAAAATTGAAGTTAAAATTATGAAATTGAATTAAAATTAAATTAAATAAAGCAGAATAAAATAAAATTTAAATTAAATTAAACTAAATTAAACTAAATTGAATTGAATTAAATTAAACTAAATTAAATTGAATTAAATTAAATTGAATTGAATTGAATTGAATTGAATTAAATTAAACTGAATTGAACTAAATTAAATTGAATTAAATTAAATTGAATTAAATTAAATTAAATTGAATTAAATTAAATTGAATTGAATTAAATTAAATTAAATTAGATTAAATTAGATTAAATTAGATTGAATTAGATTGAATTAAACTAAATTAAATTAAATTAAATTAAATTGAATTGAATTGAATTGAATTTAAATTAAATTAAAATTATATTAAAATAAAAATTAAATTCAATTAAGATAAAATTAAAAATACTTTCCGCGTGCGCGTGCAAATGTATACCCTCGACTGATTCAGAAATCTGCAAGTACCACCTTTTGAGTAGAAATAAAATTAAAATAAAATAAAATGAAATCAAATAAAATTTAAATTAAATTAAAATTATTAAATTAAATTGAATAAAATAGAATAAAATAAAATTTAAATTAAATTAAACTAAATTAAACTAAATTAAATTGAATTAAATTAAACTAAATTGAACTAAATTAAACTAAATTAAATTAAATTAAATTAAACTAAACTAAATTAAACTAAATTAAATTGAATTAAATTGAATTAAATTAAACTCGATGAAACTAAATTAAACTAAATTAAACTAAATTGAATGAAAATTAAATTCAATTAAAATAAAAATTAAATTAAATTAAGATAAAATTAAAAATACTTTCCCCGTGCGCGTGCAAATTTATACCCTCGACTGATTCAGAAATCTGCAAGTACCACCTTTTGAGTAGAAATAAAATTAAAATAAAATAAAATGAAATAAAATAAAATTTAAATTAAATTAAAATTATTAAATTAAATTGAATAAAATAGAATAAAATAAAATTTAAATTAAATTAAACTAAATTAAACTAAATTAAATTGAATTAAATTAAACTAAATTGAACTAAATTAAACTAAATTAAATTAAATTAAATTAAACTAAACTAAATTAAACTAAATTAAATTGAATTAAATTGAATTAAATTAAACTCGATGAAACTAAATTAAACTAAATTAAACTAAATTGAATGAAAATTAAATCCAATTAAAATAAAAATTAAATTAAATTAAGATAAAATTAAAAATACTTTCCCCGTGCGCGTGCAAATTTATACCCTCGACTGATTCAGAAATCTGCGAGTACTACCTTTTGAGTAGAAATAAAAGTAAAATAGAATTAAATTAAATTAAATAAAAAATACGTCCCCCCCCCCCCTCCTCTTTAATAATGGGCATGGAAAATTTTTGTAAATTACCTTGGAGGTTATAATCTCATCAGCATGAAATATACTAAAGCAGACATGTACTGGAACCAGAAGCGGGACTAACGAGCGGAGCAAGTGAGGCCCAGTAATCTCATCAGCCTGAAATATACTGAAGTAGACTTACACTAGACCAAGAAGGCTCATTAGCCTGAAATATTCCAAAGTAGACTTTATACTACATCAAGCGAGTGCCGCGAGTGAGTCCTAGAAAGCAGTCAGTTTAAAATACTCTAAAGTAGACTTATACTAGAACAAGAAGCTGGAAATTTCGGAAATTTTTGAACTATGAAGAGCTTAAGACGAATGACGAAAAGACATGAAACATGATCTTTATATTTTTGGCAACGCCAAGAAATCCTTCCTTTTATATAATTAGGATTGCTCTCGGCGTGCAGCGAAGTCACCGCAAGGATCACGTTGACTGTTACTGAGGCAAGAGCAGTCGATTTCGAATCGAGAAAAATTTCGAAGTAAACTCTAGATTGACTTGAAATCAACGTGATGAATGAGGCAGGATGAAGTCGATGCCCGTTTCAACCTCGTATCGACTTTCAACAACGAATTGACGCGATCTTGACCAAGACCTCGAAAGGAATAAATATTTTTAGTCGATGTTGAGCGTCGAGTGAAAATTGACGTCGGATTGACTGTGGAAATGCCTCCACTACTTTATCGTAGCCTACATGAAGGGGAATGAGTGTCTCCCTTCATAAAACTGCAGTAGTGTCACAGACGTATCTTCTTCCAGTGTAGTGGACGTTGGCACAAATATCCTGATCGAAGAAAGATGGAAGATCAAATCTCATCTCTCTCCAGGATACATTTCTTTATTTGAGATACAGTCAATCTCCTTCTCTTATCTTACCTTAACATGAGTGTATAGAATTCCTTACCAGTTGAATCAGTAGGTTCGTTCCACGGTCTTGTGATAGAAGCTCTCGTCAAACCGAATATGTAAGACAGCTGAAATAAAAAGAATCATATAGTTGGTTATTTTGGCAGCAATTAATAGTCATTTGTAGATTATCATAATTTTTTCTGTACAGGAGTACAGCCCATCTAACTAAGAATAATATTGGGTCTCTGTGCATTATACCTGAGAACCAGTGAACTCGATTCACGTGTTTTGTACTTAAGGCTTGATTTACTTTACTTTACCAAAGTGGACGACCTATCTTCCGAAAAGGAAGGAGGTGAAAGAAAATGGGCACGTAATTTATTCTTTAGTGCCCGTATATATTTTCTTTCTTCTCTTTCCTTTTCATGTATCACGTAGTTCGTAATGTCATTCATCTTTTCAAAGGAAAATTTCTTTATTTTCAACAAAATCTTCCCTTTATAGTACACTGGACTTCTTTTTCTCTGATCGGTTCTAATTTTTTGTTCAACGCGCGTTCCTGTCATTATCATACAGGAGAATCGGGTTCACTACCCTGACTACAACTTATTGTAGATAGAAAGGTAAATTTAACTAGGCATAAAGAAGTTTTTGCGAACCTTTTGTAGACCTTGGTATTGATTAAAAATGGTTTATAGATGAATTTAAATACTTTTAGTACGATTGCTCTTGGGAATCACCTAGCATTTTGTGATTAAAGCAAACTGTTGGGTACTTTTTGTAGCCACACCTTGAAAGGGTGAAGTGGAGCTGTATTTCTTCACCTATGACTTTGAGAGAAAACTGTTTTAGGCAAAAGTTATGGACCATGAAATTTCCTACATGATATATAATATGTTTAGCCTATGTCGATACGTCGATACGTAGTTATTTACTATTGCAGTTTGGTTTTTGAAATTCATCCATCACTTTATTGAGTAAATTGGATGGCAAAGGATCGTCTTGTCTTACGGTTTGACCTATTTTAAACAATTAGCTTCTCTTATTGGTTTCGATGTATACTTCTGCGTGTGTGTGGATTGCGTTGATGATATCATCCATTTTTGCGAGACACCTTGATTTGCTTGCCAACAGACCACTGATAAAATGTTCACTTACCCAGCTGTACCATAGAACTATTAAAGTCATCGTTCGTGAATGAAAACAACGGCACGAGAAAATCTTACAACACATATTAAACTTCGAAATAAATTCACTTCTACCATGCAATCGAAATTTTAACACTGAGTATGATGATCGGCGTCTTCTTCAAATCGAGTACCGAAAATTATGATTTGCTTACTCGACTTCGTATTTAGATGGTATGATATTATTGTGCTCAGCTTATCGACTTCTTTATCAACGGTGTTCTATGGTCTCGTTTTGAAGGTTCAATCTGTGAAACAAAGTTGAATTGACTTATCTACCGAACCATTATCTAAAGAATATTTCCTCTTTTATTCTAAAAGTTGTGGAGTGAAACAACGAGCGTTTCGACCATTTCCTCTGGTAAAATTAATGACAAGGTTAATCATTAATTTGGAAGTAAACTTATTTTCGTCCATTATCTTCATAAATGTGACAAGATCAGACTTGTGCATTTGCGCACATGTTTCCAAAATTTTATTTTTTCGGTACCTATAGAAAAATCGATTCTGCCGTACAAAGATGAATTGACGTATATCCAAATTAGTGACTAGGCAAACTGTATCTTTTGGATACGGGAGAAGATAAGAGTTCTTCCTGATTGTTGATTTGGATATACGTGAATTCAACTTTGTACCGTAGAATTGCTCTCAATCATCGTTTTGGAAGTGTAATTTAATTTCGTTCGACAGAAGCGATAGCGTTGACTAAACGCACAGGAATGAATGGAGATGAAATAATTTATTTTGCGAGCTATCACGGTGGAACAGGAAAAGAAGATTCATCTACGTATAGAGTTTTTTGTACATTTTCGCTAAACAGGAATATTTGTGCATACGATTCACTTCTCGCAAACGATTGATTTATCAGAAGTCTATTGGTTTAGGCGACTGTATTGTTAATGAAGTTTTTCACGATGGTCACGGAAATGAGATTGGAAAATAATTTGTTGAAAGTTGTATTTTAATGACATTCTAGTAGTCCAGTCAAATTAGACATTAAGAAAACTCCAGCAAAGATTTCTGTATGCATATTTGTTGGAAATGGTCTCCTCAAGAATTTCAAAGAGTTTCCTACCTCTTAGTGTGGTGCTTTTCCTCTTTTAAGGGGCTGAACGTTCGACGAAAATCAGTTTTTTTAATTTTTCTCGCCAATCATGCCGATTACGATCAAAATACCTCAGAACAAAAATGATCCTCACCAAATTTACAATAAAAATGTATTCTTGTAGTTTTTTGATAAACTCAATAGAAATCTAGTAAACACGACCTCAAAATGACCCCCTCGAAACAGCTTTTTCAATAAAAATGTCTAAAAACGCTAAAAAACGCACTTCTTGTAATTTATCTCGTGAACCGCGCATCGTACGAAAAAAATACCTCAGTGAAAAAATATTTTACGTGAAATTTGCGTCACGATACCTTCTTGACAATTTTTGATTTGCTCAATATGATGGAGAGAATGCGGGCCAAAATTGACGATAGCGGAGGGTCTTCGTTCATGTGCCGTTTCGCGTAACGCCTTGCACTGGAGCGTCAACGCGCGTTGCCGCGTTTTTGGTGTGCATCGTCTATTTCGGCTCGCATTCGTTCCATTGTATTGAGCAAATTAAGACTTGCCAAGTAAATATCCTGCTGAAAATTTCACGTAGAACATTTTTTTACTGAGGTACGAGGTTTGCGAGATAAATTGCAAAAAGTGCGTTTCTAAGCATTCTTAGCCATTTTGATTGAAAAAGCTGTTTTGCGGAAGTCATTTTGAGGGCGTGTTTACTCAATTTCAATTGCGTTTATCAAGAAATTACAAGAATACGTTTTTATTTAAAATTTGGTGAGGATTATTTTTGTTTAGAGGCATTTTCATTGTATACGGCACGATTGGCGAGAAAAATTGAAAAAACTGATTTTCACCGAACGTTCAGTTCCCTAGGGGGAAAAGCACCGCACTTGGAGGTGGGGAACTCACTGAAATTCAACAAATATGCACAGAAAAATCTTTGCTGGAGATTTGTGCCAGCTTCTTGTTTAATTTGACTGGACTATAGTAGGAATGGCTGAAGACGGAAATTCGAAATACACTTGTGAAAGAATGGCCGGACCAATGTTTTTGTGGTGGAACGGTTATATGTAAGAAGGTATTTAAAAGGAAGGAACAGCAGAATTTTTGAATAATGTGACGACGAGAATGTTGAAATAAAGGCTTCAAAATGGGCGTTGATTCTTCAGTAGCTCATGAGAAAAGCAAAAAAATTGGTCTAATGTCATTTTTTTTTCGTTTTCTCAGATCTTATCCTTTGAACTGGTTCTCTGTGTTCTGTGAGATTGAAATCTACTTGGTTATTGAAATACATTTTGACATGTTTCATGTCTTTACTCTGACCTGACCCTAATTTGACATTTTCTGAGTGCCGCCCCTTCAGCCTTCTCTCCATGGGTGATTTGAAAATTTGCAAATTCATCCCGCAAGTTCACCTTGCCCAGTTTATATACTTCCTAGGTTTATATTAGCTTTATTATAGCTATATTCTAGCTTTGAGCCTTCATTATACTAGACCTTATACAATACAGTATATTCTAGTTGTTGAAGCCAAATATAGAATCAATATTTTGATATAATTGAGATCAGCAATCAATATTATCGAAATTGATGTATCAATATTATTGAGATTTTGATACAATCAAGATCAGTAATCAATACTTGAGATTGATTATATTGATATTGACTTATTGATATTATTGAGATTGTCGCGATTGGTAGTCAATATTATCAAAATTGACATATCGGATATATCAATATTATCAAGATTGACATATCAGATATATTGATATTATCAAGATTGACATATTGATATTATTGAGATTGTGGAGATCAGTAATCGATATTATCAAGATTGACATATTGATATTATGGAGATTGACATATGGATATTATTGAAATTGTCGAGAATTAATGGTAGTTGATATTATCAAGATTGATTTATTGATATGATTGAGATTGATATATCCATATTATCAAAATTTGACGTATCAATATGATTGAGAATGGTATATCGATATTATCAAGATTGACATAATATTGATATTCATGAAATTGTCAAGATTGGTCGTCAATATTATCAAGATTGATGTATATTATATATCAATATGATTGAGATTGATATACTGGGTGGCGCCATGGTTGGTATACCAAGTTGTTTTTGTGTTTTTCCGCCATTTGTTGACATTCTTGTGGCTTACAAACATTGAAACGTGGTGGCGGAAGCGGTGCAAATTACTGATCAAGGTCAAAGGTAGTCATTTTGAACATATCTTGTGAAAAAGGAAAAAAATCATTTTGTATCGGTTTTTTTCTGAAAATAAAGAATCAATTTTTATTGTGTGCATTTTGGAAACCAATTTTTTTTTTTTTTTCAAATTTTGGTATACCAACTTTTGCGCCACCCTGTAGGCTATATCAATATTATTGAGATTGATGTATTGATATCATCAAGATTGACATATCAATATTATTGAGATTGATATATCAATATTATCAAAATTTGACATATTGATATGATCAAGAATGATATATTGATATGATTGAGAATGATACATCAATATTAGCGAGATTGACATATTGATATTATTGAGATCAGTTATTGATATTATCGAGATTGATATATCAATATTATTGAGATCGTCAAGATTGGTAGTTAACATTATCAAGATTGACATATCAATATTATTGAGATTGTCAAGATTGGTAGTCGATATTATCAAGATTGATGTATTGGATATATCAATATGATCGAGATTGATATATAAATATTATTGAGATTTGACATGTCGATATTATTTAGATAATTGAGATCGATATATCAATATGATCGAGGTCTTCCAAAGTTGTCCAGTCGATTTTAGATATTCTCTATTTCTTGAAATCACTTCTATAATTAATTTAGATTTTTTTTTTTTTTTTAATTCTAGGAAGAATCGATTCCAATTGTCCTGTTGTCATATTAATATTGTTTTATTTCTGTTTGATCCAGAGATTGGGATATGACGTTCTCAAGCGTTTGTTACCCCCTAAAAAGGAATACGTTATACTCGTCGGAATGAACGATTTACAAACTCGACTGTATAAACATTATATCGAAAACGAGTGCAACATCAGTTCTGAGAATAAAAATATTCAACTATTTAAAGATTTAAATATTTTGCGCCTTGTTTGGACCCATCCACTTGCTTTAAAATATCGTGAAGATTTGTCATTTAAGAAAGTACGAGCTTTGAACGATTATATAGCAGTAGAAAAAAAAAAAAGAAAAAACCTAAAATGTGTTCTGTGATTTTGCAGGAGAAATTGAAACCCCGTCGAGCGTCTGTCGCCGGAGCATCAAGCGATAAAGCGTCAGAGAGTAGCGACGATGTAATTGAACCCGATAGCCCAAGGCGTGTAGCCGATAGCCAATCTGTGAACGGCCAAAGACCTCGTAGAAATGTTCCATCAAGAGGTGTTGTAAACTTTATAATTTTTTTTCTCAATCTAAGAGGGATGGAACAATTTTCTATGGAAAAATGATATGTACTCCTTCCTTCTGTGAACAAGCTTTTTGTAGACAGTTCTTCATGACATTACATAGGAGAAGAAACTAAACGAAAGAGGACATTTTTTTTAGTGAAACTCGCTGTTCGAGAACAATTTTGTACGAGTTGTTTCGCAGAAATCTTTTATAGCGACCTACAATTGTGATATATAGGGTGCGCCAAAAAGATGTTAACAGTACGACCGGGGAACTCCACAAACTTGTCGCGGAGTCCTCCCGGAGTTTTTCGTTTAACTGTCAACATCTTTTTGGCAAACCCTGTATATTTTTTGTACGAAAAAAATTTCTGTCCAAGGTGCCACTTACTGTGATATTTCTGTAATAAAAACTCAGAAGGCAACAAAATAGACCTTTTCTCAGGTGACGTCTCAACACTGGCACTGATAACAGTGAACACCAGTAAGCAAGAGTGCCCGTAAATGTGTTCGATAGTCATTCGATATTATAATGATTGAGCCAACCATCCTATCGACTCCCATAAGAATATAATAGGGAACGTTTCGATCACACGTTCGTATTCAAAGTAAGAAAGGAATGAAGAACCAAAGATTCATGCTTAAAATCTGAAAATTCTCATGTATTCAAAAATGTATTTTTGTTTCGGTATATGTTTCTTATTTTTGAATAACAACGTGTGATCGAAACGTTCCCTATATTATATTCTTATGGGATCTTGAGCAATAGCTGGCACCAAGCCGCAGCGAGCAGTCTCTTCAATACGTCACGGGGGAAAGGTCTATCAATCATATCAAATTCCGAAACTTTCAAATTAAATACATATCAAGGCTGACTGAGTCTCACCAAGGAAGTTTCAAATGGAAATCGATTTTAGGGGACTAGAATGTGCTGCCGGAGGGTTAGCCCAGCTCTCGAGGTTGTGAATTTCAATGTGTTATTTTTGACACCTAACCTGATATTTCTCATGATAATCGACTTCTGTTGCTTAAAATATTTCTATTCGTCATTTTTCACCTACACTATAACGTAATTACAATTTTGGTATACTTCTCACGCAATTTTCTTGAAAAGTATTGATCCTAGCCCTAAAATGAATGACGTCATTTTTGTAGATAATTGTACGCTCTACAACTTTTCGTCCCATGGTCCCAGATAGTACTCCCAGATTTTGATTTTTATTGTATTGAAAGTCTTGTAGGAGGGGGGAAGGGATAGGAGCCCCTGCGTGACTCGAAAACGTCCCAAAGTTTGGATTTCTTATTCTGGTAGACACCCTGTGAATTGAAAAACGTTTTTTTTTTTCATTTCGCTTTATTTAAATTAAAGTGTTTTCTCGCTTCACTTTGTTATTATATATAGGTATCAGGGAGGATGACAATTTCAACGCTAGCGAGCAGATGAATTCTCAGGTACAATTCGTGTTTCATACCAGAAATTGAATAAAAAAAATGTGCTTTGTTGAAATACAACGATATATTGTTTGCAGGAAGAGTTGTATAATTTGGATGAAAATTTCCATGAATCGAGATTGAGCGATCCTTCTGTTCACTCTGATGATTTGATGGAATCAGAACCAGATGCCGCGGATGAATCCTCAGAAATTGATGATAGTCCGGAAAAGTCCGATTCCAACGTATCACATAATTCGAGTCCTCAAAGAGAAAGAGGTAACGACTAGTAGTAACCTGGTATATCCATCTCGAAATGATATCTAATTTGGTGAATACTTCACTCCAATGCTGTAAAATAGCTTCTCCAAAATCTTTCAATTTTTTTAGACGGTAGTGCCGTTGAATTCTTGTTCCGTGCTGTGAAATATTTTTCACTCTTTTAAAATTTATATTTTTATCGTGTAAATAATATGTTTGAAATCTTCTTTTATAGCTTTTACTGCAGAATTGAGCGATGAAAATGAAAACGAGGATCTGTCGGAGGACCCATGGTGGCGGTCTCTTGTATCAGAGGAAGAGCTAATGGATCTCAATACTGGTCCAAAATTATGTATACTCTTTGATTTTATCAGAGAGGCAGAACAAATTGGAGACAAAATGTGAATACCTTATTTTTCTTCATTTTGCATAATAAATTGTAACAATGTACTCGTACCTAACCTGAGGTTATGTTGTATTCCAGATTGGTGTTCACATCGTCAATTCCCTTAATGAGAACCATCGAATTTTTCTTAAACAAAAGCAACGCGTCTGCTCAAGATATTCCCAGCCAATCTGATTACTCTGTTGGTCAGTGGATACAAAATAAAGATTATTTCGTCATTGACGGAGAAGTGAAAAAAGAAGATCGCGCTCGATTTTGTGATGAATTTAATGATCCTAAGAATAGAAGGTGAATATTGTTATGCTGACCTCATCCATTGTATTTGTTCGGGAGATAGAAACTTGCACCTCCCTAGATAATGACGTTTTATAATTTATATACATTGTCGTGCCTCTTGAACGCACATTTGTGAGTTGAGATCTTGATACCTTAATGATGAATTTCAAATTTTTCCAATGTTTTTCTTTTCCTCGTACCCTCAAGTAGCTACTGTTTTTCAGGCAATCCTATAGTGATATCAGTGTCCCATTCAATGCTTGTCTATCTTCCGCTTTATCTCAATCTGTGATTTTTGAAATTTCTCATTGATTTTAAACTTTTTTAGAGGACGTTTATTCCTGATTTCAACTAAAGCTGGCGGATTGGGTATCAACCTTGTAGCGGCAAATAGAATCGTGCTGGTAGACGTTGCCTGGAATCCATCTGCGGATGTCCAAAGCATTTTTAGAGCTCACCGAATGGGACAGAAGAAAGAGTGTTTTGTATACCATTTAGTTTCATCGTTGGTGAGAGATATTGTATTTTTAAAATTGCTTTGAATTGTATCGCAGTAATGAACATGATACAAATTTGTTCTTTTTTTCGTCTAATTTAGGGTATGGAAAAGAAAATTTTCGAGAGACAAATTGTAAAATTATCAATCTCAAAACGTATTGTCGATGAGGAGCAGACAGATCGACTATTCTCAAAAGTGGAGGTAGGAGATTTGTACGAGTTTGATCCAGTTGCTCCGCTCTACGATATACCTACGTTTCCTGAAGTAAGTTCTTCTAGAAAAATGATCAGTTGATGGAGAAATGTATTATTCTAGAATAACAAGAGTAACGCTAATTGTTCATTATCAAGGATCCTCTGCTGAACAAAGTTTTGAAAAAATCGGAAGGCGTCGTAGTCAATTGCAAGGAATATGATTGGTTGTTTAAGAATACTGAAGAGGACTTGACAGAAGCAGAACGTAAGGAAGCCGAGCGCGATGTTGAAGAAGAAGAGGAAAGGTCATACTATAATCCTGGGACGTCTGAAGGTCAGGTGATCAATTCCTAATTTGTGAAAGTCAATTTGGTACTGTCATCGTGGTAATTTTAAATTACAACCTATTATTTACAATTTGTAGGAAGTGGAAGAACTGGGAAAATTCCCACTGAAATGTACTCGGTGTTGAAAAATTTTGTAAGTTTTTTTTGTGAAACTCTTTATTCTGTATTATGATCAAAATATCTATAAATTGAAGCATATAACTTTTTGCAGAGTCCAGAACTTACAGAAGAAGAGATCAATGAGTTATTACAACCTTTACATAGTAGTGTATATGACTGGTTAAAAGAGCAAACTGGAAATGTATGTTTGTTTCAATTTATCTAGCATTTTAGGTAGTTAATTACTCACTGTCGGACATTTTGTCTTGTTATTTGTTTGTTAAAAAGGATTCCAAACCTGAATCTCACAATTCTAAAAGTAGAAAAAGTGCCACGCCAGGTAAAAGAACTCTTTTCAATATGGGTGGGTACCGAGGTATTCCAGGAGATCAAGGTTTTCCAGGCGATCAAGGTATTCCAGAAGATCGTCAATCTTCATTCTTTAGTATGGGTGCTATGAAGAAACCAACAACAGAATGGGAAGAACAACTCTATATAAAACGAGAAGCACTCATACATTTGTTATTATCAAAGCTCTCGGTCAATAATAATAAACCATCAACTTCTGACACTCAAAGTAATGATATGTTCTGATATTCTTACAAGCATGAATTCTGTTTCATCAATCTGACTTAATCACATTGTCTCTCCAAATTGTGGCAACAGATGTATTGGATACACCATGTACGCGGGTGCTGGAATCTTCAACTAAAGAACCAGAAGACATAATTGAGATATTCAAACAGGAGTTCTGCCACTGGCGACAGCTACCAAAATTTTCCATAGTCAACAGGAAAGTCCTTATTCATGTACATTTTTGCGTAACGTTCCAAACCTTGAGTAAAGGATTATCAAAACATGGTATTGAAATGCGCGGTGTCAAGCCAGATGTGGAAACAGCAAAAACACTTCTGGGTTCAAAATTCTTATCAAAGAAAAATAACAACCTTGATTCTGATGGTAAGTTAGTAGTATTTGTAAACTACAAAACAATACCTAGATTCAGATGACAAATCTTGTGATGAAACTTGTTAGTACTGTTGTAATCTACTGTGATCTTGTTTAAATTGAACCAACTATATTTGTAATTTTAACTAATGATTTTAATCTTCAGCAGATGAAGACCTTACTAGAATGTTCAAAAAGAAGTATGGAACCCGCCATAATTCTGAGGATACATATGATGAAGATACTGGAAGTGATGATGGCTATTCTCCTCATATCAATTACAGACTCTACAAAAAGAAGCATAGAACCCGCTATGATTCTGAGGATACATATGATAAAGATACTGGAAGTGATGATGGCTATGCTCCTCATATTAATTACAGACTCCTGATTGATGGGGCCAAGAAGTACTTTTTTTGTAATTAATCTCACAAATCTTTGCAATTGCTCTCATCTTTGTTTTCTTCTTCATCTACCCTTATTTCAGCTCTGAAATTTCTATTTTTTTTTGCACTTCCTGTTTTTGATATAACTTCTATTTTTTTGAATTCCCTTTCTTTTCTATTGTTCTACTTATTTACTCTTAGTTTGGTACCTCATTCCTTATATTTCTGTCTACAATGTGTTTATAAAATTAGGTACTATTATTGACATTATATATTTTTGACTATAACAATGAAAAAGACCCTCCTATACAGTACTTCTCTCAATTCTAAATGTGATCATTCTTTCCCATAGCTGTGATTATTGACTACATAATAATCTTGATTCATTAATATATTATGCTTGTCTATTTCAACCAATTCTCATAATATTTCAGGGTAAGTCATTTGTAGTACTATATAGACAGTATTATGTATTTTGGTTTCATGTGTTGATTTTTCTACACTCAGGGTAATTTTCTACTTGAAATAAGTGCCTAACATATTTTGTTTTCCATTTTTTACTATCAATACTTTACAAATACTTTGTTTTCTACCCAATTTTTTCTAAGTACAATCAAACTGTGATATTTTTTGCAGCATGTTAGAGGATTTTTTCTAATAGTTTGCTTAGTGTTTTACAGTATAGATTACAAAATTGACCAACTGTTTAACACCAACCTCAGAGATCAAGAAGTGTGTTGAAAGTTGACCATAGAATCATTTATGTTGAAAAACAAAATTTATGAGAATTGGTCTTTGAAAATACAATACCTAATAATGGGAGTAAATAAGTGTAATATATTTGTATGCTTTCCAGTGTAACATTTTCAATATATATCAAAATCTATCACGCTGGCAATCTTTTGCTGAAAGAATCAAATAATATGTTTCAACATATATTTCCAGCTATTCACTAGTGCTTACTGATACAAATAAACAACCTCAACTTCAATTCAGACCTAAATATAGTGCTCTGACGCACATAAATGAAGTTGTATATACTTGGTTCAAACTCTATCTCAAAATATGACCTTTATGTATTCTTACTCTACTTCCACTATATTTCCTCTATCTTTTGCCAATGGCTCTCTATTCCCTGTATAGTTGTACATGGTATACACCATACATATTTTATAATTATCACGATTTTTATTTTAACATAAGTCTTAAGTCAGCATTTTGTTGTTGCAACAAAATGTTCATAATTCTAAATTTCATCTGTAATCATTAACTGCACCTCTATTGCAAGAATTTGGCACATGTGGAGATTTTCAAATCCCATTGGCCTCTAATTAATTTTGTAAGTTTTTTTCTTATCTTTACTTGGTCTGCTAACTGGTAGAATTTCTCATCAATTTGTGGACGCTACTGTATTTGTCACTTTTCTGAGTTGAATGAACTGCCCATTTTGATATGGGCCTGTATCCAGTCACCCCTCTGAGTTGAATGAACTGTCCATTTTTATACTTTACTGTATCCATCGCCCTTTGAATTGAATGAACTGTGCGCTCTTGAGCGCTACTGTATCTATCACGTTATTGAGTTGAATGAACTGTCTATTCTTAATGTATTGGTCACATTTCTGGTTGAATGAACAGCTTGTTCTTGTAAATGGCCTTGAGCCATCATCAATTCCAGAGCCATAAATTCCCTTATATATTTTCAGTATTTAAGTATAAAGAATAAGAATAAAATTATAATGGTGGAAGTATTTTTGTGATTTTACTTGAGCATGAAGTAGCGTGAAGTAATCTGTGGATTGTGACAGTCCTCTTGAATCTGTTATGACTTCAATACAGACCACATGTGTGTACAGACACTACCTATTTAATAAGTATCATCTTTTGAATTCCAATGCATCAATCCTGAAATGAGTATTCTTCGATTTATATGTTCATATTTAAATTTTATGAGTCTGTCAAATGAAGTAAGATGATTTTATAGTTGAATGGGATTTTGAGCTAAATGTGTTCTAGTACCAACATGCAAAACTTTAGATGTGGACTTTGCATGTACAATAGTTCTATCTCAATGTTAGGTTCATTCTGAGCCTAAATCAAACTTCTTGCAACTTTGCTCGGCCAAATAAATGGACCAAAGTGTGCCCAATCGGCCAAGGTTCTTGAAGATGAAAAATTGCTTGAACTTTCTAATTTTACTACAAATTTACAAGTAGTAATAGTAAAATACTCGAATGACCCCATAAAATTTCACAATAAGGGAACTAGTCTCTTCACTTGGGAAATTGTGGCAAATTGGTCAAATTTTGGCTCATTACAGTCTTTCATTTGGCTCTGAAAAAACGTAGGAGAGTTTGTATCGGCTCAAATGTATAGGCTCAAAATGTAGATAAAATTGAAGTACAGCTTTTCCACACTCTCAGGAGTTATATCTAACGTTTTGCGCTTGAAGTTGGAGCAGTTTTGGCGCAAAATTCTATTCAACTAGTAATACCGGTATGATTTGCCCAAAACCTTCATTATTCATTATTTTCAATGGGTTCTTTGTTTTTGTTTCACTGGAATGACTAGCTCAAGAATAAAAATTCCAAATTACAGGGAGAAAAAAGCTCAGACATGAGAGCTCTGTAGAAACTAAAAGTTTAAATTAAGTTAGGGAAGAAACTTGCGCTCAGGCCTTCTATGGACAGAAATTGGGGAAGTGGGCTTGAGCCTTGTATGAACACAAATTCCCGTTTTGTAGGAGTTTGAATACAGTGTATAGAATTTCAAACGCGACTGATGTAATAAAAGTACAAATGAATTTCTTGTGAATAATAGATGAATCTATACATCCAAAATGATTGGAAAAACGAGTTCCTTGGAGATGAACACTTATATCTCCGGCCTTAGAGGATTATCTGCAAATTCAGGCAGCCCAGACTGCTCACTAGTCACTTCTTCCAAGATATCTCAGCAACAGTGAGGTCACATGGACATAATACCCTATCTCCCTTAGAAATTGACTTCCATTTCCTACGCCAACCATTAAAGAATTCTAGAAATGATTCTATTGATGGAGCCTATTGACTATAAATTATTATGTGGACTGCGTGAGCGCGTATAAAACGACCAAAAAGTGTCCACAGATGTGATAAGGTGTAACAGGCATTGATAGCAAACCCACGTGTATTCAAAGTACACACGTTGCACATTTCCCCTTTGCGCAAAACGTGTTTTTTTGCCATCTATACCTGTTAAATACAACGTCACAAGCGTAACATGAGATAGTGAGCCGTATTCTTGACCGCTTAGCGCAGTCCTCATAATAATATAGTCAAAGATGGAGCTCAGGTTCAAGAAATGATAGCACAAACAAATGAAGACTTTGCGAGTAATTATTGACCATATGATGCTCAAAAATAATACATCCAAAGCCAATATAATACTTCATTGATGGTTTTGGAAAAACTGGGAAAACTTTTGTTCATTGATGCATGTGGTGTATCAAAATATTTGTTCTGGGGGAGGGGTTCAATAACAAAAGTAAACAATATAAGTATGAAAATGAAAAAAAATAAAAATAAAAATCTTCCAATATTGAAATGTACTTTTTGACGGTACGGGCGAGGTGCTGTGGGGGAGGGGGTGATTTTGAAGTCGTTTTTGTGGCATGGACAGGTATAGCAGCAATGTTTCAAAAGGACGGACTGTTCATACCCATTCTAAATTAGATACCTCTGAATTTGCACAAGCATTTGATATCTGGTTTGAAGGAAGCCAATGCATGAATCATTATTTGGGATGAAGCTCCAAAGGAAAATATGCTCCAATGTGTACAAACAGACTATATCAAAGGACATCATGGGAAATGATGTGCCATTTGGTGGCAAAGTTGTAGTTTTGGGTGGGGATTTCAGGCAGGTCGTCCTAGTAGTTCTACATGGTTCAAGAGCTGCTCTAATTTTCAATTCCATCAAGTTTTCTCCTTTGTGGTCTATATTCAAGACGCTGAAACCGACTCAGAACATGCGAGTGAAAAGCAAGGCGAAAGAAAATTCCTGCTGCAGATTGGTAGCGCTTGGTACTTTCCCTCATTTTGATGGCAATATAGAATTACCTGCAAGGATAATTTTTCAGGACATCAGGTTCAAAACTCTGAGGAATATGTCCTGAAATTTTCTAATGTTGCAATTCTGACACCAAAAAAAGATCATTGTCGGGAGTCAACAACAAAATTTTGGACTTGATTTGTGGAAAAGCCAAAACCTTCACATAGTGTAGTGGAAATGACAAAGAAATCCTGCAATTTTTTGTTGTCCGGAGCTGACGGGTTTATCAACCAATAAATTAAACTTCGAAGTTGGTGCCAATGGCGTAGTTACACCAAAGTTTTGGGGGGGTTCAAGGTTGATAATTTTAGATATTATACGTTTTTTCTTATTTTCCTTTATTTTTTCTCATTTTTCTTTATGTAGAAAGAAATTTCGGGGGGTGACCTTGACCCCCCCCCCCCCGCTTCCCCCATAACTACGCCACTAGTTGGTGCAATTGTTATATTGCTGCGTAATATGAATGCAGCCCTTGGACTGCTGAATGGGACACGATTAATTGTACACGAATGCACTGGATCTGGAAATAATACAGGAATGGTCAAAGATCTAGCCTATCTCAAGAGTGAGTTTTTGCCAGCGGATTCTATCTTGTCATTTTCCTTCAGAAGGAGACAGTTTCCAATGAAGTTGACCTTCTGTATGACGATCAACGAGGCCCAGGGACAGACGGTGGAGGAAATTGGAATATATCTACCCGAGTATGACTTTGGACACGCACAATTATACATGCTCTTCCGTGGATAACCTCCTTCAGTAATTTGAACATCGAAGTACAACCTGGAAGCTAAATGTGGCGTGGAAGGAGGTTCTGTAGTGTGAAAACTTTATAATTTTTGTAATTTGAATCATTCTAAATATTTATAGATAGTACGCTGCTTCACAACCTAAGTAATTATGGACAACAAATACTTATTGTTACATTGTATTTTTCACCCCAACATTAGTGACACAGCAATGCTCGCGCCCACCTGCTAACGGCTGAGCGGGCACCTTTGGTGCCCGAGCGGTCAGTATTCTACTACAATAAATATTTTTATATGAAGCTATATGGAACTTTTGAAAGGGTCATATACATTGATATTGCACACGACGCGAATCAAGGACGAAAAAAAAGAAGAAGCAGATGAACCCCCTACCCTCGAATTTATCCCCTCGGTTGCGGTTGTTAACATAGGTAATATTCTAGATCAAAGCTATGCGATATTTACGACCTCGGGCCAGTTGACGGTTGCAATTCACATACGTCCCAAAAAGTATGACATCGTGTATAACTGTATAGTGATCATTTTATATTTTGCTAATCACTCAAGACGGATTTGTCATCATTAAACCTAGGAATAAAATGAAATTGTGATCTTGTTACTTTTGCGTATTATAGGTATTAATTTAACAATAATATAAATGTATTCTCAATAATCGTACGAAGAATAATCAATATTATTTTCAATTATCATTAGTACAGCCTATCTGTTCCGTATTGGTGTAAAAATGTTGATGTTGCTTACAAAAAATCATAGCCCATCACATTAAACCGCTTGTAATAGGCTTTAATCCATTGTTTGAAAATTTTTTCGTACAATTTTCTCGCCCGTGTAACGCTGGACGGATCGAAAACGTGTGTAGCACGTAAATCCAAATGGTGAGCAGCCTCCTTCAAAACGACTATCTCGATAGAGGACGATTTTGACGGCTTGTATTTCACGACTCCACCAGTTATGCAAGGATCTAATTCGCCGTTACTTTCGGTTGTCATGGAACAAAAACACGGGAAACAATTAAAAATCTAATGATTGTCTCTCACAATTTTTCAAAGTTGATTTGCGTGTATTCGCGCAGAATATCTCAACCGATTACCCCCCCCCCCCCCAAATTGTTACAAGGTACAACTTGCGTATCAAAGTAGGGAAAATTCCTTCTTTCGAATATGTACGAACGGAAAAAAGTATCACGATTTTAGGTCTTGCACTTTCAATATTTTTTCGACAATTTCTTTTTTCCTATAAAAATTACAATTGCCTTCTAGATCCTCGTTTGAGTTGATAATGAACGCTTGATTTTATTCTCACCTGAAAATAATGTTCGAAGCGGCGCTAATATCCTTACCACCGTAGAGCTTTTCAGCAATATTTTGGTCCGGATGTAATCTATAACTTGAATAGCAGTCTTTGGCGAAGCCGGGAAAAGTCCAATTACGTTGTAAAAACATGTCCGTTTGACCATTCATGCAATAAGGCATGACCATATCCAGGCAAGACTACATGTTTGAAAGTACGAAAAGAAAGAATAAGTAAAGAGAAACGAATATAAGACCAGTATTAAAGAGATCCGTACCGTTAGCCCCCCCCCTTCCTCTACACCTTTCACAATCCGGACGTGGCTGATTTGTTAGTGCTTCGATTGTGCACGTTAGTGCAACACATCATTTTGTTAGTGCTTCATTCTCTGAGCTACTACCGAGGACATAATAAAGGAGGGATGGGGGCGATGACAGTTTCTACTTCGTGGTACTCAGGTGACGGATATGGCTCATTCTTTAGTGCTTTGTTAGTGCTCTTTAGCGCACCCCATCATTTTGTCAGTGCTCAAATTCCTCAGCAAGTAGGAAGGATAGTATGAATGGGGGGGGGGGGGAGTCAGGACAGAATGTATTTGGTGGTGCTCAGGGTTCGGACATGGCTAATTTGTTAGTGCTTTGTTAGTGCACATTAGTGCACAACGTTAGAATTCTGATTTGCCCATAAAATGGATGAAAATCGGTAAAAATACGTCTGATTTAAATAAAAAATTTATCTAACAGGATTTTGATACGATATAAGAGGCTGAAAAGTGGAAACAATATATAGCACCATTTACGTACCTGTATATCCCAACCATGGCTATCGATGTCTCCCCACGCGCCACCAGTCCAATTGAAACATGGAACCATTCCAGTATAATTGAAATATACCGATGCTACTTTCGACATTCTTTCCACTAATCGAATACCCGTTAAATCATAACTACTCAAGTAGCTGCACATGACCTACATTTTGAATATTGAATTATATTCGTCAGTAACACTACTTATAATGTTAATTCACGATCAGGCCCACAAGTACTTGAACTCGATTTTTAAAAATACTTCTACAGAATGTTGAGCTTTGGCTTGATTTTACTTGATCACTTTTCTACACCTTGCGATAACGTTCCCCTCCTCTTCTATATCGTCAACATTGGAAGCTGGTGAAAACATACTCATGGAAAAATTTGTTAAAATTTGGATCAAAACCTTGACCTCACATTCTTCATTCTTGACTCTATGTCCAGTTAGGCAGAAAATGTTTCAAAAATGAAGGCTCAAGAGAAAAGATTTGGAGTAAGCCAATGTATTAGACCCCCACTTGATTCTTTCTCGAGTTTACCTTTACTGGATTTGGAGGCAATGGGTTCAGAAAAGTTGTTGAATACGGATAGTTCACCATGGAAACGGCTGCAAACATATCTTCAAGCACAAGGCGAAATGTGGACACATCATCTTTCGAGTTCAAAGGACGGCATAATTTCCAAATTCTACTCAGCCACATCCGACCTTCTCCTAGGAAGTAAGCACGAGTGATTAAAACTCAAGGGGTCGTCTTCATGTTGGTAAAAAAAAGAGAATGCTGAGACAATATAAGGTAGGTTAGATAATCACTTTTTTTTTTTTGTAATATCTTTGTGGTGCGCCAGCAGCGTAACACTTGCCCCCCCCCTCCAGAGCTTCTAATGTTTATGAATATTTCGTAATTTTCAAGACTCATTATATATTTTTTTCATTCATATCTTCTTCATATTCCTACCCCCCCCCCCCCGAAAAATTCTTAGTTACGCTACTGTGGTACGCCACAACCAAAATATCAGGCTCTCTGTAGCTCTTTCATTAGATTTTTTTTTTTGGTGCGACCTTCAAATTTGTCTACATCCTCTCTCACCACTAGTATCACTTCTGACTAATCGAAAAACAATAATAACAGGTATTAACTTAAAAAAGACGAAAAATCAACTCTAATCTGTCAAAATTGTACACCTACTTGTTTCAGTGACATGCAGTAGTTCGTCCCAAAACAATCTGATATTTTTGGGACAAAGCTTATTCACATCGGCAAAAATCGAAGTCACTTTTTTGGAGAATGCGTCGCAAGATGGTATCATACCAGAGAAACCCCAAATAGGAGCGGATGATGCGAGTGACCTTAAAAATAAATTAATTGTCTTAAGATATCGGTAAAGGAATTATACTCTTCAAGAATAACACTCCGCCCCAAAAGGCAGAGTGTTTATTTAGGTGACACATCAGAATATCCTAAGAAAGAAAGTTACAAGGCAAGAATCAGCACCCAATAATTTCATAGCGCGAAGGAGAACCATCCTAGCATAATTTAAGATCAACTAGGAAACGGATCGGATTGGTATGACAAATGTGCATACAAGAATGAGTAGAAGCACAAACTGGAAGTACGGTCTGAATCAGTCTGGCTATCAAAATCGGTAAAGTAATGGTTGGAAAGTAAAGAAACAGGAAAATCAAAGACAGAGGAAGAACGGAGGGGGCTGGAGTGTCATCTCTGTTCACTGAAGAGAACGACGAAAAGGAAAATATTGGTTTTCTTTGAGAGACACGAGCCCACCTATAAGGGCTAAGATTCTCTTGCGCATCCACAAGTCCTCCCGAAGACGGTTAGCCTTCGAGAGGGTGAAATTGCACGCTACAAACTGGATGAGAGTGGTCTTTGTATTCTATTGAGAGAACGAACGAACGTGCGGATTTATTCAAGGCTATTAAATTGATGATTCATGAGGATAGGTTACCCTTCGAATACCGCAGGGTATTTCATTCGTATCCACGCAGCCAACATGCCTCCATACGATCCTCCAAACGCAATTACCGGATTGGGTATATTGTGCCCTCGATAGATTGGATTATTTTTCTTGTCCTCTCTCAAATAGTAGACCACATCAACAAAATCTGCTAACGCCTGTTGGGTAGTCAAGTAAGAATAATATCTCGGATCCTGGAAGGAGATACAATATGAGACAATATACTGTATATGTCATGGTGGGAGAAATAATTAGGTATGGTAGCAATGCGTTATCTTACTGAGTACGAAAATCTTCCAAAAGGCATAGACTTGCCGTAGAATCGATGCTCGGCAAAGACAACAAGAGCTCGAAATCTGGCAGCTGATTCCCACAAAAATCCCTATACGATGGTGTGATCAAATGATCGTTACTTTATGATATTTATCTTGAAGTATTTCGAGGAATTGATAATACTTACTGTATTTTGGATGAATGCTTCTATAGGACCCTCGTTTCCAGTGTAAAAAAATACGGGTCCGTAATTTGGTTCCCAAAAAGAATCATTTACACAGTAGCGCAGTGCAAATGTTCGATTATCGAGGAAACTGAAATGGTCGACCTATAATAACATAATTTTAAATGAACTGATACGGTGACACTATGCACTTGAAAAAATTACTGAAACGAGTAAATTTAAATTGTTTTTCAATGAGAATAATCAAAAAAGTTTCCATGATGAGTATTATCTGTATTCTCTATGCTGAACAAAATACTTTGTAATGTGGCGTTGGCCGTCCAGTTAATATTTCAAATGATTGCCTGGAACCTATATTTTTAAATCTTTGAACGTTTTTTCTCAAAGGAGATGAGGACCCTTTCCGACGCTTTATAACTTTTCTACTGTGCAGTCCCTCCCCCCATCCCCGTACAAAAAATCATGACTGAATAATCGTCATTTTTACTATCTCTGCGTCCTCATAAGGGTGGCTCCACGGCCCCTCTGAAGGCGCTATCATGTTCAAATAAGATGAAATAATGTTGGTCACGTACCGGAACGTTGAGAAATTTCTCTTTATACAGATATGAGTGAATTGGTAGCACACTAAAGCTGAGAAAAGTTAAGCCAAAAAACAATAATGGCGATAAAATGGTACAGCGAAGACGTTCCATCATCTTGACGGGATTATGTATAATAAATTAATCGCGATCTTCAGAAAGCACGCGTGATATAGTCAGACCAAAATTTCTTCAACATTATTGTAATATTGTTACTCATCCGTCCTCTGCAATATTTCACGATAAAATTTTTGAAAATCAATTAAGAATTCCACTATCGTCATTCTGAAGTAGGTACCTATAATATACCTATACCAATCCACTTTAATTTATCGATTTTAAGTATGTTTCGATAAACGTTGCATGGTTGAAAAATTTCCTGATAATAATAATTTCAATTTTCCAATTTCAGATCACTTATTTTTTTAAAAATAGTTTATATTACGCACCGAAGTGTGAGAGTGGAGGTTTTTGACTCTGTACATAATATTACAATATTAGAAAACCGCTCGTTATTTGGACTTTTCTAAAGTTCTTGATTGAATAAGTGGAAGACAACCAAGCGTAGACTTATTGAAGTCTAGAATTTAATACATTCTATACCTCGAGAATGGCTGATTAGCCGAAAGCCCTTGGTCATGCACAATTATTGCGGTTCTAGTATTTGTTTTGTTTCTATCTCTTTGAGTACCGGTGTACAGTATTAAATTATGGATGAGCGTAAATTACAAAACGGATTGCTTCTGTAGTCGAAGTCCCTTTCTTCTATATTATTTTGCAAGTACCCCGATGTACTACACCTAGCCACTGGTATAGCTAGGGGGAATCGTGGGACGACCGCGACCCTTGACTGCGATTTTTATCGAAATATTGAGGAAGATAGGCATTTATCCCTTCCTTCCTCGCATCCCGGCCTTACCACTGATGCTCCTAGTTGAAGTAAGTACTTTTTTGACATGTTACATGTCTTTTCTGACACCCTATACCCCCCCCCCCCCCAATAATTGACTTAGAAAATTTTAGTGAATTACGTGGGAGGTCATTGAGAAATCTGCGAGTATTACCCTCAAATTAAATAAAAATAAAAGAAAATAAAAATAAAATTAATTAAAAATAAAATTGAGAATAAAAATATATACCTGGAGGTCATTGAGAAATCTGCGAGTACCACGCTCTAATTAAATAAAAATAAATCGAATTAAATAAAAATAAAATAAAATAGAATTAAATTAAATTAAAATTAAATTAAATTAAATTAAAAATAAAAATATATGCCTGGGAGGTCATTGAGAAATCTGCGAGTACCACCCTCTTTCGAAGAAAAAAGAAAAAATTGAATAAAAATAAAATTAAATAAAATTAAATAAAATTAAAAATAAAAACATATACCTGGGAGGTCATTGAGAAACCTGCGAGTACCACTCTCAAATTAAATAAAATTAAAATAAGAATAAAATGAAATAAAAGTAAAATAGAATTGAATTAAAATTTTAAAAAAATTGAAAATAAGAATATATACCTGGGAAGGCATTGAGAAATCTGCGAGTACCACTTTCTTTTGAAAAAGAAGAAAGAATTAAATAAAAATGAATTTAAAAAAAATAAAAAAATTATAAAATGATATAAAATAGAAATAAAATAAATAAAATAAAAAAATAAAAATAGAAATAGAAATAAAACGGAAAAATACCTGGGAGGTGATTGAGAAATTTGCGAGTACCATCCTCCCTATACTATCTGTACCCATAGTATATTTAAATGGACTTGGAAAAATATTGGGTGAGGCCCAGTAATCTCATAAGCTTGAAATATACTGAAGTGGACTTGTACTGGACCAAGAAGCGGGACGAACGAGCGGAGCGAGTGAGTCCCAGGAAGCAGTCAGCCTAAAATACTCTAAAGTTGACTTATACTAGAACAAGAAGCTGGAAATTTTTGAAATTTTTGAACGATGAAGAGCTTAAGACGACTGGCGAGAAGACATGAAACATGATCTTTATATTTTTGGCAAGGCCAAAAAAACCTTATTTTTATTTATTTTGTTTTCTCTTAATTTGCACACTTCTCTCTGTTTCAGGAAGGAAGGATTACTCGAAGGAATCGCTACGTGAAAATCATGTGGAAAAGAAGTTGCATCCAAACAGTATCATACTTTTCGTAATTTCGAGTGAAATATCTTTTAATATCAGTACCTACTTGAATTAAAAATTGAGGCTCTCTGAAGATATCTTTCCTAGGGATGATCTGGCCTGCCTACTCTTTCTTTCTTAAAACCGTTTTGCAGCATTTGATGACTTATCAAAGTTTTTCTCTACTTAAATATTTTAATGAGCGATAAAGGTCGCTGAAACGATGAAGGAAGAAAAATATCACGTCCTCATCGTTCGTATGCTAACTCTTCTCCCCTAACCCACTTCATTCAAAGAAAACACAAAACTTGATTCAAGTAGAATTTGTATTATGATCTTTCTGAACAGCGGCTAACAATTCTCTAAAACTGAAAGTCGTTCCCAACAAGAATGCGATAATTCCGACTGTTATTGAAATTATCGCTATGGGAACTCGCCAACTCCAGTAACCATTTTTTCTGTGTTTCATTAAAATGAGATCGGCAATCGGCGTGTAAATAAGCGCCAAAAATGATGTACCAAGAGCGCCAAGAAACGATATGAAGAGATCATAATGCGGCACGTTCATAGCCACGAAATCTGCAAATATAAAAACATAATTAACAAATAGGTACCAAGAAATACAATTTTTTTTTTTAATAGCCTACCTCAAAATATTTTTCATACTTACAAGTTAGAAGCACCAATACGGATCTCAGTATATACTCGTAAACGTGGTAGGAACTGAACGGCCACGAGGCGGTGTGCTTGTGAACCCAAGGCAGAAGAATTAACACGGGTAAGAAGAACTGAAGAGCGTATGTGAACAGAATACTAAAAACCATACTACAGACCACAACTTGAGTTATTCTGAAATTAAGAAAAATTTGATGGAAGCTCAAAAATTAAGAAATCGAATCTTTTCAAAAAAGAGCTTTTTGACGTACGTATTTTTGATATCAAGGTTGAATGTCAGAGCTCCGGCTACATCATGTCCATGCTTGTAGTATCCAAAAAAACCAACCGTTATCATCAACGAAGCGATCACTCCGATGGACAGGTTGAGAACTCCAAAAACTCCGAGGAACTGTCGTTTATCTATCATGTTTTGTTGTAATGGCAAAATCTGGGATAACAATTAATGTAAATAAGAGCGAAGGAATCAGAGGTACTTCTTAGCTTAATTCTGCTTGAATAAATCTTCTGTCTCGATCGATAAAAGTGGTTTTCGGAAATAGAATTTTCGACTAAAAATTTAGAAGTATGCGTATTTTCCATTTATTGATATCCAAACTATTCACCTCTCCTTTCAATATCAGTCCATCGCTACGTAAAGCGAGCATAAGCGCGAATCTCGGGGACACTTCTCAGGGTTTCTAGTATTCCCCCTCCCCTCCTTGAATCACCAGAGAAGGCCACATTTTGTAGCTGTGTATGTGGAAAGAGATACAAAATGTTGAAATTGACAGGAATTTCAAATAATAGTCTATAACATCACTGTAATATCAAAACCAGAGCTTACCAAACAAATACCTTCCAAGGCATACACTACAGTGCCAAAGCATAACGGCAGGGTTTCCCAATCACCGATCAAAGCACGTTCGGAGATAGGAGGTAGATCCTGAAGGTTACTTAACATAATTAACCCAAGCGCAGTGAATATCGAAAAATTAGCCACTGTAGAGAGAGGGGCAATATACTTCAACTCTCGGATGAGTGCTGTTGCCCAGATCACTGGTAGAATAAAGGTCATGTAGCTCGATATGCTGATATAAATTTCGTGACAGTCAAATATCTGCAAAAATAAACATAACAGTAATTGTGGATGCGCCGATAATAGACCTTGAATGTTTCATGTCTTGTACCAGTTTTTGAGGCGGAAAAAGCCTTTATCATCCCTGAAGTCGAAGCAGATGAAGAGATTGAAGAAGACAGTTGAACCCTTCTTACTCAAGTTAAGTTTCTACGGTATGATACTCAGTTATAAATTGTCAGAAGAAGAAGTGATCAAACAAGTTGAGAGAAGGTGAAGTGTAACCTCCTTACATTTACCGTTGCGTCGTTCGTATAAATAGGCCGTACAAATAACCATGTTTGCATATCTTATCTAGATGGGATATCAAGTAAATGACCTTATGAAATGTAATCACCACATTATTTCAATAATAAAGAGGTATTTGAGAGTTAGTTCGTCTTTTACTCTAATTTTCAACTTCTTCCCCCTCATAAAACTGGGATACCTCAATACTAATCCGTACATATGTATGCCAAACAAATTTAATTTACTGTACCTGTTTCAATGATGTGGAAACGAACATGAAATACATGCAGCAAAGACCTAATTGAGTTATCACAACGAACATTTCTACGGTGAACCTAGAAGCGAGAGAAAAAAGATTGAAACAGATATTTGAAGACAGGAAAGATTTTAATTAATAACGGAACAAGTAATGAGTTCTAAAGTGTGCTAAATTGAATTTCCCACTTTTTGTATAAAAGTATACATTTTTCCATAATTATTTTCCACCTCTGAGTGCTTACCAAACAAAACCAGCAGATTTCCGGAACACCGGTGGCCCTTTTTTGAAAGCGCAATAAATTGTCTTCGAAAAACTTAATCGTCCGCATTTATACAGCGCCTGGAACTCGTTGGCCATTTGCACCTACACATATTTGTGTACAAAATTCGGACTAGAGCCTAATGATTCTTATGGTAGAACGTGCGCGGAAGCAGAATCATGTGTTTCCGAGTAATCTCACCAACGTGTATTGATTATAGCAGGATATCGTAGCGATTACGAGGATCAGAATAGTAGAAAATAGAAGACCGCCATTCTTGTAAACCATTCCCATCGCTAATAGTCCGCATCCGATATTTCCTTTGATCATGTGCGTAAATGTTTCCCAGAACCTGAAAGTCGAAATGTGGAATATTTGGTACAAGAATTATACTCGCTCGTAATTGAAGTCAAAATTATCCATTCTCGTCAATGAAAATTGTTAGATTTGTTACTCGACTTGTCCACTTGTGATTACTTTGCAACAGCAGTACGAAGTCGGGCCATATTCGTGTAGATACTTTTTCATTCTCATTTTAGAGACGGCTTTGTTGTTTGCTCGGGATAACTTATCTCTCTAAATTATTTTGGTTGATTTGAACAGGAAACCTGCTTTATAGGGAGGAGGGGAAGGGTGTGACGGGCGTTGGCCACCGGGCAAAACGTGGAACTTGAAAAAATTTTGACCTGCAAGCCATATTTGATAGGAGGGGGACTAGGAAAAATTTTGAATATTGAGCTGATGTATTTGATAGGGAGGCAAATTTGGACTTTCACGCTCAAACTCCCAAGGTGGCGAGGAACAAAGTTCAATCTTCATACAGGAAAGGTAACAAAGAAACCATCATATAACAGGTAGCTAACGAAATAGGCTGAGAGTTTTTTCTCTAAGAATTCAGAATACAATTTGTTTGAAAGACTTCTGGATTTTTCCCGTTTTACGTGGCCAATTTCTTTTGTAATTAATTTAGATCTTCAAATTCAAAAATGGACAATACTCACGTGGTAGGCTTCAATTCAACACTGCTAAGGCTGTGTGGATCGTGGACCTTCTCTATGGAAGCGTAATCCGGTATTTTGTTTATCTCATCTTCCAAAGTCGAATTTCTGTTTGTTTCGTTCGCCATATCAATGTGTGCCTGTGAAAGAAGAATGAAACTGGGTATTTTCAAGACTAATATTCAATTGCTTTTAATGACATTTCCTCGTGAGACCTTGAAGAAAAAAAAGGGCTCAATGTTTAGAGTACAAGAAGCCAAAAAATGTAGAGTAAGAAGAAAAGACTAACAAACTTCATTAAGGGACAAAGGTTACGAAGAGAGGGCCTGGCCGTTGTAGACTCTTTGGTATTAAACTAAATTTATGCTCGCCTTGCTCCGACTAGCCTACATTGGACTCGCCTTTCCCAATTTCTCAAAAAGGCTCAAATTATGCAGATTAATTGACGACCGAATTTTTCGAGCGATGCAATAAGGCCCTAAGTGTACTCCTAAATCCGTGCTCTTCAGCACCTATCACTGCCTTGCTGATATTCTTTTCTTTCCAAATTCTTTGTTTTGATGATTCGTTACACCTCCAGCACAACAGGTTTTTCATCTCCAATCTATCAAATTACGTCAATTTATTGTTCACCCATACATTTTTCATATTCCTTAAACAGTTTTATATTTTCTAAAACTCATCTAAAATAGTAGCCTAAACGGTTAAAGTTCTTATGTTCACTCTCAGGGTGGCCAGATATCCTCTTTTGGAGCTCCTGAAAAGATAATTTCCTCTTTTTTAAAAAAAAAAAATACTATTTTCTGAGAATGGCCATACCTACTTTTTAAATACTTTTTTCAAGCGTTTCGTTCTCTTTAATACTCTTTTTAAAAATTTTCGAACTTTTTTTTTTTTCTCTTGCTTATTGGGTACGTTTTTGATCAAATACTCTTCTGTTATTGGAAAAATCTGGCCACCCTGCTGACTCTGATTTGATGCTATAAAAGCTAATGAAAGCCCAAGAAGTCGATACTAAAGTTCAATAAATAATGAATCGGGGAATTTATTCCCAGTATAAAAAATTTTGGAATTTGAATTCTTCATTCCAAAAAATTTGAGGAACAGTAGAACGCGTGCCAGCCGTGTCATGACTTCACGCACCATCTCCGTACCTTCAATGCCACGACCTACATGAAAAAGTTTTTCGAGACTTCCAACTTATAGAGGTGAAGAATTTTGAGTGCAATCAGAGAACACGAAAATGAAAGCTAAGGTAAAACAAACATCCTACCTTTTCGTCTCTGTGCAATCGGTGGGTTCACTCAGCCAACAAACATTTGAACAATCTTCAAACAATGCAAACGAATGAGAAGCTTTACCGAACGTTGACGCGTTAATGAGAATCGAGAGGAGACAGATTCTCCGCTTTGAATACTATAATTATCTTTTTTCTGGTACGCGATGCATGATGAATTAGCCGGTAACACAATAGTTCGAAATGATCTTCACCTTCAGTGCGGAACTGCGATCGCGAGATAATATATCGTAATGTTGATAGTGATAATGACACGCATACTTGTTGGACGCAAAGTTCAATATAGGAATGTTTGGCACCTGTCATATCGAACGAGACTGCATGAGAAGCGTAAAAACTCATAATGAATTTTTTCAGACTGTCGTATTCCGCGCATAGTTGATAGCTAATTAAGACTCTGTTATTCCTTAAGCGTAGCTCTGTACCTACCAATGTTATGTGCGGACACAGGTTTCCGCGAAACACAACCTGTGGGAAAGAAATCTGATATTTACACAAGTTTCTACAGGTTGTAAATTATAGCGTCAGTTTTGAAAACCCATATTGAACCTCAGAATGAAATGAGAGGGAGAAGCGAGTTCTACACGCTTATCAGGGCATTGGACTATCGTATAGGTTGAGAAAGAGGAAGAGCGACAAATTGTTAGCGTTCAACGTCTTTTGTTGAGAACGAGGAATTTTTTTTCGCTTCAATTTTGTAGAATGTGATTAATCATCAATTTACCAAAGCGGGAGTTATTAATGAAAACAATTGAATGCAATTCACTCTCGAAACTTTATGTACACCGCTTACATACACTATTGTACGTAACTCGACTATGGTATTGAGCATACGCATAATGTACGTATGTTGTAAAGAATACACATATGTAGTGAGAATGAATTTAAAACACCGATTTAAAACCGATGAAACTTTGTTGTCGTGTGGACGAAAATAAATTCAAGCTCGCTGGCAGACGGCGAGCATTACCGATGAGCGCTACCTAGAGAAGAAACCGTCATCGGTAGAACGAACTACCTATTAAATAGATATAAAAAAAATGGTTGTTAACTATTAGGCTATTACTGAATTATTGCCCATCAAATTTTCTGATAAAGATACGAGAAATTTATGAGTACCAACCGTACGAGTAATCTAGAGAGGAAAGAATATAATTTAAGAGACCATAAAACGTTATGGTCGCGAGTCATTGTCAATGCTTGTTGATAATTTTATCAGTACACATTTCTTTGGTCGGATATAATTTAAGGCTATACTATAAGAGAAGCTCTGAAAGTACGGAGATATCCGCGATATTTTTGCGTACGCACCATTTGAAAAGGGCAAAAGATTCCTGAATGAGCCAGCTTTCAAGATCATCATAGCTACTCATCCTTTACCAATATTTGAGATTCAGGGTATTTTCGCGGAGGCATACTCCATAAAGTTATAATGAAGAAATTAGGGCGTCCATCCGAAACGAGCAGCTTCATTTCCACGAGGCCCTGCCACCAGAAGTGGAGGAGAACGTGTGCTTCTTTAGTATCGAGGAAATTAATGCAGTCGTTCAAAGGCTGCGTGATAAACAACGCAGTGTAAAGCTCTCTCTGGACCCCTCTCTGCTATCAAGTACTTTCAATGAGGCACTGGCAGGGGGTGTACCCCAAACGTTGGGAAAAGTCCAGATTGGCACTGATAGACAAGAAAGACAAACCACCTGGCCGGCTGTTTTCCTTCTTGCTCGACACTTTCGGCGAGTTACAGGAGCGAGCAGTGGCAGCGCGGTTGGAAAACCACTTAGAGTCCAAGAAGATGGTTTCTAGGAGTCAGTACGATTTCCGAGCTGGACGCTACATTTCGGATGCCGCAATCAAACTGAAGAAGGTAGCCTCTGCGGCAATGAAGAAGCGCTAGTTTAGCGCAGCGGTCAGCCTTTGACAAAAAGGAGGCGTTTAGTGCCATTCCATGGCAGAAAATCTTGACCATGCCACAAGACGCAAGAGTGCATAATTACCTTCGATTGCAGAGGAGTCGAAGCAGAGACGTCTGCTGGTGCAGTGAGAAGAAGCGCAACATGCGGTGTACTTCAGAGCTCTGTCTTGGCGTCGCATTTAACGGCCTATTCAAGACGAAGCAGCTACCAGGGGCACAGCTCATAATGCTAGACCGACGACGCATTGATGGTTGACTCATAATTTTTCGGACCTATTCATTATTCCTAGAAAAGGCCCTCGTAAGTTTGATATCTACAATTTGAATTTTGAACCGCGGAGCTGAGTAGGCTTAGACTAAACGAGTAGTAGAAGTTTACACAATACGTTGCATCATGAGAAGATGTTGTCGACATGATGAGAAGTTGATCAGAACTTCAGAGTGTGAATCGGGGGATTTAATGAGTGTGAGAGAGCGGTGGTACCTCTTTCCCTGACAATAACATCACGTCCTTCCGTTGAATACGTTTTTGAAAATGGTTCTTCAAAGAAATGGATCTGAAATTGAATGATCTTAGGACAACTGATCAAACACATATTCCTATCAATGTTACAACCATATTTTTGTACACTTGGAGCATACCTCTACGAAAGTAGGTAGATATACGTCTCTGTAAATTCTTATTTTCGAACTATTCGGTCACTTTATTAATATTCTATCAACGGAACCATTGAAATGAGTTCAAAGATAATTTATTCTCTTACAATCGTCATTCTTAAATACCAATTTTGCGATGGTGATGAACCAGAATATCAATTTGAAGTTGAAACTTGGAAAGACTTTGATGATAGTAAGTTCAAGAGAGAGTTTATTAATCTTGTCGCGTCAAGACTTGAATGGGTTTTGTCAAACGGTTTTCAAACGCCTATATCGATAAATCTATAAAACTCGAAACAAGAAAGTACAGCGAAAACTTTTGAATGAAGCTCGTTTGATTGAAAAAGTGGAAGTGGATTTGGAAAGTTTTCGCAGAGGAGACCTTGGAGGGGGAACAAGAGTCTGATCAGTACTGACCCAAAGAAAAGGAAGTAATTGGAAAGTTGTCAGGAGGAAAAAAATTTGTACGAGAACTGTAGGTGGGCTATGAAGTTTTGGTTTAAGAAGAGAAACTGTAGAGAAATTTTGGTAAAAATCTAAAGCGGTCTTGGCCTTGGCCTCCTTCAATTCATCGTAGAACAGTTTAGAAGGAAAAATTTTTCCAAAATAAGATCTAAGAAAGAAATAGCGACAGAGTTGGCCAAAACTACACAAGCGGCAGAAGTTCAAAACATGAGCAGTATCTCCAAAAATATGGACAAATTTTCATTTCAAGAAATGATTTGATTTTTCTATTTACTTTATGAAATTAGGCATTTCCTGTGGTAATAATTCAGAAGTTTTACTCCAAAATTAGGATTTTTCAAATCCTTGTAGATGAATACCTTACGACGTGACGTTGTTACCACGATGTACCCACCTTCATAATGTTTGTATCATACAAATATTATGTAGGTACTTTTTCACTTGAGCACACGAATTTGCACCGAATAAATAAACACTCAATTTTCATAGCAAACCAAAATTCCGTTCTTCATCTATTCTCTCGCATAAAACAAAGAGAGGCTAATATGCACAATGTTCTTAAAACTGCTTGATATTGAACCTATATCCATTCAATACCTTAAGGGTGTGCTTCGTTCATTGACGAACTCCGAAACGGTGTACGATAAGTTGCATATACATACATCCCCAAATACCCTACAAAGTTTGGCCTACATCGGTCCCTACGCGACGCTGGTCGGGAAATCCGAATTTTTGTTCCAAAAAAATTTCAAAATGTTTGAAGATAGTCAAATTTTTGGTGATTTCGAAGTCATTTAGAAAACGTATGGAATAAAATTTTGAAATTCTGTTTCCATACCGCGTCTAATTGAATTTTTCTGAAGAGCATATCAAAAAATTAGATAGATCCATTGAAAACTTGAGTAGTGAGAAATATTTTTCGGTACCCTGATTTTAATGCTCGGTTTCACAAGCGAATCACACCCTTAACCTGAACTTGTACAAACTTACCACGAAACGTTTAGTTGCCGAGTAGAAAACAAAAAATAGAGAACCTTGAGTGATCTCTGGCTGATAATGTGTGCCCCTTATGTATCATCATCGTTATTATTAATTTTTTTATAATTCTATTTTCTTAGTTTTCGAAACGGGCTATCTTCATTCTAATCAATATTTTTCCACTTTGAATAACGCTGAAATTATCAAATTGTGTACACTCGCGGCGAATCATGTTGGATTTGATAGACCTAATCCAGCAAGGTTTAATGATGAGGCTACCAACAAAACGATCAGATTTGTTACACCTAAAGAAACGATAGCTATGAAATGTAACAGCATCCCGATAATTTACATTCGTCATAATAAGAAAAATAACAAAATTGTTATCATGAAGGAAACCGATCCATTTACGAAAAGTGTATTCCACTTCGAGCATGCAAAAACTGCGGTCTCGTGCCGCGAAAGTAAGTATTATTTGTACCTCGATCCAGTTATTTATTCATCTATTAGAAGAAAAAGAACGTCTCTGGCTGAGCTTACGTCGCGTCGGCGCCTTCACGAAGGCGTGGGCGGAATTTTAAGCATAAAAGCGATTGCATTCACTTGTAATTCTGTTACAGTGCTTCGACTGGATACAAAAACGTTTGATTTATCACATAAACAGTTTTCAAAACTAGTCGAATCCGAATGTCACGTCGAGAGCCTACTCAAGGAGCTGACGTCCAGAGAGAGAGCGATGCTATGCTATGCAGCTAAAAAACGTGCGATTAACTTTGGAAATATCGAAGCTAAATTCAAAACAAACGAATTGGAAGAACGACCTCAAATTTATAAAATCATTTACCCTAAAAGAGAGGACGAACGGGTTGCCCTTGAGTGTCAGACAGCGCCTCCTATGATGTTGCATTTTCGTAATTTACGAGAGAATAACGATGTTCAGGTCATATTCTTCTTACCGAAGAGCGAAGCGGAAAACGAATGAAATTCTTCCAACCAAAATTTTAGCTATCGTTCCAAATTACCGATTGTAGCAAAGAGCTCTTATTTTAGTGGTTCACCTACGTCCAGAATCGTAAGTTAAATAAGGCTTGTACTGTGCGTACAGTTTTTAAAATTATATATCTTCCTAAGTCATACCTATAACCCACGATCATAATGAAAAGAAAATGTAGGTTTATACTCGTACCTACTTTAAATTCGGTTGGTAAATAGAACGATAGTCAAACAGAAATAAACTACACAGTATCGTAATTTGTAAATTCATTGAGGAAAGTGTATCAAGATATTATTTTGAAATTTTTTTCGCTGTTGGAAAGTTTCTGGAAAAACATAAACGAATTGTGGGTAGTTCCAGCGGAAAGATATTTATTTTTGAAGAAAGAACAAATGATGGTCACAGTAAACGCGAAAATCGACAGGTAATTCAATGATGATAGGCTATAAAGGGCCGCCCGTGAATGGTGATAAAGAAGAAGAATAACGAAAGAAGAATTCATATTTTGCATTATTTGAGGGTGGAAGATATCTGTAAACTACCCGCGTCACACGAGCACCTACATCTACCCTACAGGCATCCTAACGTACTTAATCCTACTTTTAATCACCTGTTCGTCCTATTTTCACTTCCTATTCGACAATGTTCTCAATTACCTGGAAAATAAACGAGGGTGAGCTCTTTTTCTTGAAACTACAATCAATAACTGCCCTTAACTACCAGTGCACAAAATACCTCTTACGTCGACCTTCACCAGCTAACGTATCACAACATTCCTTCCCCTCAAACAGGGAACACACAAAACCACTTCAGCTGGCTACTAGTCCGACCTCAAATGAGCAACGAATCCCCGAGCACGGGTAAAGAGCCAAAATACCACTGTGCTGTCCAAACAACATGGAAGAGCCTTCACACTATCACCTTATCTGAGGTTGGCCGGCCCCAGTATCGGATTTGTGTTCCCGGTGTCTCACGTATCGATCGACACCTGCCACCTGGCCGACAGGAATGACCTGGACCCGTCGGCCCACATTTTGTACCTGCCCGAAGCACCATCAACAAGATCATTCCCCGGAGTCAGCACCAGAGAGTCCCGTCCTTCGGAGTTACACTGCAAGGACAACGGTTCCCAGAGTCACTCTGAGAACCGTCTCAAGGAACACCATAGAGAGATTTTACTCAGGTAATGTTACCATTCTGGAGAAGATACACACTTCCGTCCAGCTCCGGCTAACCAATACCCCCTCTGGGAAATCCCAATTCAACCCTAAGACAAGACTCGTTCTCTGCTCAAACTCAATCTACAGGTGCGTACACTACGCCCACAGGTCCACCAAATTGACCACTGTAGAAAACCCATCAGGCACGCCCTCACAGCGTCCCGATAACAATTCATCGTATTCTTACGTATCATACGTGTGCAGTGTGCACTGGGTTCCCTAATTCGGAATCAACACCGATAACAATTCGTTCATAGTTTTCTCTTCTCTCATTAAGATTATAGACGACACCTATTCGACGCTTAACTACATCATAATAGTTACGATTAATAATCCAAGAAAAAGAGTCAGTGACTACTTACCAAGTACAACACTTAACAATATTCAATAGGGCAACAATTAACGATACGCACTCTCCGGACAACGCCGTACACGGTGTACGTTCACAATACTTTATGAGTGTTCCAGATACGTTTCGATGCAGTTGAAAGTCAAGAAATCACAACGATTGGACACACAATCATTGTATTCTCGATGTCATCCCTGCTAACTCGTCGACAGCCTTTCTCTTTAGTTTTCTACCCCTACAATAACAGTGCGTTCAGATAATATCCGTGACGAAGATGCTGTACACGTATTATATCATTCTGATATTCAACGCCAACAAACTTGGAACCAGTTTCCTGCAGTCGCGCAGTTCTATTGTCTAAATATTGTGACTTCTTATTGTTCTCATGAAGGCAACACGCGAGAGTTTCTTTTTCTTCTGAATAAACGTTGCCACACTGGACAGCTCTTACAGCTAATGCGAGTTCATGCAGCGAAACTGTAACTTACCCTTCGAAAATACATACACTATTTACAAGGGCTACTTACCAAAAAATAAATAGTTGTCATAGATATGAGTTAACAAATAATATTACACAAATGAAACTAAAAACCCTTAGCCTTAATCATTCTTCTGAACTAAAATTGAGCCTCTTATGTTGAAGCCTCGTTGGTACACAAAACGTGATCGCGTAGGACGTTTATTCACTCACGATTCATGATTAGAATTTTGTCCCTCAGAATGTACTATTTTCAGATGAGGAAACCGTACATGAGACGTTTCTCATTAATTTCTGCGGCAGCCTAATAAACGAGCGGGTAAGTAGAGAGAAAGAAAGTGAAATTGATCCGAAAATGAACCATTTTTGCGGACCGAAATCCTTAGTCATGCATTCTAGATTAATTATTACTGTATGATAAACAAATTTTTCATTGTACGTATTTTTTTTTCACTGTAAATTTTTCTTTGCCCATCTCAAAACTACCTACGTTCCTGAAAAATGACTATCTACAAGCGACGAGAGAAAAATATTAAAATTATTATTGATATGCTACGCATAAAAGCTTACTACGACTCGATTTTCTACAACTTGATGCGGAAAATTTCCTCTGCCGGAAAACTTTTTCGAATTCACTTTACGTCGTAGTAAAAGGAATAGAGCGATCGAAATGGTACGACATAAGTATTGATAAATTTTCCCGGAATAGTGATAAAACCTCACAGAAGTTAGGTACCGTAATTTTGTAGAAAATAGAATGAGAATTCGAATGCGTTTACACAGTATACAATTTGAGTCTACCTTATTACGAAAACTTCTGCGTTATACGTTCAAAATTTTTCCTGGAATCATATGAGTCATTTTTCCATCTGTTTGGTGAAAAAAAAAAAAAAAAAAAAAACAACGCTCAAACAATTTTGATTAGTTCATTTCAATTTCACCTCTCATAGGTTTTTAATGAACGTGTTCCTGTAAGAAATTGAACAATATCGCAAAATGCAAATTTTCAAGTGGCGGATACGGATAAGTAGGTAACCTAATTTTGAAAGTATGATGGAAATCATATGCAAACCAATACGGCATTTTAAAAATATTCATTCATTTTTACAGCTGTACTCGTAGTTCTTTTTATTTGGGCTGAAATTCTGGATTTCATCAATTATTACATATTTACATAGGTACTTAGGTACCGTGATTTTTTCATTCCATCATCATCCCTAAAAGATTTTTCAAAAAATAAAAAACTTCGTCGTCGATGAAACTCGCATTTGTGTATGCCAATCGGCAATTCAATAATAAAATAGGTAAATAGTTTTAAAAAAAAATCGATGGAACTAGTTGACACGTAGGAAACAAGGTAAATATAAAATTTTCAAGAGAATCGAAAGTTTTATTCTTTAATAATTTAAATGAGATGCTTAAATACCCTATTGTATATTATTGTAAGTAACAATATTGAATGAGAGTTTCGAGGTAATATTTAAACTCTACTTCTCATACTCTATATGATTTGTCAATCGATATGATCAACGTAAAGAAGTGTTTGAATCTCCTGGAACTATAATAGACGAAGGTAGTTCATTTTGTAACTCAATCTTGACGTAAAAAAAATTATAATTTAAACTGGTATTTCCAGATCATAGGTAGAATCGAATAAAAAAACAAATAAATAAGTTTATTAAAATGTTAATTTCTATTCTATTTCAAGGTCGACTTTCGGTCAACCATACCTACGAATCTGTGATACTATCGAACAGAGTTTCTCATTATTCACTTCAGTAGTAAGCAGCTATCTGTTTGATAGATAAAAAAAGAATAAAAAAATAGTGATAAAATTGAGAATACTACGAATGGTTTGATAAGAATTGAGCAAATTTAATTTTTTTGAAAGTTTTCTGCGCTCCTTTACCGTCAAAAGTAATATTTTCGCTCGATAGGATTGTTGGGATTAAATGCAGAATATAGAAATCAGTTAGGTACATATTAGTTTTCTATACCTATAAGTAAATTTTACTTTTGCTTGAGAACCACTCGTTGAATACGAAAGAAAAAAACAAACCAGATGGAAAAAAAAAACAGATTTATGATCATCATTTTTTAATAGGTACTATTGAGTTTTAAAATTTCGAGAAAAGTTAGGTATTCATAAGAAGGTGTATCAAAATCATTTCCGGTAGTCCGAAGGAAAATTCAAAGATTAGGAGCCATGACCTTTAGCCTTTGATTTAAAAAGTTGTTATTATTTAAAATACAAACGAAAAATATTATCAGGCAAGTATTCACTGGAGCAATGTTACCAATTAGAATTAATTTTGCATTTTTCTCCTAGTAAATAAATTAGGTACAGAATCATCGATTGATAAAACAATTACCGGTATACTCAGAAATTTTTAGAATTAAAATGTGTACACAAGAGTACCGCAATAAATATTTCCTTTTATGAACTTCGAATTCATTCAGTCTTTAGCTCCTAAAATATTTTCAAACATATCAGTGAGCTAAAAAATATAGTTATTCTCTCTTGTATTGTTGCACGTGCATCTTTCTGAAAAATGCGTTGGATATCTCGATAATTTATCTCAAACTATATCTAAAAATGTCTTCAGAATAATCGGTTCTGAAAATAATAGACCATTTTTGACGACTTAATTCGTCTCATCGCTCATTTTACGTTCCTAGGCAAGATCAACATCGGATTTTTAGAGAGTCGAGGGACATCCACAACTTATAATTTGAAAAAAATAGAAAAATTCCTTCATACAAATGACTATCAGAGAAAACCTTTTATCACGAACTCAGTAAATTAAGAATTATAATTGTTATTAAAATAAGTTACTATTGCTGTTTCATGAGAATTACTCAGGTTTCAGCATATTTCAAGCTTGAGATCAGGAAGTATAAATTATAAGATATTTTCATAGGCCATAGCTACAAGTTGGAAATATCATTTCAACCAAGCAATGAATGAAATAATATTATACGGAACTTGCGCAAAGTGGCGAAAAATTGCTTATCGCACAACTTGCTATAATGCTATCACCGGCTTTGCCTCGTGACTCAAACTGAGCACTCGTTACCCCCTTTTTATCACTTTTGGACTAATTTCAGAATTTAGGCTTGTATGAGCTTGAATTTATACCCGCCGATGGTTTCATGCAACCCTAGGTCTTTACGTTTCTATTTGTATACCACTTTTCTTCAATAAAATGGAAGCTTCATTATTTTCTTCAAGTGAAAGTTTTGAAAAGTGGCAGAATGAAATTCAAGTTATTTAGAAGAAACCACGAATCCAATCTAAGTACTGCGAAACGTCCGTGAAGGTGGAAATAGAGGAAGTGCCTTCTCTATCTTTTGTACTGACTATGCCTCGTAAATAAAATCGGCCATCATATTCGAATACATAGCCTCCACCACTATCTCCTCTCCGAGCTCCTTGACCTGAAATAATATTTTCTTCAATTGAATTATAAGTAACTCTCAACATTTTCTATGTCGGTAGGTAATAAATTGTTCATCGCAAAATAAATGAAAAAAAAAAGAGAAAAAAAAAAAAAAAAATCTTCTGACGGAGCCAAATAGAAAAAGATCATGTTTCATGTCAAGCCCGGTATAGAACTATAATAATCAAGCAGCCTAGTTTAGGCCTAATACATGCTCATTCGCGGTGGTCAAATTTCACGCAACTCATAGACTCGGAGTACAGACAAAAATTATAAATGTCTTCGAGCGTTTGCAAGGAAATTTAAAGTAAAGATCACTTATATCAATCTCCATAATATCGATATATCAATCTCGATAATATCGATATATCAATTTCGATTATATCGATACATCAATCTCGATGATATTGATAAATCAATCTTGATAATATCGATTACTGATCTCGACGATCTCAATAATATCGATATATCAATCTCGATTATATCGATACATCAATTTCGATTGTATCGATACATTGATATCGATTGTATCGATACATTGATATCGATTGTATCGATACATTGATATCGATCATACCGATTACTGATTTCGATTGTATCGAAATATCGATTCTATAATTGGCTGGCCTTCCGCTTCAACAACTAGTATACTGTATATTAGGTCTAGAATGATGAAGGCTCAAAGCTAGAACATAGCAAAGGGGAGGCACTCAGAAAATTTCAAATTAGAGTCAGGTCAGAGTAAAGACATAAAACATGTCAAAAAAGAAAATAGGCTAAAGATTAATTATTAAGTACATACAATATTTCAAGCGACTGAATTGATTCAAAATGATTTTCAATTGTTATTTTAGGCTACTGAATATTAGAATACTATCGAGTCGTCAAATTGAAGGGATTTCCTCTGCGGATAGCTCAATTCGGACTCGACAGAGCAAACGCGCGCTAGCATCGCGGCTTCCTCTCTTACCGCACCTTGTTATCAATGTTAGAGTACAATTCTCGCTCCCGTAGGTACATTTTTAAAATGGGAAATTTTTCAATGAGCTCTCACTTAATTATAATTCAATTTATTGGAAAAGTGTTCCCTAGATATTGATACAATGGTTCGAAATTACGTATTTTCGTTTTCATTTGCCTTGTAAATGAAGTTCTGGTAAAATGGTGACAAACTGAAAATGTTTCCTCCATTAACACGTGTGTATTTCATCTTAACACTCATGAAGTACCTCCAGTCATGGCCGTCTTTAGTTACAGGCCGGTAGACTGAAAAACGACTAGAACGCGAAAAGGCTGACGTTTACATGCGCTCTTATGGGAAATAAACCAAAAATTATAAACTTTCAATTCGTTCTCAAATATGGTGCCTTTCAGAGAAAAAATGAAGAGAATCCAATTTGAAGAATGAAACTTTTCATTTTTTTTAAGCCCTAGATCGCAGAAATTGATTCATTAGAAAACGAGATATGATCATTTGAACATGAAAAGTTGTGATAGAGGACAAAATGCGGTAGGTACCGTAACACTTCACCGCACGCCAACCAAAACGTCTATTGAAGGAGGCTGATTGCGACGTTGACTACTTTAGCCTACCGGCCGAAGCTCCAGTGCGTGTGCTTGTAGTGGTCTATGTTTTGTGTGTTACAAGAAATGCCCGCTAGATGTCAGCCACTCCGCTGTCGAGTCCGAGTAGGGCCCTTTTCCTATATTGCATACTTGTTTCCCTGATTCTTATCCTAATGGTTCTTTGTTTAGATTGGTCTTATGGAAGGGGAATTGAATATGCATATCTGGATATATCCCCTAATCCCTCTTATGTACGCCACTGGGAGGGGAATGGAAACAAAGTTCAACTTTTCAGGATGGAATCTTGACGCATGTCCCACATTGTTTGGTGATGGTGAAGTCAGAAGATTTCTGTCCAACAATTTCAGAAATATTGAAAGAAAATTTCTTTCATCAAAATCGTTATTCCATCAATTTTTAAGTGACGGGAGGTTGAGAAGCAATTTCTGATCAGAACCTTTTTAACCAAATGCAAAATTGACGGTACTCGTTAGGTACTTACCTTTTTCATAGCCACCGCAGAATTTGTCTTTAGTCACGTGCGCCACCTTTCCGTAACAATCTTTGTAGCTGATGAACGGCAAACTGGCTGCTAATAAAACATCACTACCTCCATCTTTCTGGTCATCTTCGCCCCAGCCAACGATCTGGAATTGAATAAGAAAACTTAGGTGGTTCGCAGTATGAAAAATGATGACTGCCTCATCAGCAGCTCTTCGACAGCAAAGAACTGACGATGAGAAAATATATCTTAATTCGGCATAGGTACGTATAACCGTTCAAAGGAATTCAACAATATTAATACCTCGCTGATGCCTATATGTTATGAAATTGTCGTTTGTAATTAGGTAAGTAATCAGCTAATGTTTTAACACCATTTTTCATTACCATCGTACACGACTGTGAGGACAGAGTTGAAAAAAGCAACTTACTCTGCCCTTGGTTCCCTTTGGTGGATTGAAAGCAATATTTGAAACTTCCCAATCCAGGCAAATTGGAAGGACGTGTGAGTTCATGCTGACCGCGGTTTCCAATGTTATCACGATGATGTCCGAACCATAATGACCTGTCACTTTGGAATTGAAACCTCCATTCGGGTCGAAGGCGAGCTCTCTTATCTGCAAAATGCATCAACTAATAATATTTTTTACCTAGGCAGGTATGTCGTAAAATAATAAATATTTTTAATTCACACGCACTTTGTATGCTTTCTGGTCGGTTGCGCTATCTTCGGTAAAATAATCTCTCGTGTATTTACCCACGTAAATTTCGTAGTCCGAAGTTTTGTTCACCGCCTTTTTACGATTTTCGTCGTAGAAGCAGTGAGCAGCTGAAATAGTCAATTTGATGTTAACAATATCTTTCCAAGTTCAGTATCTTCGTAAATACTCTTCTTCCTTATTCGCCATTCAGAGCGCCAGCAGACTGCGCTAAAGTGGTACGTAAAAAACGGCAAATAAGGTATGAAGCTTTGTTTTTTTTTCCATGAACGTAATGTAATTCTTTAATACCTTAATCAGGTTACGATGTCTGCCATCAGAGTTCAGCCACTTTGCTCTGAATGGCGAATTGTAAATTGCAAAACCAAATGAATTCGACGAATTTTAGGAAATTTTATTAAAAATTCATTTCAATTTTTTATGTTAGCTCTCTCGCAACACACTCACAAACATCTTTCCTTAGAGCACAAAAGGTTTATGATTCGTATTTCTAGCGAACAAACCAACTTCAATTTGGTAAGATATCAATTTGTTCTCCGGGAGAGGGAGGGGGTCATTCAGAATTTCCAAAATATTGTAGAATCGAGAGCGAGCAAATTTTTAGGAAAATGTACAGGAAACCTCTGATCTACTTCAACTTCCGAGACTATGCATAATCGTATCTGACAAGAATGGTTGAGAAACATCGAAAATTCTGAACATCGAGGTTTCTACATTAAGTAGGAAATCACGAACAATTCCATACATACGTATAGGTGGAGAGGAACCTCGGAAATTTTCGATGGCCGGGTGGGCTTTGAGAAAGTCTAGCAATTGGGCATTAAAAGGGTGAATTAATGAATTACTGTCTCGATGAGGGTCTAACCAATTTCGGGGGCTCTGAATAATCTTGTCCGACTAGAAAATTCTATGTCAGAGAAGGAGAAACTTCTCGGCAAAATTCCAATCGTCCAATCGTCCAAGAAAACTTGAAGAAATTTCGACTTTCCAAGTAAAACTCTTTCGGCCGTCCTTCTCATATAAGCTTACTGCCTTCAATAGCCTCATCCACTGTCTTGTTTCTGCCCCCCTTTGCCCTCAAACTTTTTTCGGAGGAAGTGGATATCATTCAGTACCTCTTCCATTCCAAAGCCTCCATCTCTTCTCTCCCTCGGAGTACAACTTCCTCTGGAAGGAAAGTGAAAGAGGTTCGTTGACCCCACTGTGGGAAACTTTCCTTTCGAATCACCCATCTTTCAAAGCCCCCTGGCTCTTTATAATCCTAGCACTATCCGAAGCTTATTTTCTATGCTGAAAGATCTCATCGCCAGTGAGGAGAGAAGTAGAGTCTATAAGCTCCAATGTTCTGACCGTCCGGCTGTTTATATAGTTGAGACGAGCCAATAGCCCAGTAGAATTACAGTAAATGAGTGCTTTAAAAAAAATAATGTCCATCAAAACTTTTATTGCTGAAAAGTGTTGGCCTTGGTGTCCTTGTTATGTGTTAAAAACCCATCACCCCCACCCTTTGCGGTACCCCTTAGAAAGGGGGCTCATTTGGCACATTTTTTGGTTTTTCGAATTTTTCTCAAAAAGTATGGGATTTAGAGCAGAAATATTTCAGTACAAAAAGATTCCCCATAAAATTTACCATCGAATAGAGTCATTACTTCTTCGGTTACGATAATTTGACGCTGTGTAACAATATCTGCAAATTTACTGTTTTCAAAAATTTTCGATTTTTTGAGTCTTTTCCTAACATTTTCTTATTTTAAACTTCAAGAAATGGTTGTATAGCTTCAAATTATTGTAACTAAGTAAATGATGAGGTCAGTCAGTAGAGAATTATACTGAGAAAATTTTTTGCAATCACGTATTTTCCCTCTTAATCTCAAACTTTTTCAGGAAAATCAGAAAAACATACAGAAAAAACTTGAAAACCTGACAATTTCCAAAAACAGTAAATTTTCAGATATTGTTATATGGCTTCAAATTATCGTAGCCGAGTGAGCGAGGCATTGCTTAATGGTAAATTTTATGGAGAATGTTTTTGTACTGAGAAATTTTTTCTCTAAATCTCAAACTTTTTGAAAAAAATCAGAAAAACATCAGGAAAAGACTCAAAAAATTGAAAATTTCTGAAAACAGTAAATTTGCAGATATTGTTACACAGCGTCAAATTATCGTAACCGAAGAAGTAATGACTCTATTCGCTGGTAAATTTTATGGGGAATCTTTTTATATTGAAGTATTTCTGCTCTAAATATCATACTTTTTGAGAAAAATCCGAAAAACCAAAAAATGTGCCAAATGAGCCCCCTTTTCAAGAGGTTCCGCAAAGGGTGGGGGTGATGGGTTCTTACCACATAACAAGGACACCAAGGCCAACACTTTTCAGCAATAAAAGCTTTGATGGACATTTTTTTTTTTTCAAAACCGTAATTCTACTGGGCTACAACAGCTTTTAGGGCTCAAGAGCATCCCTATGAAGTTACTTCCCCCCCCCCCCCTCCCTTCAAAATCGCTCGGCCTTTGCAGAGCACCTTTTGGCTTTTGACTACAAATTTGATCTTCATCAATCCGTCTCGCTCCATTCTGAGAATTCTTTCCATGACTGTATGGTTGGCCCTTGAGCATACTGAGATTGTTCGCCATTCGATTAATCGTATCGATGTCATACTCTTTAATCGTATTCTTCGAGAAGTTTTACAGGCTCTCCCCTTCTCCTAACGACTCTGAATCATTCTAATTTTTTGTCACCACTAGGTTACTTTAGTTTTTTTCCCTTTTCCCTTTACCTTTTACTTCTTTTTCTTCGTACCTTAATTCTATTTTATGCCGTTTGATAATGACTATTTGGCCGAAAATATTTATAATTATTTTTATAAGTATTATATTTAAGTACGGTTTGTAATAAACTCTCGCATTTTTCGAATTTTGATTTAAAGAAGTCTTACCTGAAATTACTATCGTAGGTGAAACAAGAGTACCGCCACAAATTAAAACGTATAAAGAACCTCTTTTTATAATTCTGTATATAGCAACGTGCCACGGATCTTCCCCGTATTTAGCGATCGTACCGTCGTTTATCAATCCCGTGGTCTGACCCATCTCCATAATTGGTTTCCCACAATCTTAATAGCCGGAAGGCGAAAACAAAAAATATCACATATTTCTTCTTGAGTTGAACGAGCAACTCTTCGCGCAACTAGAAACTTACCTTCGTTTTCTGGAAAATGCCAACGCTTGTACACATCCTCCAATGGACTGACCATCTTTTCCCACGTCCTCACCAATTGCTTGTGTATGACAAAATCGTGGTCGTTCCAATTTTCAGCAAAACGCGTAGTCTGTTTTTTCTTTTCATTCAACAACCGCGTTGCCATTACGCGCAATATGTCTATATTGGCCGCATTGAAATTCAAATAACCCACGCGAGCGTGCTTCAAACGATGAAATAATTCAATCTGGGTGTAGAGCACGTCTTGGTACTGGTCTCCTGGTCGCGAGGCTGCATTATTCGGCGCGAACATGAAATTCCATGAAATTTGCCCATTCGGGCGCTGTTTCACTCTAGATTCGAAAGCATCGCGATATTCGCGCGAGAAAATGGAAAATAAATAAATCCAAAACTCGTATTCGAGACTGCCTTTGTAGATAGACTTGGGGCACGATTTGCACGAAGGTTTGTAATACAAATCACAACTGCCGAAAGATTCGATTTTCTTGTCAAAACCAACATCGGCTAGATTGTTGCGTGACGGAGACCAAGTGACAATATATTGGACATCGCCGGCGCAATTCTCCTTCGTATAAACCGCCACACAATGAGTATACGGATCGATTGAGGTGATGCTTCGTTGCCAGCCTAACGCTTTCAGATCACTTCTACATCCGGATGAATAAAACAAATACTGACTAGACCCTCCGAAATTTTCACCGTGTTTCACACTCAACGAATAAATGGGACTCAGTTCTTTTAAAAGGCCGTGTTTAGGCGTGTCGCATCTTTGGTACGAGGCGGTTCTCTCGGAGAAAAGCAGTTCTCCTAGTGAGTAGTGGCCAAATGAGCCTGGATAAATGTGTCGATACTCGCCCTTACAACCGAATTCGCTCCACAGCGTCACACAGCCATCCGTTTGAACTGCGCATTTAGCTTTGTACGCCCATTCTTTGGGAAGATCGACACAATCGTCCGAATAGGTGAGCGTCACCGTCTCACCTCCCCAGCCAACTTCTTTGTGTAAGCGGAATTCGGCTGAAATTGAAATACGTACTGTAGAGTATTTGCCAAACTACAAAAAGGAGAGACTATGGAAAGTGCTGGTAAAAAACTCGAAACAACCTCCAAATTGAGTTTCTCATTTTGATGAGTTCAGCAAGTCTTATACAGACTTACAAACTTTCATCAGAGAATCTATTCAAATGAATTTGAGCGCTCATTACTAAAGTTTTGCTTTTAGGATAGGGCTAGTTGTAGCAGCTATTTGACATGAGTTTAAAATTTTCACCTCTATTTGAGTCGGGAAATTTGTTTCAACAACCATGTTTAAAAATTGACTAGAGTTCAACTGGCTCTCTATCAGCCAGTCAAGTTGAACCCAATTTAAATTTTATCGCTAGCTTAAATGCGTTGAACTTGGTTTAAACCGTTTTTCTTTTGGTTCAACGGTCACACGAATTGACCGACAGATAGTTTTAAAATGGTTGGAGACAAAGTTAGTACAATTGTCCCTAAAAATATTCAGCATTACTGAGCTAGAATGTAAGGTTATCATTTAGTCATAAGGTACCTTAATCTGCTCTCTCACTATCATTTCATCGTTTTTATACTTCAATTTAAATTGCTCATCCCCAGCACTCTATTCAACCATCAAAAGTATCAATAGAAAATACCACGTTACACTACAGTCGGAATCCTAGCGTTTGAAAGCTCTGATATGAAGCAGAGCGATCAGGCTGACTCTTATTGTAAAGCTTACCTGCAGCGAATCCAATCAAAATTTGTACAAAAAAGGTAATTAGTGTAATTTTCATCGCCATACGAGCACAAAAGATGAACTACACTATATTATCAAACCTTAATTAAATGCAAACATATAGGTAAAAAAGAATTCTATAGTACGTAGGTACTGTGCGAGTATGGGAATCAGCATTCATGCTGTTGTGGTGGTAGAAGTGGGTCTTCCAAGATCGTAAAATCAACGCGTGAAGCTGATGGCAAAATATCATTTACCATCTATTTTCATAGCTCTACGGAAATACCAGTTTCAATCTCATAATTGTAGATTCCTATGTATGACGTCTAGAGCGACGATAAACATCTTCATTCTCCACTCTAGTGTAAAATTGTTTCGTCCAACAAGTTTTATTTGCGAGCAAAACGAACTGAGAGAACGGTAAGTTGAATTTAAGTAAAATTGGAAAGAGTCCATTTTTACAGAAATTCATCAATTGAGACGGAGCTACAAATTTTTCACGCAGTCGGTAGGTATACGCACCATTCTTCGAGACAAGAAATTCCCACTATTATCGAACGACTGCGATTCATTTCTATGAAAATTCTTCAAACGCGCTGGGCAACGCCGTCTCCATATCAAAAACTTAAAACCAGCAGTCTAGTCGAGAGGAACTTTCAAGCATGATTACAAGTCGAGTTTCACACACTATACGTGCTGCTGAAATAACCCACCATGGAGTCGTGAAGGCTGTCTAGAATAAGTTAAATACGGAGACTCCTGCACAGAAAATCGTAAAAATTGCAACGTCTTGTAATTTTCTCTAATTTTTTGGAAAGAAAGAAATTCTTGAGACGTAGGCCCTACATTCATGGGTGCCGGAGTAAATTTTTCTCAGGTTAGGTAGCGGAATATATTTTTTAAAAATTTTTGATATGTTTCATGTCTTTACTCTGTCCTGACCCCTAATTTGAAATTTTCCGAGTGGCCCCCCTCCCTTCACCCTACCTCGGGCGTGGCCTCCTTCATCCTCGTCTCTCCGTGGGTTACCTTGCCCAGTTTATATACTAGCTTTATGAGCGCTATATTCTAGCTTTGAGCCTTCATTATAATAGACCTAAACAGTATACTAGTTGTTGAAGCGGAAGGCCAGCCAAATATAGAATCGATATTTCGATACAATCGAGATCAATAATCGATATAATCGATATCAATGAATCGATATAATCGAGATTGATATATCGATATAATCGAGATTGATATACTGATAGATATAAATGTATCGATATGATCGAGATTAATACATCGATATCAAGATTGGTATATCGATATAATCGAGATTGGTATATCGATATTTTCGAGATTGATACATCGATATTATCGACATTGATATAGGTAAGTGATCTTTACTTTAAATTTCTTTGCAAACGCCCAAAGACATGTATAATTTCTCTGTATTCTACTCTGATGGTAGTGCCATGAAATAAATGTTCAATTATATAATTTCTGTTTGTACTCAGAGTCTATGAGTTGTGTAAACTTTGACCGCCGCGAATGAGCAGGTATTAGGCCTAAACTAGGCTGCTTGATTATACTGTATAGGTCTGTACTGGGCTTGAAATGGAACAAGATCTTTTTCCATGTGGCTCCGCCAGAAGATGTTACATCCATTCCCTCGTTGTTAAACTCTATCCCTAATGTGAATCGCAATCTTACCGAGACTCCCAAAACAGGCATTTCCTCAGAATTCCCTTCTCATCTTCTCTGCTATACAGATGGGTGCTAATCAGGATCCCAAATGGGACACGCAGTCTCCGTTTAAGGTAAATATCTCAACCTCCCATATGAGAAATTTTGCTTCCATAATCCCCGTCAAATTTGTCGCTATATTCGCCAGCCTCTCCTCTGCTCGCAAATTCCTTGCACTGCCTAATATTATCTCGTCCTTTCCCTGTATCCAAAACCCTCATTCTAGCGTTCCACCAGTCCTTATTCTTGTCCACCCATCAAGTTCTTCCGGGGGACACATCGATCTCAAGAAACACGACGCAGTGGACTTTGTCGCGAGGCAATCACTGCGCTCACTTTCCACAACTGACTCCTCTCTTTTCCCTGTCCTTCTTTATCCTTCGATAAGCTCCGATCATTTCAGCCGTCCTTTCCGGTGAGAAAAAAAAATTTCAACTCGCTTTAGAATAAACCACATCCATCACATCACCCCTCTTTTCTTACGCCTTTCACACCCTTTATACCTGTACTGCAATTCTGACAATCTATCTTGCCCAGCTCTCGAAAATATCCAGCTTCACAATCCTGTCTTTGTCTCCGCATCACAAACTCCCTCTCATGCAATCATGAGAAAATCATTAGCTTAATGCTACCTCCGATCCACCTATTTTTACATCATCCTTTAATTCCTATTCACACCACATCAACTCATAATCATAAGTATAGTTTCAAGGCTCATGAATCTGAAAATACTATGTTTTCGATTCCTTTTCTGTCTTAAATGTCAATAATGACAAAACAATATTAAAATCCTAATTGACGTCCGTTAAGAATTCGACTGATGTGATCACAAAAATCTACGAATTTCATAATAAAAATCTTATTGCCAAGAAATGGTGGCGGAGAGGGGGCTTCGGTATTTTTATTTTATCCCGTTGCTAAATTAAGCATCTTCGCATTTTTTTGACATTTTAAACTACTTTACTGGCACCACAGTCACCAGCCCACTATAGAAAACTTTACCCCTCCCCCTAGCTGACTCAGAAATCTGGGAGTTCAAAGTTTTTAGGCTGAGCACATAGTAAATGATAGAGTCCTCAAACTAGGGTTCCCAGACATTCCCCCGAATCCATTTCCCCGAATACCCTCCCCCCGAATGACAAAAATACCGAAGTGACATTTCCCTGAATACTGTTTTCCCGAATACCAATGCCCCGAACGCCTTTACGCCCGAATTCAAACTAGGCCTAGCATGTAGACTACATTAATCCCAGTTCAGCATACAGTATTCTACACCATTATACATTAGCTCTTTACCGGGGAATACGATAGGCCTGCAGTATACGAGAGTGTGCTTGACAGAGCGGTCGCACGCTAGTATCGGTACGTGTATGACATGTGTTACAGTGATAGTTAGCAGGTTAGTAGTTGTGCGCCAAGTGAAGATGCGATTCTAATGTTGAGGAAGGATACGAAGGCACTTAAGGAAATGATGGAACTGGCGATGATGATGCAAAAAATTCTTCAAGCATTTTGCAACAACCAAGGTTGAACTCATTTGGAATCAACTTTACGTTAAAATTTAATAAGAGAAGATAATTCAATTTTGACATTACAGCGAGCTAATAGAAGAAAATTATTGGTCAATATTGGAAGCAATTAAGAGTGGCCGAAATCTCTTGGAAAAAGAACCTACACACATACGTACGTCGATAGTGAGTTCGTTTCGAGATTTGTCGTCAGGTCAACGTTAAATCGCATGGACTCTGCTAGGGTAGTGTTTCGGAACAACTAACCAAATCTTCCTCTACAATAGAGTCAGATGGAAATCATGAATCTTGAACAATTGCATTATTACTGCCAATCTTCAAGATTTTCCAAGTTCAACGCCGCACAACTAAATAGCACTCGACGAGCCAGAATCTTTCTGAGCCTTCTTTCTCGACGTAGCTAAATCACCATCCTTCCGAATCTTGGAATATAAATTGTCTACCAGTGTTCTTGCTCTCCTCCAAAGAAATTTCTTTTTGAATTCTCTGATGATGTCACGCGATTTCATTTTTACAGAGATGCAATTGGAAGAAGGAAAAATGAGGGATGCGAATAGGCAAGGAAGAGGAAGGACTTTTCTTTTCCAAGAAATCAGGTCGGTCGGAGTCTCCGTTGAAAAGGATGGAACTGACTTTAAAAATCGCGATTCAATTGCTTCTAGACAGTACGGATTCCTCGCCACTATTGTACTTGATACGATGACCGGTATATTTTTTTTCTATTTTGCATATTAAACGTAAAAATGAACTGTAAATGTAGTGAGTTCATATTGCTTTAATATTGGCACGATAAAGTAGTACATTGACGTAAAAGAATTAAGAAATTGATAAGACCTACGTAAGAATTAATTTTTATTCAGTCAACAAATAATACGGAGATTTCTCAAATCTCGCAAGTATACCTACGTCATGAAGCAACCTTGTTTATAATTCAAACATCTTGCGGTCAGTATTTCTCAGAAATGAGTGCATTATGTCTATTCCATCCATAAACTGCATGTGCTTTCGTCCTTGATCATCCTTGACGCATGCGACCAGCTAATAATTTGTACCGCTATTTCTTGGTCTACGACCCTATATAATGGGTTACTCTCCCGTCACAAGAACCATATTCAGAATTCTGTTATATTCGTCTCGTGATTATAATTTTTTTTACATTTTTTGTTTTTCTTCGGACTTCGTTCAAGTAAGTTGTTTATCTATTCATTTATAATTTAAGGGCCTGATTTATTTCAAAAGATGTAGAAGCAAATTTTTCAAAATGTCTTTTGAGCTTTTTGGCCACCAATATTTCGTCTACTGAGGGCTTATTGTACATTGAGTTGTGGGTTCTAAATTAAGAATCTCCGAGTTTTTTCAACATCGATAATTCCTTTCTCTTCCCTCGTTTATTTTGTAGAATGGTTGCGGCCCAATAAACAACATTTGTCATCAACATCCGCTAGAAGTGAAAGTTAACAAGTTTAATTTTTGAAATACGCCTTCATTTAAAAACGCATATTTTTTCTTACGAGAGGGGAAAAATTTCAAAATGATAATTGCTAAAAAAGGGAGTGCAGCAAATCACATCTGAGCTCGGATATTTTATTCATGCACTAAAATACAATATGTACAACGTCGTTCTAATCTAGATACAGATAGAGATCGAAGCATGAATAGACAAGACAAGAATAAAGAAGAGAGAGGGTAGAGAAGAAAGATAGGTACATATTTACAGGTGTAATACTCGTATTCTAACATCCTCCGGTGCTTCGATCAAGACATCAATAAATTTACAAATTTTTCGAATTTCACTTTACCTAGTGCTTTAGTAAAAATATCAGCTAGATTATCAACTGAGGCTACCTTAATCACTTGTATAATATTCTTACTAACGTAATCGTGCACAAAGTGTTTGGCTACTAAGATATGTTTCGAGTTTTTAGTTAAATTACCAAACCTAGCAAGAGCAATAGCTCCTGTATTATCTTCATATATACAAACTGGCAAAATATTGTTACGAGTAATACCAAAATCTTCGATAATTCCTATAAGATACAGCACCTCTTCACAAGCATCTGCTAAGGCGTAAAATTCGGCATGAGTGCTTGCCCGTGACACAACCTTTTGTTTTAGTGTTCTCCAAAGAACCAAATTTCCGAAAACTCTAATGCAAAATCCAGTAGTGGATTTACCGTCGCTAAGGTCAGCAGCCCAATCCGAATCTACGTAACAATCTAGTATAGGCAAATTTCTGTTAGCTTTAAATACTAATCTACGATGACGTGAATGATATAAATAAATTAACACTCGCAAAGCATACTTAAAATGAGTTTCACAGTAACTACTTTGAAAACGACTGAGATAATTAGTCGCGTACGAAATATCTGGCCGAGATGCCACAGAAACATAAAGTAAAGCTCCAACTAAGTTTCGATATTTTAAATCGCAAATTTCATCTGATGATTCAAGTTTCAAGTTTTCCTCCATTGGTGTATACTTTGGATTTGAATCCATTACGTTATATTTATCGGCTAACTTCAGAATATAGCTCATCTGACTCAACGTTAAAATTCGTTTTTCTTTATCATATTCTATATCTATTCCAAGATAACTAGAAATTTGACCCATATCTTTCATTTTGAATTTTTTATTCATTTGATCTTTAATTTTATTAATTACGTTAATATTTGGGCCTGCCAACAATAGATCATCAACAAATAGTATTACATGTACGTTACTGGTTTTCTTGATGTAAAAACAAGGATCGTGTTTTGACCGTTCAAAACCAATTGAATAGATAAAATTATCAAAACAATTATACCAATTTATTGGACTCTCTTTGAGACCATAGAGCGATTTCTTCAAACGGTAAACTTTGTCTCGCTCCTTTTCAAAACCTTGAGGTTGCGCTACGTACACTTCAGACCTAATATCACTATTAATGAAGGCTGTTTGCACGTCCATCTGATGAATGAAATTACCTTGCTCACTGTTGATAGACAGAAAAGTTCTCAACGTACACATTCTCGCCACTGGCGCATAATTCTCATCACTTGCATCTTCTTGCTGAAATCCTCGAACAACAAGTCTCGCTTTAAATAAATCCTTATTCTTCACTTTGTACAACCACTTTACATCAAGTGCTCTCTTTTCTTCTGGAAGACTAACTAACTCCCACGTTCCAGCACTCTCCAAGTTTCTTATCTCCTCCTTCATTGCCTTCTTCCATTTCTCCTTGTCTACATTATTCATTGCCTCCTCATAGCTACCTGGCGCCTAAATACTACACTGCCCTGCAAAAAGCACATAATCATCATACCTTTGAGGCGTCGTTCTCTTTCGACTTGATCTCCTGACCTCATCCATTACTTCCAACTTGTCTTCCTTGCTTACATTTTCCTCATCAATAGGCACATCAATACTGACTGTATCCGGCTCCACAACCTGAACATTTCTCACTACTTTCACCTGTCCGTTCACTAGAACACGATAACCAACATCTGAATAGCCCACTAGTATACCTTTCAACGCTTTATCATCCTGAGTTTTCCGCTTTTCTTCTGGCACTTTAACAAACACTCGACTTCCATATAAGTACAAGTTTTCCGCACTTGGCTTCTTTCCAAAGAAAATTTCATACGGTGTCTTGATCTCACTTGTCGCCGATGAAATTATCCTGTTTCCAAAATACGCTGCTGCCCTCACAAACTCTGGCCAATACTTCTTACTCAGACCTGCTTCCTTCCTCAGACATCGCTCACGATCCATTAAAGTTCTATTATACCTCTCGGCAGTACCGTTTAATTGATGTTCATAACTAGGACTGGGTCTTATCCAAAAACCTTTAAGTCGGGCAAATCTATAAAAATTGCTAATTAAATATTCTAGACCATTATCACATCTTACTTCTCTTATTTGATTACCTGTCAGGTTAGTTACATAATTAAGATACGATTCAAAACAACTGAATACTTCAGCTTTAGAATTAATACAATATACACGTGCTATATGGCTATAATCATCAATAAAAGTGACGAAGTACTTTTCTCCTTTATGACCAACTTCATCCATAGGTCCTTTCACATCTGTGTGAATAATTTCACACGTCCTAGTTGACCTAGTTCGATTATTCTCAAATTTCTTACTAGGCATTTTACATTCAAAACAATATTCACATTTCATAGGTAAGGATTCTAGACTATGTGGTAACCCTTCCATCAATTGATTTTTACACATAATATTCAAATCATTAAAATTTATATGACATAATATTCGGTGCCATTTTTCTTTGAGACACATAGGTTCTTTTTGATTTGTGAGGTTACAAGATATGCCTGCCTTATTTTCAACAAAACATTCGAGTTCATATAATTTACCCCTCTTTTTTGCTACACATAAAACTTCTCCTTTATAATTATAAATAATGCCCTCATTGTCCCAAAAATCAATACCGTTTATCCTACCATCAGTAATACGAGAGACGCTCAAAAGATTTTTGTCCATGTCAGGAACATAATACACATTTTTAATGTTTACAATTGTAGGTTTTCCGTTTATGTAAAATTTGCACACTACATTACCTATTTTAAGCGCCTGCACTGTGCTTTCATCACCTAGGACTACATTTACCGGTTTCTTCAAGGTAATCACACTGGAGAAATAACGTTCATCATTTATGACGTGATCACTGCATCCACTGTCTAACAACCACTGCAGAAATTCGTCGTCGTTCATAGCTACCAACTCCTCGCGACTTATTTTATTTACAGCGACGTGGAATGAGTTCATCTGGTGCGGGGGAGGGTCGTTGTTGTTTCCTTCCACCACCGAATTTCCAGCATAACGGTGATTTCTGTTACCATTGTAACCACGGCCGCCGCGATATCTACCGGTACGAAAAGGTCTCCTGCCATACGAATCATTCGAAGATCGACTACCACCATTATCTGAGTTGTTATTGGAAAATTTATTATCTCGACAAAATCTCTGAATATGACCGACTCGTCCACATTCATAACATTTGACACCACCACGATCTGATCTTCTATCACCTTGGTACGAATATTTTTTCGCATCCGCACTCTCGCTTGATTTTCGAGAGTCGTAAAATTTTCCTTTGAAAACATGCGCGTCTAGCTTTTCGGTACTAGCCTTTTTTTCGGCACTCTCTTCAACTTTCGAGTTGCCCTGATTTTTAAGGTCATTTCTCAAAATCAGTTTCGCGCGAACATACTCGACTGTACGCTCTTCGATCGGTAACAAGTCAATATTTTCAACGATATGTTGCAGAGAATCCGGTAGCGACATAAGTAGATAACTTAACTTACGTTTTCGATCCAACTGGCCACCCGCTGCTTCAAGTTCTCGAATGCAACGTTCGAACGTGTTGAAAAATTCTTCGGGATCGCGTTTCTCGTCGTACACCAAACTGCATAATTTCTTTTCAATCATGATTTGTTTCGTCTCGGATCTCTTCATGTACATTCCGTCCAATTTTTCCATCATCGATTTGGCTGATTCACAACCCATAATAAGATCGACATCGACAGCACTCGCGAAGCAACTTTGAGCGCAAATTTCTTTGTGATTCCATTCCTTCTGTGAGATGTTTGCCGGCTTCAATTCCAAATCAATCACTTCATAACATTTTTTCACTTTCATAGCTAACACAAATCGATATCTCCATTTATCGTACTGTTCACTACCATACACAAATTTTGGAATCGTAAAATTCAACCACGACTCGGCTGCCATGCTAAAAAAGGGAGTGCAGCAAATCACATCTGAGCTCGGATATTTTATTCATGCACTAAAATACAATATGTACAACGTCGTTCTAATCTAGATACAGATAGAGATCGAAGCATGAATAGACAAGACAAGAATAAAGAAGAGAGAGGGTAGAGAAGAAAGATAGGTACATATTTACAGGTGTAATACTCGTATTCTAACAATAATGATGATTTGTTGATGTTCTGCTATTGTAACCCAAAGAATATATAAATCGGACCGTTGAATCATAAAATTCGAACAAATCACTCGTCTCAAAGATTGAATTCCGTAGCACGAGAGAGGTGCTTCAAATTCAACTAGTAAGGATCGATTTTTATTCGTTTTTTGTTGTTTCATAATCCACCCTTCTCTCAATTATTATATCAACTTACTCTTCTACACAATTTTTTCAGTTTTTTCAAATTTCTGCAAGAGCTTTTCCAATCACATCATGTACCTAAAACTTTCATCGCTGATGTTATCCGATGGCTTTTTTCCAAATTCTCTACCTGACAACAATATCCAAGATCTTTAAATCCAAAAAAGTCCACGATTGAAAAGTTATAATTCCATACTGATGGACATACCGTTCCATGAAGCAAGTTTTTCCATCGAGAATAGGAAAGGATTTTGAAACAAGAAAGAAACATTAATTTTCTCTCTTTTCAGTTCGAATTGTCTGGGTACTATTGAAGAGAATTCTAATTTTCGATCACAAGTATTTGAATTCTGTTAGTTTTTTGATCAGGGTTTCATTGAGAGTGTGTGCTTCGCTCGTGAAAACAAACATTGAAAACATGGTCCCGGAAAAAGAGGCTCAATGGATTTTTCCAATTTTTATTTCACTTTGAAATCATCGAAAATTCGTCTATTGTCTGATGTTGACATTTATGAAGATCGAAAAAATTTGTCGAAAAATGGTGCTTTTTGTCATTCCTCTCAAGGATTACCCACGTACGCCCAACACGCGTGACGTAGTGGCCGCTGATACACCAAACCTTGCAGGGTACTAGGGGAATGTATATGCAACCTATGCGTCACCATTCAATAAGCGACCAACGAGCGAAGAACTCACATAACGGCAAAAGACAGCTAATAAAGCAACAATAGTTTCGCTGATAAAGAATAAACTCATTTATTCTTAAAATCATTTCTACTTTATTTTTGTCTTGCTTGAGGTGGTAAAGATAGAAGAAAAATATGTTGAAACTTTTTTCTCAAAGGAGGACTCACGTCATGACTTCTCGCTTGTGAGTCAATCGCTGGAAAACGTTGCGGGACATAATAAATGTAGAACTCAATATTACCAACCGCACAGTAAAATTTTTGGTTTAATAAAAAATTTTACTGTGCGGTTGGTAATATTGAGTTCTACATTTCTCGCTTGTATTTCTTATTTGAATTAAATGAAAGCGAAGAGGAGGTGGGTGGGGGTGGGAGGGAGGTTAATTTACTTTCCGTTCGGACTTTGAAAGATTTTTTTTTCATTTCTACGTACATGCACGAATAAACTATTCGATGTGCATTATTGGGCCGGATTTGAATTTACTCATTAACTTAAATAGCCTGTAGTATGACAGGGACTAGGATTCTCGGACTTTAATGCTTGCTTTTCGATTTTTACTTAGTTAGGCACAGCGGCTGGTTGGACTATCCATTTGTACCTCCTCAAAACTAGCTTCTAGGAGAGAATTTTTATCGGAAAGTGTGTATTATACATAGATGTTATACGTTCTCTAAGGAGGGATCTGGAGTTCTCCTCCATAGAGCAAACTTATACTTCAAACGATTAGCTTTCGGGAATGATTCACATTTTGATGACTCGCTGGTTCAATCATGATCTCCTCTCGACTCTCTACCTATTCTTTTTGGCTGTTCGGTTCAGTCACTTTCTATACTTTAAGAATGGTTGTTCAGCCGAAAGCGCTCAGTAGTTGAAAAAAAAATATATTGCGGTAATTGTAATTGTAGCTTTACTCTGTGAGTATAATTTTGAACCTATTATACATACTCCGCCATCTCCCTTAATTTTCAAGCAGCGAAAAGCACAAACATATTCAATCTGCGGTACCGTTACAGTCACAGCACTAAATGTACAACTATAATAGTCAGTTTTCTGCTCATTTCAGTCTTTGTTTATGTGTTTCCAGATTCCCGAAAAATGAAAGCCGTGAAAGTTTTTGTGCTGTTCTTTGCGCTTCTCATGAGCGTCATTCAGTTTTCACAAGCTACAATCTGCGCCGAAGATTTGAGAAGCGGTGGGCCACAAAATTTTAAGGACATCGATGCGATGCGCAGAGAAAACGCTAAAGGAGGAAAGTACGTCTTTAAACACAATGGACACTGTTGAAATTCCCGGTGAAAAATGGAATGAAATTAGATGCAAAACGAAAACTTATTCAAAATGTGTTTAAAGAGTCAATATATTACAAATAACGTGTGCTTTGAAAATTAAGACCATTAAGTATTTAACATTTACTTACCCATGTAAAATATACCTACTTAAACGAAAAAATAAAATCATCTTCATGAAAATGAGAAAAATTGTTATTTTGATAACACATCTGTAACACGAATAGTTTCTTAGACAAAAAGGTTGAGAAAATCATGATCGTCAGATCAAATTTCTGAGAGGATATAGCTCCATGACACCCCCCCCCCCTCAAAAAAAAATTACACCGCTGGAATACTCGCAATAAAAAAATAAGATACGTAAGAACTGATGATGAACAGTATGGGTCCGCATGAAAATAAATTGTACGTCATCAATGCTATTGAAAGTAGAGAAATACAAGAATTACATAATTGTAGATACGGCTCCAAATCGATTGAATAAGGTGCTCTAACCAATCTGTCACCGCGAACACACATCGGAAGACTAGCTTCTTGGTAATTTTCCCTCAAGCGGGCGACTGATTGAAAATTTCCGCACATTTGTCCGCATTGATCAAAGACGGGACTTTGGCTAATCTCTCTTTGCAGAGGAGGATCGTCTCAGTAACAATCTTGCCACTGTCCGGAGCAACAAGGGTCTCTGGTGCATTACGTGAGGCTCCAGCCGATCTCTCTCTACGAGCTCGCAACGGGAAACAGACTATTTCTTCATCGATTGACAAAACGAGCAACTCTCATAAATTTTGCCCCTTTGATCATACAAGGGGTATTTCCCGATCTCTAACCGCGAGCTCATAATAGAATGCGATTTTCTTGGTAGCACCATCTTCATTGCTTGAAACAGCGAAAACTTCCGCAAGTTTGTCTACTTTCACTATACGCAGGGACCCATGATTCTGAGAAAGCGGAAGCTTCGAGCGGCGAAGTTTTCCTCTTCTCCCACGACTTGAAAGAAAAGTGCAGCCCGACAGCGGAAGTAGAGAGCTTTGAGGAGAAAGAGGAAATGTGACCTCTTAGCCTAGTTTCCAAAGACCTGCCGGTCTGGCCCACGTACAAAGCCGAGCACTCACCGCACTCTATTCTATATATTCTATATAGACGCTCGGTTTGTCATCTTTATCTGTAGGGTTCTCCGAAGTACTGAGTAAGACTAACGTGGTGACCAGGTGGAATCCAATTTTATTGACGCACCGGTGTAACTCTCTGGCCAATTTGTCGGATTTTCGTCCGAGGTGAGAGCGGCATATTCATCTTTCACGGTTGGGCCGGATAAGGGGGGAGAGATTGATGGACTCTGGAATTCGGCTAGCACAGCGACCGTACTATCTTCCTTTTGGCTATTAATCTCACGTTGATATTGAGCCCATTGAAGGTAGCTATCTTTCGGTCTGAATCAGGTCACGTTCTCTGACAGCGGGGTTGAGGGAGAAAGATATCAAGCGATTGATAGCGGATATAACGCTGGCCTGTTTTTGCGAACGTGGGTGGAGAGATGCGTCATGTATCGAGATGACTGATGTGAGAGTATTTTTCCGGAGTACATCCATTGCAGGGATTGCACAGAGTAATCGTCATGTCCAGGCAATTTATTGATGTATTGCCACCTTCGACTGTGGGTTGAGGATGTACGTAATCGAGATTAAGATCATGTAATTTGGTCGGATACCATGTGCACGGAAAGGAAAGCGAGGAAGCCGGCTAATGGCCCCTCGGAGTATTTTCGTGAGCAGGCAAATAAACTCTCACGACCGAAATTATTTCGTTTAGATCTTACTCTCGAAAGACGAAACTGTCATTGCCATCCCTATTTGTATCTTTTCAAATTCGTAAAAAACAAAAAATTGAAATTCCCCCACTCACCAAGTTGCGATAAACTATTGCTCTATATATTCTCACGAAAAAACTACAAAAAATTATATCCTCTTACTTTGAAAGACCATTATCGTTTACACCGGAAATACGGTTTAAAATTATTTTCGTGGATATTCATAAATGAATGAAAAGCTTCAAGTTCTACGTGTAGTATACCGTATTGAAAAGAAATAAATTGATAAATTTTTTTCAGATGGAATTTTAGTTCCATCAGTGAAAAACGTTTACCTTATCGATTGTCAATGCGCATTCGTTATAAAGACGGAGTATTTTCAAAGTACTCATTCATCACTCTTGTACTTCCACATGACAAAAATTTTTCAAAGTCATAAAATTTTTATGTTCGCGGACTATTCTACAGAACCATAAAGAGCTTATTTTGTCGTCGGTTTTTCGGTATATTCTTCGTGTATAAGTACAAAGTGACGAGTAAATCATTAATGTTTCCGACGAGGCTTCTTTATGTGAGGAGTATAAGTATTTTTATATTTTTCAATAATGTTGCGGCCCATCACACATCGAACAAATGCGTACATGAAATACCAATTGGACGTAAACCTAATGAGCCTATATAAGACAAGAAAGTCTTTTCTTTATTGCTTTCGAAAATTTCATTTTGAACTGAAAATTAGAAAATCGTTAGGAGGGAGACGTGAATTTTTTACGATCCTTTAGCAGCAGTATGTGAAAAATGGTGTTTCTCACGAATTCTTAGCACTAAAATATAGGAAAAAACTAGAGCCTTCGATTCTTGCTGGGGTAAAATATGTAGTTTCCAAGGCTTCAATTGAAAAGTTTTTACGAGAAGTATATAGAACACGCAACGCAAGTGTACGTGAATCACCATGAGCTATTCCCGTATTAAAATAGTGCTAGTGGTGAGTAGCCGAAAGACACTGGAAAATGAAAACTCGAGGGATAACAAACGAACTAATGACAAGAACACAACCTGTATGTCATGCGTGTGAACATTTCCCCTCGACTAAATCGGTAACATCGTCTTCTCTTAAACTTTCGAAGAGTTGAGAAGGTCTCTGAGACGCAAAAGTTCTATCCGAAGCTCAAAGGACAGAGTATTGAGACTCAGCCGCGATCTCTTGGCATCGACAACAGAAGTCTTCGGAAAATACCCTTGAAGCACATAGCAATCCGAAATGTGATATGTCCCGAGGGTATATCTTTGGCCTTCGAATGTCAGTGAGTCCAACGATAAAAAATAACGACGAGACCTTCGAGTACAGAAAAAAAGAAGACTGATTCATGAATCATGATCAACATTAAAAATTTTTAAACTTCAACGTTTTATGATTGAATATCTATCGTTAGCGGTTTTCAATCTTTCAGAATTCAAGTACATGAGATCACAAGTCTACAGAAATCTGTTTTTTCCAATCTCTCAATTGAAATCTGCATGACAATGAAAAATAAACGTCATGAAGAGATCAGTTAAAACAGTTTTGAAATATGCACCCTTCAGAGACTATAACAAAGTAACTTTTGGATTTCTTCAAAATGCCTGCGAATCGCGACGTTCAGAGATGCCAAACTATTTTAGTGAACAAACTGTTGATTCCATTCATCCCACTATTAATGATTTCGGTCTGTTCCAGAGTGGCACGGCACATTTTAATAGACAGAATACGAAAAGATAAAAACATAGAAGTCGCAAATTTAATGAACTTAACAATACAGAAACGTTTTTGACTGATGGAGATAATGCGACCATTGGTCGAAAACGTTTCTGTATTTGTAATGTTCATAGAATTTACGACTTTTGTATTTGTGTTCTGTGTTTCCTCTATTAATTTTACAAATTTCAAAATTCCATCAAATAACTGCGGCAAATTTACTCGGCTTACGAATTAAATCCCGAATGCACATGCGCTTTAAGCATTCCGAGATTGATAGCCTACCCATCAAAAGTCTGCAACAGAAAATTACTCCTCCTTAACCATACAAAAGCCTCAACCACTCAAAATTAAATTACGATTCCCCAGTTTATAATGCAGCCAACAAAACTATCCACGCCTCACTCAAACTTGAAGAATTGTTCAGTGAGCTTATCGTGCTAGCACCAAACTTAGAGCCTTCCCTCCACCTTCGTAGACTCACCCTAATCTCCAACTTTCAATCCATTGTCTTTCAATTTCCGCAACTTCCATTTTTCCTTCACTACAAATATATTCGTTTCCAGTCAATTACCTTTTTGATAAATCGTTCATAGCATATTCCCTACAATTCATACGTCGGACCTCTTCACCTTGGGCTCTCTTTCAAACTAAAATACGTCTCGATCTCACAGGAATCTCTAAATACGACCAAATCGTCCATAATTAACATTAATTATAGAATATCCTTACCACACACGCTGCTCCTTCAACGGGTTTAAAACATTCAATAAGCTTACGCTTACTCGGTCGACGGGGAAATAACATCACATCCACAACATAGCTTTCATATTTAGAGCGGAAGTTATAGGCATAGTTACCTGCCTCTCTCACCTCTCCCGATTCCTTCTCCTCACCCACTCTTTTTTGCAAACCCATAGGATTCCAACCCAATCATACAACGTATTCACACTTCACCCTCTGGACTCAGTTATAATTTTCATTTGGATCCCTAGGCGCATTGACCTCTCTGAACATGACGCCGTCGATCAAGCCGCCAAACAAGCTATACTTCCTGCTCCTAAATAACTGATCACACCTCCCCGTTCTATCCCCGGACTATAGAAATTGCTACCTTTCACTGATCACCTAATTATGGAACACACTTTAAAAAAAAAAATCCAACAACAAACTACTTCGCATTAAAAAAGTCCCCCCTCTCATCAAGACCACTAGACGAAAAGAAGTCATTCTTTCTTTTCTAAGAATAAGCCACAGAAAAACTACACCTTTCCATATAACTAAACTCACATACCAACTCCTCCATCTTGCCCCTTTTGTGTTGCCAACGACCATTTTCACTGGGAACGTGTTCTATGGGGGGCTTTTTTGAAAAATTTGCCGTGCGCCGTCCGCTGTGTGGTGTCCAGCGGACAAATATCGATTTTCGAGCTATATGAGATGGGAAAAAGACTTGGAAAAATTTTGACCTCCGAGCTACGTCTGGTAGGAGGGGAGTGGGAAAAATTGCGACTTTCAAGCTATTTATAATGGGGAAGGGACTTGGAAAATTTCGACCTCGAGGCCAATTTGATCCATAGAGCAACTTCCCTTTGTTCCTCGTTTATTCATATTTTCTTCTGACCCCAGCTCTCACCTCTTCATTGTTCCACAAACACACCCTCCTCTCCTATTCAAGGTTTCAAAGACAACCAAAAAATCATTTGTGGTACTCTACCATACCTACACTTGACTTACTTTTACTCTAACATCTAAACAAGCCTTAGTGCCCGCATGAAAAGTTCTTCTTCCTTACTGCCTTCCATATTTGTATTAAAATAAAACAATCTTGTATTCTAAGCTCAATAGCCCCTGTGTAGTTAACAGCTCGTTAAAATAAAAAAAGAGGATTTTGATAAATTTGATTTTACCGGTACAAATGCTCAACCCCGTACTCTTTGATGGAAATTGAAGAACCAACTGTCTATTGCTCGTCAGTTTGAGGAACTTTTATGGTTTACAGGGCTGGGAACTTGGAATGTTCTCACATTGAGCTAGGGCTATGCTTGAGGTCTAACTCTTACACTCTTACCAACTTCCTTTCCCAACCGTCATCATTTTGAGGCTCAGATTTCCCAAATTTTCAATGCATGCATTTTCGCCTTCGACAATTCACCTAAGCTACTTCTCGATTCTATTTTAGACACCAGTAGCCCCTATCTACGTTCTCCTTGTCCATCTCGTAATACTCTTTCCTGTTTCTCATTCTCACGAAATTTCAACATTTTCATATTCTATCTTGCATTCAAACCTCGGACGCATTTTAAAACCCTCTCCTTCGCTCAATGTCACTTTAGTCTTAATCCTGAGCCGTACTCACCTTATTAGATTCCAAGGGGAAATAAGAACAGCCGAACAGGCTAAAACTTGTAAAGGAGGCCCACAAATTTTTTTTTTTGATTTTTCATCTTTTATCGAGTAAGCTTCTCTTAAGCGAAAACGTTTCCATGCTCACTCAAACCCCTGACCTCCGCACTACTTGCGAATTCATTTCAATCGCTGAGAATTCTTCATTTACTCACGACTCTAAGAATTGCACTGTTCTCACAAAATCTCGAGAGGCCAGCTCAATAATTTCAAGAATTGAATACAGTAAATCATAATGAAATTGAAAAGATAGCTTTCATATTTTTGAACTACCTAAAGTGAAGTACTTTCGTCGTTGAGAGAGTGACGAGTGAGACGGAAATTGGTAAAATTTTTCAGAGTCATTGTCTGAAGGTAATCGCAGGTGTGCAAAACAATTTAGTAAGCCATTAAGGGTCTGAGAAGAGGAACTCTAGACTACCGCATATAGACCTAACGATTATTGACAATACTTAATTATAATATCAAAGGTTCCGAGCCTCAGTGTCATACTCGTTTGGTTCCCTTCGACCTAATAATGTTTAAAGCGTGACCTACAATAAATGTTCAACTTTTTATCTCTCAACCGAAGACCTTGAAATCAACTTTGAAACATTTCCATTTCAATTCGTAACGCAGTCTTTCTTTTGAGAACTATGTAGGTATTATGTAAAAATAGAGATAACGAACACAATATTTTCAATATAATTCATTTAGCACATTTGTATTTTAATGACCAGAAGTTACAAAACATTATTTTTAGAGAAGTCAAGGCACCTATTATCAAATTTGCTAAATCCTTCAAAGAGAAAATTTGTACCGACTGACCGCTCATAACCCGTTCAGCTAGAGTAATTTCTTTCTCATAAAATCGAGTTCAACTCTCCTTTTCCTCAAGGTTACCAGAACACCAAGTCTCATGCTGTAAGAATGAAGAACAAGTTGGATAACGGCATGGGGTAACAGGATCTTCATAAGCTGGACTTCATGCACCGAGGAAAATGGTTTTTTTATTCGTGAATAGAAAAGTATCGCTAATGGATAGATACCTAGGTATATGAAATGTATAATTGTTGAAGAAACAAGCAAAATCGTTTTCCTCAACAAAATTTACATAGATACAAAAACTGCCGCAGTTTAATATTTATTCATTCAAGCTCCGGTTAACTTAAAGGAAAATGTGAGAGAGTGAATTTTTTGATCTATAATTGTCATCGGGTGCTACAATAGCTCCCTCACTTATCAATAGTGCACACTAACTCTACCTACCCACACTAGAAGTAAACTATAGGTCGGAAGCCTAAAAGGAAGGGACCACGTTGTCGACGTACTCTTTCGCTTCGTAATTGAATCACCAGTTCACAACCTACAGTCAACCGAAACGTTAATGATCGTATGACAATAATATCTACCGTATCAAGATAATTCGAAGGAAACTTCCTTATTTCATACCACCTGATCTAATTATTACGAAATCACATGATCAAAACTTTCGAAGTCACCTCAATTTGATATTCAGAATTTTTGATGATTCAAATGGAGCTTTAATACTAGAAAAATTTATAGTGAACAAAAGAAGAAAAATACGACTGATGCCTTTCTTATGCTTCTCTCTTCGATACGTTTCTTTAATTCAGAATCTTGATTATGTTTCCCCTCTCCTTCAGATTATGGGGGCGTAAAAAGATTCTATTTTCTTTGATACTGATATACTTGAAAGGAAAAATGGTGGCTCCACTTGACACCTTCTAAAAATTTCCCATCGCGAATTCACTCTTGGAAATATTATTGAAACTGAGTGAAAGCGCATTCCTCGACTTTTCACTGGCAACGCCACTCCATCCCAAAATATTCTTAGCGTCATTTTCGCAATATTTAATCGTTTAATCGTCGTATCTACACAATCTTTTTCATGTAACTTCATCAATGACAATTTTTTAGTTTTATTCAAGGTAGCTATTGAAATGAATCCATTCGCGGACACGGCTTTCACGATAGTGCGAATAGCAAAATCGTCTGATGTTCCGACAACGTCGAATGTCGATAGATAAGGAGTATTTTTATAGAGTGATTTTTTTGTACGAGGGAAAGGACTCTCCATTTGTGAATCAAGTAACTCTGTTATCTTCAAGGTAATCAATGTACGCGAAGAATACGACGACTTTTTCATTGTTCTTCGTTTTGTCTTCCGTTTTTTCACACGAAACAATTCCTCTTTTTATTATTTTTCTGGAAAAGGGGAGGCGTAGAATGGTAATACGTCTCGTTGGCGTCATTTCCTCCAGCATTATAGTTTCTCAATGAGGTGTCCTATTTGAACAGGATCCTGTTCCAATGCAAGTCCTCCACCCATCATATATCATAGTTTGAGAACTAAAATTTTCTTCCAAAGTTTTTTTCTTATTACTTAGTCCCCCTTCCATTATATATTATGGCTCAAGAGTCCACATTTTTTTTTCAAATATATCACCTATCATATATCGTGACCTTAGAACAGAACTAACGTAAGTCCAAAACAGTGTTTTTACAGGAGGAAAGATTTTAAGTTTTAAATCGCTGCCTTTTTCTGAGAACACATTTTGAAGAGAAAGTAAAGACTGACTCTGTATCAGAAAATGATTTTAAACTCATTTTCATCGTCAGAAATTTAAAATAATTGAATTTTCCGTTTTTTTCTGGACTTACGATAGTTTGACGTTGAAACACTGAGAACAGAACTATTTTATGTCCATTTTTCTGGACATACGATACTTCAACATTAAAACCTTGAGAACAGAAGTATTTTATGTCCATGTTAAGCTCTTTCTGCAGTAAATAAAATAGCTAAGAGAAAGGACATACGATACCATGAATTAAAATTTTTCCATTATTTTAATGTCGGTTTGTCAGAAGAAAATATAAAAGTATAAGTAGGTAAAAAAAATATTTTGTTTTACAAAATCACTGAGTATTGAACTTGATAGTCTTATCACCCGCGCTTTGTACGCGGAGTGACGATACTTCTGCACCAACGTTCTATTTATTTTTTGAGAGCAGAAGAAACGTACTGGACTTAAGTTAGTTCTGTTTCAATTTTTTGGTGACAAAATGAGTTACGCTACTTCGGTTCTTTTAATTTTTAGGTAATTTCCCGACGGTTTGGACTTGAACTGATTGAACCAATGGAAAGAGAGTACTCCATACAATAATAATCCTATATAATCCGAAAATCGAATTTTTGGACTTACGTTAGTTCTGTTCTAAGGTCACGATATCATAGCTCAAAAGTTAGAATTCATCTGAGTCAGGGGGACTTGAAAAAATGTTGACTCTCGAGTCACAAGTCATAATATAATAATAAAATGAGTACTAAATGATAGGAAACGGACTTGAACCACTTTTGCCAGTGATATCGAACTTGAAATATTTTTATTCTACCATATTGTGGCTTGAGAGTCAAACTTCTCCTGTAGTCCCTTTCCTATGGTTAAGGATGGAATAGGAATTATGAAGTACTTGAGGCTATTATTTTTCTATTGGTTATGTGATTTGTGCCTTCTCTCACCTAATTAAGAAAATGATGCGTAATAAGTTGTAGGCTGGAAGTTGACATTTTTTCAAGTCCCTAAAGTAGATCAAGGTCATTAATGATGTCATAAAGCTTCATACGTCACGCAGTTCACAGAAACTCCAGGACGCGGACGTTTTCTGAGAATGTAATCCCCCTAAAAATAGAGGGCATTGCAGGTTTGTAATGGCAGCGGGGAACCCGCAACCTCCCGCGCTCGCGATCACGTTGGCACGAAATTGCCCCCTCAGAAAATGAGTTGGCTGGGCTCTTCTCAGTATACTGTATACTAGGCCTGATATAATGAAGACTGGAAGTTAAAATTTTCCCATCCCCGAAGTAGGTCAAAGTCATTGATGACGTCATGAAAAATCCCGGCTGGAAGTTGAAATTTTTCCAAGTCCCTAAAGTAGGTCAAGGGTGACGTCTCAAAGCGCCCCAAGTCACGTCACGTCACGTCATGCAGTTCACAGAAACTCCCGGATACGGACGTTTTCTGAGGATGTAAGCCCCCCAAACAAAATGGAAAGTTGAAATGGTTCCAAGTCCCTAAAGTAGGTCAAGGTCATTGATGACGTCATAAAGCGCCACACATCACGTCACGCAGTTCACAGAAACTCCTGTACGCGGTTGCGGACGTTTTCTGAGGATGTAATCCCCCTAACAACACTAGGCCTGATATAATGAAGGCTGAAAGTTGAAAATTTTTCAAGTCCCTAAGGTATGTCAAGGTCATTGCTGACGTCATAAAGTGCCACACGTCCCGTCACATCACGTCACATTACGCAGTTCACAGAAATTCCCGGACGCGGATGTTTTCTGAGGATGTAGTTCCCTTAACAAAATGGATAGCGGATTCCCCGCTAAAACATGTCCCACTTCTTGGTCTGCTCTTGAGCTTTCATTTCATTGGACTGATATCCTATGTATATATATATTAGGTTTATAGTAGCGAAGCTTCAGCCTAGTATGAAGGAGGTCTAAGAAAGAATACAGTAGGTATACAGGATTCCCAGACCTCATATGAAGCTGGTGTGTTAGTTTACTGCATAGATCAAAGAGAAACCTATAGTGAGTTTGCTGCTCGGACGCATTTTCGAAATTTAGGGGTAGAGAAAAGACATGAAACATGTCAATATAACCTAGTACACTATAGGCAAAGTCTAAAAAACTCGGACTCGATCTTGCAGATTTCTGGGTCAGGTCACGAGTAAGTCCATTTACAAGGGGTGGGAAAGCCTGAAATAATCTAGTATACTGTATGCTACGCCTCGTTCAAGCCTACTATAGGCTAGTATTAGTGTAGCGTAGCATATAAGCATAATATTATGCTAGGCCTATTTTAAAGTTAGTATACCCCAATATGCTGCATGCTGGGACTGAGAAACTCGAACTCGGACACGCACTTTTCTGGATTAGGTCGAGGGTTCGAGAATTTCAAGTCCATCAATGGAGAGGTAACATAGACTCGCGGATTGTCAATAATGTGGTGGATTTATAGGAAACTGGAAACCTCTAGACACGTAAAAAGTAATAAATAAGAGTAGTTTTACAAAATGCCGTATAATTTTCATTACAATATGCGCGAGCGCTGTTGTTGATGATGACTTCAATTTCTCAAAATTCAACGCTAAGGTTCGTAAAAGTATCAGCGAGAGTAAGTTCATTATCCCCTCCCACCGTAAAGAAGTATTGAAGGAAAAGAATGCCATTCCTCCCAAACTTTATGGGTTACCCAAAACTCATAAAGAGGGAGTTCCGATTAGACCTATTGTCTCCTTCATTTCCTCCCCCACGTACAAACTGGCAAAATACCTGAACTTATGGTTCTACTATTTCACTAACTTTGAATCGAATTACGCTGTAAAAAACTCAGCTGAATTAATTGAGAAAATTTCTGACTATACCCCCCCCCCCCTCCTGACTCCATAATCTGTTCGTTCGACGTCGCCAGTTTGTTCACCAATGTCCCTCTTGCTCCAACTCTTCGACGTATCGATGAAATACTATAAGAAGCATCTATTTCGCCCCCTGCTGCCGAGGAATTTGTTTCGCTCCTAAAAACGTGTCTCTTCCCCAACATCTGCCAATTCAAAAATACTATATACGAATTTCAGGATGGTCTTCCTATGGGCTCACCTCTATCACCTCTAATTTCGGAAATTTTTATGAACCTCCTCGAAAGAGAAGTGTTTACCCCTCAGAGCATGCTTGTGCAGTGCATTGGATACTGGTATAGGTACGTAGATGACGTACTGTGCCTATGGACGGGCTCCAACGCACAACTAAATGAATTTCTTCAAACTATCAATTCCTTGTATCCTTCTATAAAATTCACGCTTGAGGTCGGCGGCAAATCTATCAACTTTCTAGACCTCTCCATCACCCTCAATGAAAGAAAACATACGTTCGAAATCTTCAGGAAGCCTACCTATTCTGGTGTCACAATAGATGGCTACTCGTACTGTCCCTCCTCCCACAAGCATGCAGCTTTTCTTACGATGATCCACCGATTAGTGTCTACCCCCCTCACACCTGAAGCATTCAAGAAAGAAGTAGACACTATCAAGCTCATAGCGGAGAATAATCATGTGAAATTGGATATAGATAAAATAATTCACAAAAAACTTATTTCTAGAGCTCTCGATGCCACCACCTTTCATCCTAGAGACACAAGCTGTAAAAAAGAAAAATGGATCCGCCTCCCTTTCCTCGGCAAGCTCTCGTCCCATATATCTCGTTTACTCAAACCTCTGAATCTGAAGCCAGCTTTCTATAACTTAAACACCAGTAAGAAGAACTTCTGCCGTATCAAAGACCCCACTCCTACGGAGAGTAAGAGTGGAGTTTACAGACTCCAATGCAATGACTGTCCATTCGCATACATAGGGCATACAGGCCGTGCCCTAAAAACTAGACTCAAGGAGCATGAGAGTGCTCAAAAAAATAGGAATCCCAACAAATCGAATTTTGCTGCCCATCTTCTGGCATCCGGACATTCGTTTCCAAGGCCTGAAAATGTCCGTCTCTTGCATGAGGAGAGCTCTAAAAATAAACGCGTTGCATTGGAGACAGTAGAAATAATAAAAGCTGTTCGTAATTTTTCCCCTATAGTAAACGAGATACTTCCCTTATCACATCTCGTTGATACTATCTACGAAAACTTGCAAGTTCAGACTTAGGTGATTGACGTAATATTTGTGTGTGATTCATTGTATGTTCGTTCTTCCTTTTTAAACGGGTAGATTACTACTTCAGTAGTATTCTGTTTCTCGCCCGTCGATGGTCACTGAACCGGAAGCGCTCGCGCATATTGTAATGAAAATTATACGGCATTTTGTAAAACTACTCTTATTTATTATTATGTGTCGTAATATTAAAAACCGCCTCGATGATACGTAAAAAGTACTCGTAGCTTTGTGGTTTCCATCACACTCAATAGGGTGGGGTGCCGGTAAAGACATTAAAAATTTCAAAATAAATCTGACTTCGTGACTCTCTCGCAGAGAAACGGCGCCTAATCCTGAAGGAATATTGAAAAAATATAGGATTTCTTGACGTTGCCAAAAATATAAATATCATGTTTCATGTCTTTTCGCCAGTCGTCTGAAACTTTTCATCATTTAAAAATTTCCAAAATTTCCTCGCTCCGCTTGTTCGTCCCGTTTCTTGGTCTAGTATGTATAAGTCTACTTTAGAGTATTTTAGGCTAATTTAGTATAATTGGAACTGTTGAGATAGGGGACGTTACCATCCAACTTATGACATCACTGACTTATAACGTCACTGACTCATAACGTCACCAAACTTATGACGGTACAAGCTAATAGCTTCATAATGGCTCTCGGAGTTCTCTTAGCCTAGCATAAATCTAGCCTAAGCCTTTTCATTATATTAGGATAAGCTAGAAATTACAGAGACACGTAGTATAGGTACACCTAATGTACTACCAAGACAAAGAGTAAGAGGGTGGTACTCGCAGATTTTCAAATTACCCACCAGGTATAAAAATTTTTCACAAGTCCTTAAACCTAACCTAACGAAATTTTTCAAATCCCTATTTTTGCAAAAAGGAAAGCCTAATTTCTTTAATACAATATACAGCATTCCTAAACCTAGTATAAAGCTAGTATAAAACTAGTACAATAAAAGAGGTCCGCATCTCGTTCACCTCCAGCATACTGTATATATCTCTATCATACTATTTATTATACTAGAAAATTGTGGGAGGTTGAAAATTTTCCAAGTTCCAAGGTCATTGCCGGACGCCCGGACGCAAATTCCGGAATCAGGGATAGGGCTGAGATTCGACGTTGAATATTTTCCAAGTCTCAAGGTCACTGTCGGACGCCCGGACGCATTTTCGAGATTTAGGGGGTAGAGAAAATACATGAAACATGTCAAAAAATCTCACCCGTGACCTCTCGTTTTCATGACGAGTGCGATAAATCACTACGCTATCAGGCTCCAAGATCAAATCGTAATATTTCGCCTTCAGATGGACGTTCCTGGCTAAAATTTTTCCAAGTCCTCCTTGTATCATATTTGCACTACAGCTCAAAAGTCAAAATTTCAATAGAAAACATCTTCTACGGGGATCTTTAAAAAATTTGCAGCATGCTATGCGCCGTCCGGCCAAAACAAGAATTGTTCAAGTCCAAACATCATTGGCAAAAATGATACAAGCCACGCTCTCCTTCATCTATCATAATTATATAGCTCAAATTGGACTTGGAAAGATGTAAAACTTTGAGCTACAATGATAGAACGAGGACTTGAACCACTTTTGTTCTAGGATTAATTCGTCTGTGGCTACTTTGCAAGTTACGCACTCCTTTGTTGTAAAACGTGGACCGTACGATACCTACACAACAATATTGCGCAACGAAAACGGTTCTACTTTATTATAACTACGCCTGTTTGAGTATAAAAACACTTTTTTTTTTTTTCTTTTATGTCAAAAACAGTTACCTAATAATAGAATATACCCATCCTAAGTATTTTCAGTGTCACGCGGTATTATTAGCGACTACGTAACTTGACAAATCTAGCTTTTGAACGCCACATCTCAATCCTTGATACGAAATAAATGATTTTTTTTGTCTTTTTTCTTTTGAATTTTTACGCGAGTTCTTCAAAGACGGTACCTATACTATTTGGAAAATGAGTGTGAACACTGAAATGGAATTCGATTATCTCATAGTTTTCTTTCTTGTTTTTTTACTCATTCTTATCAGTTTCGAATATTATATTGAACCGTATCAGATATACCTACCTACCTACTTATAAAAGACTGGATTTTTAACTGAGTCATGAATTCTCTGATCCATTAGAAATTTAGTTTTTTTCCAAGTAAGCAATCTACTGATAGACGAACGAATTTTCAGACAGGCCGTCAGCAGCACTTGTTGCGTAATATTGAATTTTCGCAATGTTGCTCTTGCAAGATAGAAAAGGAAAAATGAAGTTCTCGAAATTCTTCCATTCCCTCGCGAATGGCGTTCGCGTATATGATATAAGTGGATATTCGTTCGACTAAACCAGTTTAGACTTTCAAGAATACGAAAAGAAAAGAGGGAAATCATTTCACTTCTCCGTCATAAATTCTTTAGCCGATACAATAGATTCAGAAATCGACCACAATTACTGTTCTTTAATAGACCACTTCGTCGGAGACACACTGATATCATTTTGAAAAATTTTTAAATGGGACCTGACCTACCCGTGGAAATGTTTGTTAGAGAGAGCTCAGAAGGGATTAAAATACATGACTTTGTCCCATCCCCTCCTTCCAATAAAGGTAAATAATAGTCGAAATTTTCCAAAGTCATGTTATTCATATGTACATCAATTAAAGATCGGGACGTTTTGAAATCTTGAAATTAGGTTAGCCCCTCTTTTTTAGACATCCAGAAATTTTTTTGAATCTTCCCGCTTCATACTCGTATTTGCAAAGTACATCAAGTGGTGCGCTATTTGCCAGCGATCTCCGTGATTGAAGTTCTGCAAATTGGCTTAAGTTGAAAAAAGATTTCGACAGCTATAATTTTCGCTCTCCGTAATTTTGATAGAAATTCATATTAAAAGAGATAGAGCTGATTTTATGAGTATATTTTCTTATGACAAAAAATTCCCCGATCACCTCATCCAGTTTCTATAAATCGTACCCTGCAGCGCAACCCCTCTGTATATCACGAATACGTACATGCTATATTAAGGTTGGGGTTTTCAAGCGCTTTCCCTCCGCATGTATTAATAGCTTAGAGAAATTTTCTCAAACACGGATTATTCATTGTTTCATGGTCGAGATTTATCAAAATTCCTCCACCCTTCTCGTACGTAGACTCGACAAATGATCTAAATTAATCTATTTTAGCAAAGAACCTGATCTATGAGGTTATTTTGAAGAATTTTCGTGTACCGTGTGCGATGCCCAACTAGAACAAAAGTGCCAAATGACAACATACTCAAAAGATTCAAACGGAGAGAAAAGGAAAGAAATTGAAATAAGTACATAGGTACTTAATATATTCACTGTGGTATTACCCAATAAAATGTTCGGGGGTGATCTTTGATCTAGTTACAAATCAAGCTTCATAAGCTAAAAATTTTCAAATGGAATGAGTCTTTGACACTAATGGCTTAAACTTTTCATCAGCATCTTTGTTATTTCATTGGCTTCTCAATGATAGGCTTTTGCTGCTAAGAAAATCGAAAGATATTGAAAGATAACGGAACACATTGGGACATATTAGAAAACATCGAAAAATATCGGAAGAAATTGAAAACTCTGCAGCTCTTATTCATCAACTACTGGTCAACTTTTAGCTTTTTCTTGACTTGATTGGCTGGCTATTGGCTGGCTTAAAGCGCTTTTTTATCCATTATCTGCTCAAAATATCACCCCTGGAGGTGGTAAAATCTCTGATTCGCGGTCTTTTGAAATTTGTCTTTTATTTATAGATGTCCGGGGTATTTAGAGGAGGCAGAAAAAGAAAGTATTTTGATAAATGTTGTGCACAGTTTCACCAAGATCGCAGTAAAAAATTTTAGCAGCGGAAATAACCTCGCAAATTTGCATGACGGAAGAATGACATGGAGTATGAACACTCACACACCGACCAGGGTAAGCTGATAAGCAAGGAATTGTACTTTACAACTTTGTACAATCGAAAAAAAGATTGAACGACGAAGAATTGCGTCAAAAAGTTGATAATCTAATTATTTTATTGCGTTTTGCAACAAAATGCTTTATTCTTTTCGTCGTTGGACGCGACGATGACGTTTCCGAGCCATACCGCGATAGCGGGATTCGATTCCTCGTTGAAGTTCCTACAGGTCAACCATTCTAACTCAATTTAGTTGAAATCTGACGTATTGCGTTTTGAAATCAAACTCTTTTCGAGGAAGACATACGTAAATTCTACCTACTATGCATATCATTGACGTCAGAGGCAACATATTTTGGTCGATACATTGTTCAAGTATAAATCATATTGTATACCTACATAGGAATTGCATTAAATATATTAATTTTTTTGCGTGCAAGGTGCCCCTTGATATAAAATAAAAAGAAAGACTCTTCCCGCACAATATTTGAAATTTTTATGATTACGTTTCGAGCAGCCTATCCCCGGACAAATTCCTACAGAGTGGCTACTATCAACATTCATTATGCTGCGCCCAAAACCTCGCAGCCTAAATTATGCAGTGAACACAGACTGATAAGTCTAATGAGCCACACTTTGAAGATTTTCCTTAAAAGTGTACACACAGCAGAATAAGAAATAAGTGTGAGGAGAACATCAGTAAAAAGCAGTTTGGATTTCAAAACGGCCTTGGAACAGAGGAGGCACTATTCTGTATGAATATCCTAATACAGAAGATGAAAAAATTCCACAAACCAACATTTGCATGCTTGTTGGACTTTGAAAAATCCTTTGATAAGGTTCTGCGTGATGATTTGCTAAAAATACGTGGCAGCATTGGTCTGGATAAGGCAGATATACAGATAATAAGAAACCTAAATCTAGAGCAAAGCACAGCAGTTCAATTAGAAAATGGAACAACCGATACTATTGAAATTAAACGAGGAGTAAGTCAGGGGTGTATACTTTCACTGATAATTGAGTGACTGGAAGCCTTCGAGATGTGGTGCTATTTTCGCATGTTGAAGATACCATAGACGGCAAAGAAGACCAATAATGAAATCCTACAGATGTTGAAGAGAGAAGGGCAGCTGACCATGATAGTTAAGAGGAGGGAACTGGAATACTTTGGTCAAATAATGAAGACGCTACTGCAAAGTATCATGATGGGCAAAATGGAAGAAAAACGGAGAATGAGACAAAAAAGTCTGTCCTGGCTGAGAAATCTGTGGAAATGGACAGGCCGTTGAAGAATTGTTTCACACAGCAGCGGGTCGGGAGGCATACCCGGAGTTGATTCAGCTCACCACATGAAGAGCCAAAGATTGAGATCGGTCGAGGCACTGAAGAAGAATGTTCTTTATCAGAACGAGATTTTATATTGAGATTTGCATGCTGATTTATATTCATTTAAATCGAAAAATTGAGCATGAAAACGTAGGACAGTTCAGAAAGATTGTCCGGTATTTAGAGGACTCTCCATAGAAAACGAGGCAAGATGTCCTCGTTCCCGACAAAATGTTTGCCAAAGAAAAGCTTATTAATTTTGACGAATATTTTCTGTTTTTGAATGACTGAAAATACCCTCTTCTTCTAGGAAGACCTCAGAAAATTAATATTTTAAACCAGCATACTAAAGTACATATTGGATGAATTTTAACTTCCTCTCATACGATTGAACTTGGGTAGACCCATTGTCATCTAATTGAGAGCTTGAATAAAGCCTATTTCAATCGCCAGGAAAATATAAATTTATCGTCGGGTTAAAATATTTCTCAAAAATAGAGTCCGAAATAGATTACTGCATTATTGATTACGAGAAAAAAAAATAAAAATAAAGAATCTGCTTGATAGAAGTGGCTAGCCAATGTCAGCACACCTAAAGATACATGTAAGAATGATGACTTCTTTGATCATCAGCGCACACTTTCAAACGAGATGAAGATCCCTTATGAAATTGTAATCAATTCATTAGAAGAGTACCGATATGAAATTTTTAGAAAATTTTCATTTGTCCATTCAGCACCTATCGTCCTAGCTTTTTATATATCTATACAGCGTTTACTTCGAGTGATCAAAATCGGTCGGACAAGCTAGAATGTGAAGTAAAACCCGATAACCACGGTCCGCGACAAAATTATTTAATTCTACTGAAGGAACTGGGCCCCAATTACGACCAATGACAAAAAATTTTCATCACTCTATATCACCCCTGTCGACACCCCCCGACCACTCGTTAAGCGTGATAAAGTAAGGCGCTAGAGGTATTCTCGCTCAATGTAAACAAACATCGCGGTGGAGTGCGCGGGTTAGTGCGCGGGATGTTCCCATCCCAAAATCCGAAAAATGAAGTGGAATTCACACGTAAAAAGTCCACTTCATTTTTTCGTTTCTCGGATGGGAACATCCCGCGATGTTTGTTTACATTGAGCGAGAATACCTCTAGCGCCTTAGATAAAGAGGTGACAAAAAAACGTGACCTTGGTCATAATTGAGGCCTTGATAACGTTATGTAACAACTCCTGTGAAGATGGTATTCAGTTACTGACAAATTGTCGCTCTGTATCGACTGTACTCCCTAAGAATAATATATTGTACACCGTAACTACTACTTATCGCTTGAAAATCTAAAAATACTTAGAGAAGGGACGGTATGTGATCACAACTTCAAAATTTTCATCACATTATTATTAATAAAGAATCGCAAAAAGGAAGTCTGTATGAGTTTTCAGAGATTAACTATAACAAAATACAAATATGTATCTTATGTTTTTCTAAGCATCGGCGTCAGTTTTCTCCAAAAAATTTCCAACATAATTCCTTTCCTTTATCTGGTAAAAATGAACGCTTAATTCAAATTTCTTTTTGCATAGTTAAATTGTATCTTCTCTGACAGCTATCCGATACTACAAAACATTTTGTTTCACACAAATAGTTTGTAAATTCAAATTACTACCGTACCTAAGAGATTACATGGGTAGGGCTCAAAGGTTTGTCTTGTCAACTTTCTTCTCACATCTGCCAGTGCTGCGCTGTTCAGTACCTCAGAGATGCCCTCTATAGATATTTGAGTGCACAGCGGAAAAAAACGCTAAACTGATGAACACTGGTGCTATGCTGTACTACTCCTTTGTCACTTCCAACTCTGAAAATCTTTGCCAAGAGTTTTGTCACGGAGTGCTGCCGTAATGAGAACGCATGCAATTGTACAGGTGCCGAAAACCTACATTCCAAGATTCTATCGTGATCAAACTAGAGCAATTTAATGTTTTTCACTCCGTCAACGGTACCTTCCTGTGGACTTCCTATTTGTTAATGGCAGTAGGGAAGCGGTAAGCTTCAAGCCTTTGTAAAATACAGCTTTCCATATTCTTGTTTTCTTTGTGTTCGAGTAATTAGTTGACATATTAGGTCTCTAAGATGTATAAAATCAACCAGAATTGTTTTGTGAAGTATTGGGGAAGAAGAATACAAGGCTTATAGAAAGCAAGTTTATCCCTGAAACATATGACTTAGTATCTTGGTCTCTTGGATTTTCCCCTCTCCTTGACTATAAAATAATGGAGATTTGCCTTTCTAATTTTTTTAGATATATCTGGAGCTTTTTCTTCTTCCACCGAAATTTAGAGCTCAAGAGACTAAGTTCTTTTTTGCTCATCAAGATTCTAAATGCAGAATTATTGGTACAAAGCAGAGCCTGGATTTTTTGGCATTCAAAAAAAAAAAAGTTGGAAAAATGCGTTTTTAGAGCCATAACAAACTCACAACCAAAATTACGTGATTTTTGCCCAAAATAAACAAATTCTACAGATAAAACTCATCAATACAGAAATCTTAACAATTTTTCAATCGAAATTGAATTTTTTTTTGATCTGCTCTAAATTAAGCACCATTATTTTTCCACACAAATTGCCCAATTTTAGGAAAAATTCACCAATTTTTTGTTCAAAATTTTGTGATATTAGACAATACGAGTTCCACAAATTGCTCATTTTCGGCCTTGTTTGGCTTTCAACCCTGTTTTTGGCATTTATCCCATGTTTGGCATTTTTTGGCAAAATGAGATTTTGTTCCTAGGCACCCATAAAACAAACTTCTGTTATACCCACATACTAAGTCTCTTACTAACAATCTTCACTCGAAATATACAAAATCTAAGTCAACTGACAACTGCTATATGCATTCTTTACGATATATTATATTATAACAGCAAAGAATACCTATTTTGTCTGCAAGTGTCAGCAAGCATGTACGTATTACTGTTATTGAGGTATTGAGAAGAAAAAAAGAAAATTTTCAAAAATGTACAAAATTTTAAAATTGCGACGCAAAAATACAATTTGCTTGAACTCGACTGCAAAGAAATTCTCAAATGCCACACAAAAATGAAATCTTAAGTAGGTGATATGGAATATGAATCTCTTGTTGTAATTTCATAATGTGCCTTTAGGAGAGGGAGCAGGTTCTTGACTTGACAAGTGAAGAGCCTCCAGGCATTTGCTCACAAAATAAAGGAAAACTGTATTGCCATATGGTTCAGTATCTGGGTCTAGATGAGTTCTAGTAATTAAGTCTCTTGTTAGCGGGAAACCCGCTATCCATTTTGTTAAGGGGGATTACATCCTCCGAAAATGTCCGCAGCCGTGTCTGTGTCCAGTAGTTTCTGTGAACTGCGTGACGTCACGTGTGACGCTTTATGACGTCATCAATGACCTTGACCTTGACCTACTTTAGGGACTTGGGAAAATTTCAATTTCCAGCCTTTATTATATCAGGTCTAGTATGCAGTATACTGAGAAGAGCCTAGTCAACTCATTTTCTGAGGGGGCATTTTTGCGCCAACATCATTGCAAGTGCGGGAGGTTTCGGGTTCCCTGCTGCCATTTTTTTTTTTCTCCTAGACTGTAGGATTACAGAAATTGAATTAATTTGGTCCACTAAGTTACAGTTGGACATATTGAGAAAAATACTCCACAGTACTCAAAGAATAAACTGGAGGGCAATTTACATAAACCGCAGAAAAAACATAGGAGCCGCAAGCGCGCTCTTGGTTAAAGAACCATTTTTAGGCAAAGATGAAACGCAACTTGTTTTATCTTCTTATAAGGCTCTTACAGCCAAAAGCTCCTATGCATCCCTGCAAAAAAAAGTTTAGTCTTATTTATTTATTATTTTAGCTTGGAAGACTTATAATTGTTTGCAAGATGATTTGCATTTTGGATTTTAACAGGCAAAAAAGGAGGCCGAGGTATTGGAGAGGGATTTAGGAATCTAGATATTTTGGGTATTGGATTTCTTCGCGCCGCCAAAAAGATAAAGATCATGTCTATGTCTTTTCACAATTTTGCCCAATCTGATATGTAGTGAATGATGCGAGACAAGAATATTTGAGAGTTCTAGACTAAGGCTTTAGAGCGGCACACTCGCTTGATCTAGTATAAGTCTACTTTGTAATATTTTAGGCTAATGAGCCTTCTTGGTCTAGTGTAAGTCTACTTTAGTATATTTCAGGCTGATGAGATGACTGGGCCTCACTCGCTCCGCTCGTTCGTCCCGCTTCTTGGTCCAGTATGAGTCTACTTTATTATATTTCAGGCTGATGAGATTACTGGGCCTCACTTGCTCCGCTCGTTTGTCCCGCTTCAGTATGTTTCAGATGTTGTAAGGGGACCAGAATTCACGACTCATGACTTCACCGACTCATGACGTCACAAGCTAATAGCCTCATAATGGCTCTCAGCGTCTTCATAGCCTAGTATAAATCTATTCATTATATTAGGATAAACTACTACTTCGGACTCGCGAACTCGGACTCGCAAATTTCAGAATCACTCTCCTGAGAAAACCTCGAAATTTTTCCAAGTGCCTTTCGAGAGAGAGAGGGGGGTGGGGGCCCCCTCGGACTCGCAGATTTGAGAATCACTACCACAATGAAATTTTTCATAAGGATAAGACCAGAGCAAAGACATGTACATGTCAACAAAACGAAATCTCTCAGGTTCTAGATCTGTACCTATAGAACAAGAAGATGCAGATTTTTGATATCTGGATCTTGACATAGAAACAATCTGGAACTCTTAAAAACTCTAGATCTCAGTAGAAAGAAAAACCTTAGATCTAAAAGAATATTTTTATTGGGAGATTTTTATGGTTAATAGATTGGGCTCTTGACTTACAGAGACGAGAGCCCCAAGAAGAAAATTGCTGTAAGGGAGGCTTTAATTGTATGAGAGTGAATGTTAATAGGTATACCAATCTCTATTGTCTATAATCTATATTATATTCTAGTGCACTAATCTTCTCAAACATAGAACAATAGATAAGTATCTTCAATAAGGTCTCTCTCTACTTGATTCCCAGAATATCTATCCCAAACTAATTTTTTCAACGTAGGTTAATAATGGTAGGTATTCATTCTTTCTAAAAGTTCCGCGGGCCACATCTTGTGCATTTTTTGTACATTGTACACTTGCATTATACATTAAAGACGTAAAATTGCTAATTTCTGAGTTTTTTGAAATGCAGGTTTGCTCCAAGATTTAGGTAAAGTGAAAACTTGAGGTGGTGTGTAGAACAAAATGAAGTTTAATAATTTTTCACAAAATTATTGCCTAGATACGATAATATTTCCTTTCGACTGTCCATATCCCCAACATTTAGGACCTGTCCTTGTCTCAAACATGATCTTCACTCAAGATGACGGCATACTCGAAAGAGTAAAACGAAGGAATAACTTGAGAAGTAGCCACAGAAGATTAAGAAACCCATTGTCAACGAGGACGTGAAAGCAATTCTTAATCGAAAGCGCTCCGGCGAATTTTTCCGTTCCTGAGGCTACTTCTCAAGTTACGCCTTTGTTTTACTCTTTTTAGTATGCCGTCATCTTGTATTACTGGTCATAACGTAGAGAATCGAATTAATTGTATGATCTTCACTTTTAAAAACTAGACTTGGTAGAAATTGAACCATATGAAAGGAAAAAGAAGTTCATTTTAAGTTGGTTAATTGGAAGTACAAAAGTTTCCTAACACCGTCTTACCCGAAGGTTCCTCTTTTGGCATACTTATTGGAGATGGCTCAGGAAAATTTTGATGAGTTGTTCAATCTGCAATATCATTAGACCATCAAAGATGAATGAAACTTGTGGATAACAACGGAATCGGATCTCTAATTTTCGAAGCAGAATTAGTTGAGTCTGTCAGTCAGAAACAATGATTATTTCAGCGCTTTAATCGATGAGGCAAAACCGCCAAGCAATCAAGCTTGCCCCCCCCCTCCGCATTTCTTTCAGACGTAACTAGAAAATTGGTTAAGAAGTTGCATATTCAATCATATAAACAGAATTCTTCGTTTTTTGCTAGCTATGGACCTTGATTTTTCACTTCAAAATAGCTTTAAACTTGTTGCAGTATTATTATTTGACATCTAGTACAGGAATAAGTATCACCCTTTTATGTTTGAGAGAATCGATCTCCTAGTTGAGAATCTGAACACAAGTTCGTATTTTTCTACATTCGCTCTTCCTCATTGAATAGTTTTCACTGGGCCACCGAAAATCTAATGGCGAAAAATAACCCCTTTAGCAATTGAAGAACAGCCTGTTAAAAATAAAAAAAAAGAGAAAAAAAATTGATCATAAGATTTCTATAAATGTGAAAATTCGAAAATTCGGGCTTCTTGTTCAGCTTTCTAACATTTTTTTGCTGTCTATGTTTTTGGTGAGTACATACTATTGTTTATCTAAGCCTACGGTGAATAGATGATAAATTTTCGAGACATTAGGATATCTTTGAAAAGAAAACCGTTTGTAGACCGTGAAGGGAGAAGTCCGTAGAAGCGCTCAAAGATACCAATAAATTATCAATAAATTATCTTTCCTGAGAATTCAATAGCCTAAGCGACGAATAGGCCTGCGTCCTCATTTCACAAAAAGAAGGTGGTTAAACGATTTTCCAAAGAAATTTTAAATACACGGCAAAGCCTAAGAGATTTGTCAATTTTTGGCGACTGACCTTCCAAGATGAATTTCCAATGTCACCAAAAACGAATGTGTTTGATAAATCTGAGACTCATGAAATTGTCTATGCCGAAGCGAGACTTTTCTTGCTCATACTTGGAAATATACGACTAATCTTCAAGAGTTCGAGCTTGATTATAGATTTCTGAGGGAAAATGTCAAAAGGACAACAAATATTCAGCGCAACGAAAGAATTCTTTCAACTGCTATTATCACGTGCATAATGTAGAAAATAATATGTAATTTTCTTACTTACATTTGTTTGTAGAAAATATTCGCAAAAAAAAAAAAAAAGCAGATATTACGAAACAATCTTTTTTAACCCCCATGGTTTAGACTTTTAGTTCAACTCGAATGTAAGATTATATCACCATTTATGACACAATACCCATGTCATGACGCCGACACGAGTATAGGATTTTCTGACGCGTAAAATTTCTGCGAATGTTATCGACAAGTACGGCGAACAGGGGCCATAACGGCTCGTTAGAAGTGATCTATCTGTACACCAAATAAATGTCTTACGGAGGAATTTTTCTTTCATTTTGACGGTCTCTTCAACGGAAGTCTATAGATTTCGATGAAAGGGAAGATGCGATAATGATAATGGAAATAAATTCGTCATCGAAGATAAGGATATTGTTTACGCGAATTTGGTTTTTGGAGGACCGTATATAAAATGACCGCCATGCCTGTATCACATCAGTTTCAATCCGCACCCAGTACCTGTAGGGTCTTCGGAATTCGCCTTTTCGAACCGCTCATCAATCAGCTCAAAAGGTGAGTATTGTACTCCTTCGAGTAAGTTTAAAGTATGTTTAGTATTCAGATACGTGCTTTCAGGCTTTATAGGTGAAATATCTACCCAACTTTTATAGTGATGGCTTTTGTGATTTATTAATTGAAATCATCGGGAAGAAAAATTTATTCAGATAAGCGAGGGTGGGGTAATCTCTCAAGTGAATTCCAAAAAAAGTAGATAGGATAATCATTGAGCCTGTAAGGCCTAGAAAGAAGTGAGAGAAAATTTCATTGAAACTTGCAATATCCGGGGTAAGAATATTTTTTGAATGGAGTAGGTATGAAATGAGATCTCCTGGTAGGCAACTATACCGTTCGAGGAAGTAAATGTAAAATTGTTCTGAGAAAACGTTGACGTTCGAAAAAAAAAAGGTTCTCGGAATTTGTTTCACGTCATATTGGGATTTTCCTTACGGCTGTTGTAATTTTTTGAAGAAAAATATCGTTCTTTCTTTGAAATGAAAATGTGTCTAGGTACTATACCTTATATTATTTCAACTTTTCATACGTGAAATAGATAGGTAATAGAGACATGAATTCATAAAGAAAAGTGACTTTATCCACTTTTCAATTATTTATTCAATAAATAAATAAAAAATAGCACATGGAAGAGGGAGAAGTGAGGCATGGTGTCAATGTCAACATTCAGTTAACGGGATTGTTTTATTTCTTCTAAAAACCTAAATTCAAATGAAAGAAAAATTTTGTCTGTGGTTGAGAAACCCAATCTTAGCCAGTAATTTCATTTCTCTATCAGGCTAAGGAAATGGGTAATTTTCCCCCTCATTTTTTCTTCCATTTGAAAATGAAAATTGAAATATGGGTCAGTTATACGTGACCAGAAAATTTTCGAGAACGAAAAGAGTTGGGTAGGGAAATTTATCTGTGGTGGTTTTGAACAGAAGTTTGATAACTTGAAGCAATTCTAGGGAGTTTCGACGCCTCATCCTCTTGGCTATATCACTTCGTGTTCTGTTCTTCGTATCTTTCCAATGTATACTTCATTCGATACAATCCACTAAGACATTTTTCCACTCAAAACGAAATTTTAGAAAATCATTTCAAATCAGTAGGTAATCAGAACGTAAGTAATTCACGAAGTATCATCATGCATTAAAAAAATACTCGCAAAAAGTTGCTATTGTTCAAATTTTTGCTAGTGTCCACATAGCAAAAATTACGACAGAAAGAGAGAGTGGGATCTACTTTTATGCCATTTTACTCTTGGAACGAAGAAGGTTATACATTTTTAGATAAGATGAAGAAAATAATTTGATTTGAAATAGCCAATGAGTATCATCATATTTGGTAGAAGAGAAATCGTACTTTTTGGGAAAATTGGAACGAGTTCTATATCCAAAAGTTCTTATGTCACGCTCTTTTCCACATGATTTGCCCAAAGTTTGAAAAAATACAACTTTCTCAACCACCTGTCAGTGTCCATTGCTGTAACCCTAATTCATTTTTCTCCTATAATCTCTCTATAATTATTGGAAAGCACCACTTTACGCAGTTAAAAAGATTCTTACAAGCTTTCGAAACAATCGACCTCAACCTGCATACTGTAATAAAATGAAATTTTTATTTCAAAATTAGGATGGGGGGAGCGATCGTACAAGTATGTCATAAAAATGTAAGTAAAAAAGATCGTAAAATTAAAAAGTTTGTGGCTGTTGTATTAAGTACCTACTTAAAAAGCTCTAAGACAGAAATAAAAATTGCGCAAATATTTATGGTCAGTATGCTTATAATTATGTCACTAAGGTCTTCATTTGTGACCCAAACTACGGAAACCCAGCTTGATCAGAATTGTATCAATCAGCAGAAAAGTAACTAAACTATATGTAGCAAAGATACCTTTCTGCTGATCAATGAAATTCTGATTAAGCCGGGTTTCTGTAGACTGGGTCACATTTTCTGTCACGCAAAGCCATTGTGAATTTGATGTATTGTCGGCCCCGGAAACTGTCGCAACATAATCATTACTAATGAATCCTTACATTTTACACTCTTTTTCTCTGTGCCAGTAGGTCTTGTAGCAATACGTTCACCACTTTCCATTGAGGGGAGATGACTCCAGCAACAATAAAAATTGTAAAAATTTTCGCTCTTAGGATTCGACGTTTCGTTTTTTGTGATAAAAATTGAATTTTATACGTTTTTTGAAGTTTTATTAGTTCCCACTCTCATGTTCAGAATCACTTGAACATATCTGCAGATTTTCTTGGATTTAAAAAAACATTCTCACAAAAAAGAACAATATTAACTGCTTTTCAATTATCGAAGAAAAAAATAATGACCTCATGGGTTGAAAATTATCGGGTCGAGTGAAATTTTTCTTTATCAAGTTACATTTTCAACAATTTAGACAGGCTTTAACTATCCAAAAAACAGCCCGGTCTTTCTTTTGCTCAAGCAAACTTAGAGCAGTAAGTATGGTAGATTAATAACACCGCATCACAAGCCATGTGACCCATTATCGGTGAACATGACGCAAGACCTCCATAAATTTACTAAATAATTCGCAGTAATGGGGCTACCTGGGACGAACAATGAGCAATTACACGTCAGAGGCTTATAGAGAAAAGAAGTGATATCACGAGTAAAAAACTTGTCTGGCAAAATTTGTTTTTTCGTGTCGCCAGATTACAAACAAGATTTCTGCAAGGAAAAAAAAGAAATTTTTTGTTTTATCGCGACACCTCTAGGTTACTGTTACAATAGTTTCTGACGTACAGTTTTTTTTTTTCCTCGCGATAAGAAATTTTACATAATACTCGTGTATCTGGGTTGACATTGAAACTCCAGAATGGCGTTCTTCAAAATTTTCAACAAAATTTTAGAAACCTACGAAAATTACCAGTACTTATTTTTTTCATACGAGTCATTTGCGGGATGATGGGTAAGGTTGTCTTGATTTTAACAAACGAATCCGAGAAAAAATTTACGAGCAAAGGGTACTTCCAAAAAAGCAGTGACGCAGCGTATTGAGAAATTCTCTCCAAGAGGGTGGTCTAAAAATTTACGAGGGAAAAGTTTCCATGAAACAAAGTAGAAAGCTTATTGGTTAGTTCAAAATTGATGATTCTGGAGATTTTTGGAGTTCTTTATATGAAGGAGGCCTCCCTTACATACGCCACTGGTAACGAAAATTTAATCACTCAAAGCGCATTTTACGCGAGAGCGTTAAAGAAGCGTTTTATGTAACGCGCCACAAGTTGAACAAGTTCAACTTTCAATGTTCTGAAACGCTACCGTGTGAATGGAAAAATTAGACCACGAGAAGTAAAGTGATCGAAGATGGGTTGAAAACTGTGAAAATCAACGTCTGGAATTCTCTTGATCAGAAATGATGCTTTGCGCTTATTGAAATTAGCCAACCTTCAGGTGGAAGAACTTCAATTGTTTTTAGATGATGAATTATAAAAGAATGCATTTTCTACAAGTCATCATTCTCACAAGACTTTGCGATCGTAAGAATGGTGACACTTGACTGTTCAATAGTCTTTTAGAGGTCCAGCAACAAGTTATTGAGTGCATTCAAAATAGCGAATTTATTGCTCTTCTTCAAAGAAGACAAATCAAAAAAAGTTTCTTGAACAAATTTCCTTTACGTACCAAAGGAACGACAAAATTTCAAGAGCAAGAATTCTAGGTATCACTTTGAACTGTGTTGAAGTCAATAATCAGTGACGAAGGCACTTACCTATAAAACTTGAAAATGTCTGCTATCGAACCAAAAGAATTCAACTCCCATTATTAATGGCACAGAAACGCTCTAGTTTGTTTTAAAGTACAAAAAAGACATTCAAATCACAAGAATTTGTCGAAGAACGGCAGCTTCCTGGAAGAGGAATAATCGAACGAAAAAGTGTAGAAATTTTCACGTTTTTCCAAGAAGGAAACACGACTAATAAGTCTTGATGAAAAATCGTAGAGAAAATGTTTGTTCTAGACATAGTTTTTACTTACCTTTTATGGTTCTGTCAAATTGAAAATATTGGGTTTAAGGTAATGAGTATTTCAAGTTGTTGACGAACTAGGGCCATGAAAAATTATTGACCTATTTTTACGTATGTGAAAAAAGTACAGGCAATTACTTTTTAGCGCCTACCATAAAAAAGCGAGAGAAAAGAATTGTGAAAACACTTTTTGAGAAAATATTCTATTTTGAAAAGACTTCGAAATAAGCTGTATGTAGTAAAATTAAACTCCTGCCGATGAACTCAAAAATTATCACCACTCTAAAATCGTCGACTCTTAGTATCTTGAACAAATCTAGAACAAAAAAAAAGAGTCGGCTGGTCACCTAGATCTCCTCCAACTGAACTATCATCCTCTTTCACCATTCACCAATGCCATTTTCTTGTTTATATACTGTGTTAATTCGGTCTTTAATCCAAATATTCTTCAAGACAGGCATACTTACTAATAAAATTTCATGGAACTTACCTTAATACTTTGGGGGAAAAAAGGAATCCACAATCCTTTTGAAGGAACAAAGATCCCTCTCGCCCGCCTAATCCTTATTGACTGCTCATATTACTGTATATCCCAGCAACATGCCTGCATTTGCCAAAGTGCCTTTCCTTCCATTTAGCTACACATCAACCAATAAGCATAAAAATAGCATTTGCTATAATTCATTGATAAAATTTTTCTACATATTATGTCATTGATATGTTTTGTTACTTCTTGTTTAGATTCCTCAAAATCAATAAACGCTAAAAATGTGTACCACCATGAAAGTCAGTATTTTGCTTGTTTCCATCTTATGTCTCAGTACGTTTGCAAATGGTGCACCTAAACCGGATCCCACAGCAGGTACAAAAGTATTCACGTATTGAAAGTTGACAAAAGTATGTTTGGAGCTTCACCACTATGAGGTGGAGAGGAGGCCTAATTTGATGTTTTCAGCGTTGGTAGCACTGTAAACAAAGGTGGTGATGGAATTGTTTCACCTAAACAGTAGTCTTTTAAGAATTCTCTACAAATTTGATTCTAACAATTTCCTCGATAAAATATTACTTAGCTTCAGAAAAAAGATCAAACTAAGTAATAATATATTTTTGTTTTGAAGAATCATTCATTACCTATTGTAACTAGTACAGTCTAGTATACATCATACGCTCTATGGCTTTCTTTAAAAGTGTAGTCAAGGTAGGAGTTGGATCTCGGAATTGCTCATCATGGAAAAGGAGTGAGCAATTTTGACCTAAGGTAAGCTCGCAAGTCTAGAGAAAATTGCTCTCTCTTCTGAGTTATGCAGCAAAAATACACATGATTGGAAGAAATTTCAACAACATCATCACAATTGTACAATAAAACCATAACCTGGGACCATTGAGGATCAGTTCTACCAGCGCAAGTTTATAGCTAGGCCTAATTGGGGAATAACTGAACGTCTCCTTATCCTGCCCGCTCGATTTTGGGCGGTTTAGGGTTATGTTTAACCCAACTTGCCTTTTATTCATGTTTGCTCCCTAAAAAGATTCAAAACATATAAATTTCTCTCTAGAGAACGTACCTATACACAAAATTTTTTACAAATTGTGATTTTGTTGCACTTCTCGAGATAGAAACTAAAACAAAAAAAAAATCCCAGTATTAAGTCAGAATTTCCAATGTCGTTGATTTTCAATATTGTCAAGAGAAACAAAAATTTGCAACGTTTCTGACAAGTTTTTCAGTCGTGTAGGTAACCCTAAATAATCTGTTTGTTACAAAAAGTTTCCTCTAGTAATTGAACCCCCGACCTCTGGCTCCAGTTGCAAATTTACACTTTCGGAGATATTCCTATTTTTATTTTTCTGTCAATTAAAGTAAGCTTAGCCCTGTATTTTCTGTTTAAATTGTACCTAATAATTTTATAATTTATAATTCCAGTTCAATCAACAGGAGGCTGCAGTCAACAATGCCAGAGTATGTAAAGTTTTCTTCAATTTTTTGGAAGAGATATTGATAAAAATACCATGATAGTTGAAAATCAAATCGGTCCGTGACTTTCATCATGGATTTCATGTGCTTAATACCATAGACTAACATATTACAGAACTGAAATTTGAATCCTTTCATCTTGAACGGAACGTATCATTACAATGATTTCGCTTTGATTTCAACTTTCCTGCCAACGAGACGTTGATTTTTTCTTCAGTACAAAATTATATCTGCGTCTAGCCATAGTCTATTAATATTCATTCTTATTTTTATCTTTCAGCTTTAAATACTGCCGTGAGTGCTCTGGTTAAATTGGTTGCTCAAGTGAATGCAACTGTTAGCGGTATGATATTTGATTTATTTTCTGTAGCTTGATTTCCTATTTTCTAGAAGATATTCGTTTTTTGTAATTTACGGTCTTCCATTATTTAATTTTATACTCAAATGAGTAAGCTTACTCATTTGAGTATAGGTAAAAACACATAAGTATACTATAACTGCAAGGTTTTTATCGGCAGAGCGCTTCTAGCTAATCAGCCATTCTCAATGAGTATAAAATTAAATAAAAAAATTCCTTTCTTCTATTTTTCCCCTTCAAATTATCGTGTTAATTTCTTCATCTGAAATGCCTGAGCTTCTAGAAATTGCCCATTTTTTGATGCTGAAAAAAAGGCAATGGCTTGAAGGCTCTTTTAAACTTTTTCTCTGTAAAATGTTTTTTTTTTTTTTTCCACAGACTATCATTCAATCCTTTTTTTTTTCGTTATACAACCGTGATTTGTACAATGAATTAGGTAGATACATAATTGAAATTTTTCTATTATACTTTGCAGTATCAGTCAACGCAGACGTAAATGTTGTTGTGGCACTCCTTGCGCAACTAAATGTTGCTGTAAATGCGGTCGTGACTGCGATTGCGAACATCGGTAAGAAAGAATGAATTTTGACTGTAATTTAATTTTGCGCATAAAATGAAATTGAAGGGGTTGGTATTCAAGCGAGCAAATATAGCTCCGAGTATATTGTCTTTTGTAAATCTACTCGTAGATATACTGAAATCCAATGTTCCGTTTTTAGTAGCTGGGACCCAATTGTTTTATGAATTTGTAAGAAATCAAACTTCTTAAAGTACTAGAATATTAGTACATGAGTAAGTCAAATGCGTATAGAGCACGATCAGAAGTGCAGAATGCGTAACTGTGAATCGTAGGAAGACCAACTGTTAGCAGCTTAACGAAGAGAGTTGCGATATAGTTTGTCAAAGGTGGTCAAGTGCCTAGAGCTGACCAGAATAATTTTAATATTAATTAGATCAAAACGGGCCAACTCTTTAATGTGGAAGCAAGATTTTTTTTTTTCTAATATTTTCTTGAAAGGTCCGACAAGATTTTGGATTAAAAATTTCACAACTGATTAAAACTGGAAGCTATGAGTAAAGTATACAAGAAAAGTTAGAATGATTTTCGCACGGAATCTCGCTCTTCCTCAATATGCAAGCGCCAACTGACCAAGAGACGCGGGAGTTCAAAAAAGTCACCAACTTGGGATTTTTAGCGGATCTTGAATATAGCATAGGCACTTTCTCAAGAAATTCGTTGCTGACAGTTACGCTATAGGCGGGCTAGAACTGGTTGCGACAAATTTTTGTCAAGCTCATGAGTTTGTTTTCACCGACTAAAGAACTGATAATGAACTTAAAAGCAAGAAAGTTGTCCTCCAATCTTTCCTAAAAATATACCCATGTAAAATGATTATTTCTCGCATTACGAAAAAATAGTGTGATTTTTGCTGAGTATAATTTTAATCAAGCGTTGTATTCTCTTTCAGATCTCAACGTAGAGGCAACCGTTGCATTGAATGCATGTGTGAGTGTTGTTGCACAGTTGGATATTCTGATAAAACTTTTGGCCAATGTAGCAGGTAAGTGAAATCAGATCAACTTGATATCAATTAGGATGAAGTCGATTTTTGCGAGGACGACATTATAAGAGGATAGATTCAGGTAAACACGTGAGAGGGAGTTTTATAGAGAACAATACAGCTTAGAAAAAAATCTGATTATGTATTATAGAAAAACAATTTGAATGTTTTTCTTATTGCAAACGACAAGAAAAATGCAATCATAGAATTTTTCGCAAGATCATGCGGGTACACATACGTACCTAGGTACAAGAGGTAAATTACTATACCACCGTTGTAATTCATCTTGGTAAATTTTATAATTAAAAAGGGAAAAGAAATTCAATTCAAACATCAATACTTAGAATTTTCAGGTTTAATACTTGTAGTGCCTATCTGACTTGTCGAGTCTTCTTTTTTTTTCAGTCAGTGTAGGCGCAGACGTTGGGAAAACATGCAGTGATGCTATTTTATACCTCCAATTAACACTGAAACTGAGTGTCCAAGTATGTTTAAGTCTTCTTGCGAATGTGAAGGGTAAGTATACGTCCTATCATTTTAATTGAGTATAACTTGGATATTGTACAATACTTGTAGGAAAAACATTATAAATTCATGTTTTGACATGGTATGAATTTTTGTTTTTTCAAAGTTCATTTTCAAGAGATGGATAGTTCTCATTTTTCTCCCTGTTGATTCTGTCATTAAATCTAACAATAGTTACTATTATTGCAGTCTCCATTACAATCATTCTCATTTCATAAGAAAATACATTTTTCATTTAATATTGACAATTGATTTCATTAAATTTTTCAGTGAGTGTAAATGCTCTGGTAAATTTGAAAGCTTCAATCACTGCTGTAGTAAAAGTATGTCTCTCAATTTCGATTGCACTTCAAGGTAAGTGATCTATTAATATAATATACATTTATCAATTTCAATCAATTTTGCAAGTCCACTGATTCCTTCACTTAAATTCAATTTAAAATGCTACAAAATCATACCAACATCGCTGAACGCAACAGTAAAATTCCATGGACGAACTACTTCGGATTTTCCGGAATTTCTCATGTTAATCCTCTCCCAATTGACATGATGACCTCTGATTTGTACCAAAAGGTATTCATACTCCAGAGCATATTTAGTCCGCAAGAAATCATTTTTTATTAGTGCGAATTTTCCGTCTTCAGATTTGAATGAATTACTTCTTTGGCGGTAATAGCTTGAAAACCTTCTGTAGACTGTCTTTGTACATACAATGATTATCATTTTTTCTGAACCCTCTTCTTTCAGTTTGAACCCCAGGCTCTTCAAATCATCTCTCACAAAAAATGAAAAATTGTTAAGATACTTCCTACAGTTATTAGTAGACTATGCGTACATAATTATGTTATTATGCCTTTTATTTTCAGCAATTATCAAAGCTGCGGTCTCTGCGCAAATAGGAGTCGGCGTAGACTTAAGTGCCTTGGTTAATGTGGGTGCGAGCATTCAAGTAGCAGTCGGTTTGTTACTCAATGTTGCAGCTTCCATAAGTGCAAGTACGATCATAGATCAATTTCTTATATATTCCTCGTTTATTTCGCCGATATTATGTACCTATATTCCCGTCGTGCAATTTGCCGGCACAGTTGCGGAACTTTGTGCCGCGTGTTGGGGTAATTTGTGACGCAGGTGTGCCATCGATTAGCCAATCACAGCTAAGCAAATGTGCGGCAAAATACCTTTACAAAAGAAGAACATTTGCGAAACCCAAGCGGAACGTATGAGTGTATTGAAGCAATAATATGTCGCGCGGCACAACTGCGGCACATCCAGGTATCAAAGAGTAATGGCATGGATGTGACACGCCTCATGACTTAAGTACCTAGTTGAAACACGGGTCTATCATGAAAACTCTTTTATCAAGAGATGAAACTGATATGTTCGGCCAATGGGTTTGTGAAATTCTACTTTACTTCAATGACTACCCAAACATTGTCCGCAGGAGTGTGATTTCTTTAGAACTTAGTGCATGAGCGTCTAATTAATTGAAGAACACCGTGCTAGTGCATATTGTTCCGCTAATGTTCCTCAAATGTGATGCTAATGTGAAGTGCTTGTGCCCCTGAGCCGCAAGTATGAATCGGCAAACCTAAAATTCTTGATTTCTTCATTTATTTTAAGCCATTCATTCAACTGCAAGGCAATCGAGTTTGATATACAGAAATTTTAATTTGATTCAATATGATTTTTCTTATTTCAGGTATCAATGCACAGGTCAGTGCCGTTCTTAATGTCTGTGCGACTGTTGCTGTTACGTTGAGTGCTTCAATCCAGGCTATAATTGCGGGTAAAAAATACTTCATATTTTTCCGACTAACCAGCTCAGAAAATGTCGTTTTACAATCCTTTTTGTCATACACAAATTTTGTTTCCAGTTGCAGTTAATGTAAGTGTAAACGCTGTTGTTCAAGTAAATGCTCAAGTGAGCGCTGCTGTTAGCACATGCGGTTCGAAGTTGAATTCGATAGTAGCCGTTGCTGCAAGTAAGTAGTGTATTGTATTAAATCAATCTGATAGTTTTGTTAATTTTTTATCAACTGTTCTGACACTTTTTTTCGAGCGGCGAGCATTTGTATGCTATCTGCTTCTGGTAGAGATTACGGCACGCATCTTGTCCAAATTACTGAACTTATTCTAAAGTTATCGGGGGTATTCGGAATAATAGAATAAACTCTAACTGGAGTAGACAACAATAGGTAACATTTCTTTTCCGAGCTCGCTGAGTTTGGAGACGAGAACGTTGAAGGGAAGAAAATTGATTGCAGTTACTCGCGCTGGTGTTTTCAAAAGAAATTGACTCAAATTGTTATGTTGGCGATGAATGAGAGGAGGCTGAATCAAAAGCTGTAAGAGAAAGGCTTGGAAAACAGATTCGGTGACGTAAGAACAATAGAGGGAGGGAAGAATAAATGGCTGTAATTACAATTTTTGGGGTAAAAAGAGAAGACGACGAAAATAAAGAAAAAAAAACAAAAAAATGGGTACGTTTACAGTTAGACTGATCTTCAACAAAATTAAACGAAGAATTCAGAGAAATTATTGGTTTCAATCTTGAAAGTTGAATCTTTATGTCCTGTTATAAACATACGAGTGGTTTAATATTCAAAATTTTTTCATGTCTTTCTCATGACATACGTGGCTTGAATGTCTCAATTTCAAAAGCCCCGCCCATATACAACTCTATGGACGAAATTCTTCCAAGTCCCCCACTTCCATATTGCTCAATATTTCTAATTTCTTTAGGTCCCACTTCCGAAATCAAAAAAGGGAGGAAACGAAAGACAATGAGGAAAAAAAGACATGTTTTTCCCAGTTCCTAATTGAAATTACGGTGGGTCAGCTCTCGCTGAACGGGGAACATTGAATTTTTTACAGGAAAAAAATAAATAAATAAGTTATTTGTGAATAAAATAGGTACCTAAATTTGATGCAATTGCTCAGAAGCATTCGCGACAATATTGAAATTTGTAAACAAGTTAACTTGTGAAAGACTTGAAATAAGTAAAATTCCTGAATGTTTTTTTGTAATCTCATTTAAGCTCCTTCAGAGCCTTTAGGTTATCTTATGGTTAGCTAATTCTCCTTTCCCCGTTGATCTAACTGAAAATTCTGACGGATAGTCTTGTACTCAACTGAACTCGTAATTTCAATAATGCGCACAGTATAGGACTTTGTACAATAATGGATCGAGGTGTCGAAGTGGGCCCATTGGTCTGCCTTTGATACTTCTGCTTAAGCAGAACATTTATTCCTGTGATACAAAAATAACGAGATACCTAATACACAGTATGCATTTGTTCCTGTGGAATTTCTGAATATTGTCAGATGTATTTTCTTCTCCTGTTGCAGATATTTCTGCGAGTGTAAGTGCTGCTATTAGCGCTGTTGTAAGCCTAGCTGTAAATTTAGTTGCTAATGTTGCGGCGGCTCTTCAAGCAGTGGTGACCGCTTGTGTCCAGATAGGAATAAGTAAGCCAACTTCTATACTCATTTATTTGAACAAATCTGGATTGAGTCTATGCGACTAATAAAAATTGATAGATTCAATCCAGAATTCAATTTAGAAGGATCTGTCATTTTTGCGAAATCCAAACTTTGATTAATTGTTTCTTTTTTTCAATGTTCTTTAGACTTGGCAGTGAATGTCAATGTTGTTGTGAGTATATGTCTGAAAGTAGCTGCTAGCTTGAAAATCAACCTAAACTTGGGATTAGGTTTAGGAGTAAACCTACCTACTTTAGGCATAGGCGCATAGGCTGAGAATATTTCGTCATTATTTAGTTACAATGATCTGTTGGACTAATTCATTTGATACCTGTTGAAAAATGTTCTTAATAAAGGATTATAATACATATTTTTGATGCCCATTTATTTACATATAATAACTCTCACGCGGGAAAGGGAGTCGGAAAATTCTATCTCTGTAGTCTGGTTTTTACTTCTTCTAATGAAGTCCAGTGCCCAAATCTACTCATAACAAATGTTACGATATACAAAGTGGAAAAGATATCATGAACTATTATCAAGGTACTCACGATACTTTTCTCTTGACCAGCACAGAAACCGATGTACGTTGGCCCGTGGCTTGAGATGTCAGTCAACCGTCCTGTTCCAGCTTCTTTCATCTAAAATTGCTTCAATTCTTAAATCGTACCTGATTGTGCAGATGCGTTCCTCAACGCTGCGACGCATTACAATATTACGAAATGAAAAAACAAACTCGCACGAATAAAATCAATGTTACTTCAGTCGCAAACACAAAGATAATGTTTTCATGAGACCTATAGTTACCTACCAACATTTTCACCCCTACAGATAAATTATGCAAATATCTTGACTCCTATCACATTCAATGCAACATTTTTACGACTTGTTAGAAAAATTTTGAAAATTTCAATTTGTCATTGAGTCTTTAATCCTCGTGATGTCCAACAAAATTCTTCTGACTCCTGCTTTCAAATATATCTAAGACATCCTTCAAAACTCTCCCGCATGTGGCTGATAAATTTATTACCCTTCTCAAAGCTTAATATCTGCGAATTCCGTGACCGTATTTACAGATTCCCTGGCGGTTCACCAATGGGCTTTTTAATATCAGAAATTTCTATTAACCATCTAGAGGAAAGCATCTTTAATTCCAATATTCACCTGATTGAGAAACCAATCAAGGCAGTGAAATGTAAAACTAGTTGTTCTATGAATTTTTTGCGACCTCGATCATTCAGAAGTTATTAATGTTCTCATTATAAAACAGTGAATTCCAAAACCGTATTTCGAATAATGTTGATGAATGCCTCTCCCCCTGCTGCCAGTTATGTTGGGCTCCATCTGAACCTTTCCGCTCAGCGTGCCAACACAAGTCTTCACTTTTGCGGGCATGAATGAGAAAATCTGTTTCTTGAAATTCCGATGAAATCCCCCCCCCCCCAATGAAAGAAAACACTATGCGATGAACCACGCTCTCCTCACACTGTCCTCTTTTTTCTGTCATTTTCTCACTCCTTCCCAAAGGCGTAGTTAGGGGGATTAGGGCAATGAATTTTATTCTTTTCACAAAAATTTTGACCTGCGAGTTATATACGGCGACATCCAAGTTGAGTCCCGGGAGGGAACGTAATCAATTATCAATAACCGAGTTGAGTCCCAATGCGAGCGGAGAAGCAGGTATTGAAATGAGAGGGACCGCGAGCATTTTGCGGAGGTACATAATACGAGTATCTGAGTTGAGTCCTGCAAGTTGCGGCCAGTATGATGCGAACTTGTTCGTACAGTAAGATTATGTTCTTCTCCTGATCCAGACTCGATAATACATTCCACTCACTACTGAACTCCGACTTTTACGCTCCTCATCCTAATATTTATTGTTCTCATTGAAAATCTCTTGGAAGTGCAGTGCGAGTCGTACGCCAAGATCCTCGAGCTTAAGAAATTGAAAAGGAAGGCGAACACTGTGAAAAAAGAGACGGCAATCGCCACTCCCATGACTCGACTCGATCTTGATGAACTTGACCGTTTAGAGTTTGTTTCACGAGTTTCATTCAAATTCCTTCTTGTTCCAAAAAAAAAATGACTTCGTTTTAAACACATTTTAATGTACAGAAATTCTTTACCTCACCTCATTTTTAAACACATCGATTTGTATTTATACCGACAGTCTTAAGTTTGTGAATGTGAAGGGAAATGAGAGTGAACACGTTCAATGTACGGGACTCAACTCGGCTATGCTTCTTGGTTAGGGGCGCAAACTCCAGGACTCAACTCAGACATAATTGTTCAGCTACGTGGATTTCATTGGGACTCAACTCGAACATGTGCATCAATTGGAGCCGCAACCCCCGGGACTCAACTCGGTCTAAAAACACGGTTTGGGACTCAACTCGGAGTCCCCGAGTTATACCTTAATCATTCCCCATTCATGAGATTGTTTCAAAACATATCATCCATGCATATCAAACCCACAAATTTTAAAAAATTACCATATCAGCAAAATCACCCCTGTAGACGAATAGCTCCCCTCCCTTTTTTTGTTAACTCCACTGATGTGAAGCAGTTCAGAGCTACTCAATGGATGTAAGTAGCCTCATTACATTCAGCGGAATCAAGGTGTATGCACTACTGCTCACCATTGCAATGGTCCTCCAGGATTGTAGGTCCAATTCAGGGGTTGCACTAAGTAGAGCGACAAGTCTACCTTCAGACAGAATTAAATTACGTGCACAATCGAATGGTGATCGCGTAAAATATTTCAAATTCTCCGAAACAATGCAACAACTTTGTTCTACATTGAGCAAGGAAATCAGGTCAAAATAATCGCGTGTCTCCTATTTTAAGAAAGAAGAGGTACAAAAATATGTTAAGTAGTGATGAACTGCAAGAAACAGCTGTAATATTTTACAAAAGTGAATGTCATGAGCACGAGTTGATCGTTCTGTTAATTATGATTATTATTATTATCGTTCTAGGGTTGGTCATTTTTGAGAAATCTAAATTTAGATTGTTTTTTTTTAAAAAAAAAGCTTCAAGGGGGATTTTGGACTAAATGGAGTTTTTCTGTGATAAGTGATTTTTAGAAAAATCATGTTAATATTCTCAGAAAAGGACTTGATGAAAATGTGCTTCATGCCCCTTTCCCGTGAAATTTTCAGGGAAACGCAGGAAGCGTGCGATTTAGCTTCATACACCGCCCCTTCAACGAGCCAGATATGCAACTCATCAAACACTAGAAGACTCAGAAAGCTTTTCTGAAATACCCTAGAAAAGATATTCCCTGCCTCCCCTCTTTTATCTGAACTCGTGAGTTTTCTTAGAGAACCCGTTCTATCTTTTGACATGTTTCGTGTCTTTGCTCTGGTCTTATCCTTGTAAGAATTTTCACTGTGGCAATGATTCTCAAATCTGCGAGTCCGATTTCGCGAGTCCAAGCCCCCCCCACCCCTCTGTAGTTTCCAGCTTATCCTCATATAATGAAAAGGCGTATGCTGGATTTATACTAGGCTTTCTCAGGAGTGATTCTGAAATCTGCGAGTCCAAGTCCGAGCCCTCCCCCCCCCCCTCCTGTAGTTTCTAGATTATCTTAATATAATGAAAAGGCGTAGGCTAGATTCATACTAGGCTAAGAAAACGCTGAGAGCCATTATGAAGCTATCAGCTTGTGACGTCATAAGTTTGGTGATGTCATAAGTCGCTAAACCTGGTTCGCCCACAACATCTGAAACATACTAAAGCGGGACAAACGAGCGGAGCGAGTGAGGCCCAGTAATCTCATCAGCCTGAAATGTACTAAAGTAGATTTATACTGGACCAAGAAGCGGGACAGATCGAGCGAGGGTACCACTCTAAAGCCTTAGCCTAGAATTCTAAAATATTTTTTTTATAATACATGCAGCGAAAGTGCCGCGTATTGTGTTCGTTTTTTGAAGCGAAACTCGCCGTTATCGGAACCGTGGCGAAAGTGTTTTACCCGTAGCGAAAATCGCGTCAGTGGTGCCATTTAAACAATAATTAAACATTAAAATTATAACAAATTCTACTTTTGAAAGTCTAATTTTGCTTCATGTATTATAAAAAGTACTGTTTGTAATTCGTGTCGAAAAACAATATTGTAACTCGCTCACTATCAGCACTCGCTTCGCTCGTGCGGCTACACTTCGCTCGTTCCAATATTGCTTGTTTTCGCCACTCGATACAAAATGTACTATGTCTCGCATTTTCCACAACATATCTGATTGGGCAAATTCTGAAAAGACATGAAACATGATCTTTATCTTTTTGGCTGCGCCAAGAAATCCAATACCCCTTAATCATTCTCTCTCCCTCCTTCTCGCGTCCGCGTACTTGAATTTAAATATGTATCTTTTTGAAAAACAATGTTAATCATGAGGAAAATGGATCTTGGCTATTTTTTTTTTTTTTTTTTGTAGAACCCGAAGACTCGAATCGTTCTAAATGATAAGGGAATTCGAGTGTTTTATTTATTACACGAACGCGTTCGTTGACTTCGATTTTGAATTTATTCAAAAAATTTCTTTTATGTTTTATTTATTTTTTTTTGTTGAAGGGGGGGGGGAATTCGCCATCCACCATTCGACATGCGCCCTATGGTGTACGACGGACTTGGAACTTGGAAAAGGGCACCGTTTGGCAAAGGAACTCGGAAAAACGTTGACCTCCGAGCTATACCTATACCTACATGTGATAGGAAGCCAATGCGATCCATAGAAAAAGTTCCCTTTGTTTTAGAATCAGGCTCGGCGGTTGATGACGTCACCAGCTATTGACGTCATAGTTTACTATACAGAAAGAGAAAGGATGAAATGTGGACAAAGTATACAGGATTACGATGGCCTAGACCCAGTATAAAGCTGATATAAACTGCATAGAACAAATAAAGTTCGAGGGAAACCCTAGACCTAGTACTGTAGGAGACTAGTATGAAAGAGGCTTTGACCTAGTACACGCCTAGGCAATTAGTTCCGCAAGGTCATCTGTACGCACGCACAGGCAAATTTGGAATTGGCCAGCTGCGCTCGACAGTGCTGTCTTACGTGGCATATTATAATCTTTTTGCTGTGTGTTCTTATTCTGGTGTTGTTCTTGAGTTATATTGTTTTCATTTTGTTTCCTTCCTCTTGTAGCGTACAGGTCTTTTGACATGTACATGTCTTCGGGCCGGGGGTCAGTCAGAAATCTATAACGTGATCTAAGATGCTTCATGACGTCATTAATGACCTTGACCTACTGTAGAGACATGAAATTTCGATCTTTAGCCTCTATCCTACTAAGGCTAATATAGGTATACAAGGTTTATCCTTTCCAGGCTCAATACCAAGACTTCAACTTGAGCCGACAGCCAGTATGACACTTGTAATTTGGAAGGAAATTTTTCTATTGAAATATTTTTGAGTCTCGCCGCGCCGTGTGACTCATTTTACAAATTGATAATATGAACATAGATTACAAGAAAAATATTCTCACACGTATGCCTCTGAGTGACTCATAACATCTCGTCAGTTAGAACACCTACGATACTATGATTCTTATAATGCTTCTATGTCACAATTATGCCACAAGTTGATAAAAAAAAAGAGGGGTTCAAATTACTCGTATAATAAGAGAAGAACTCGGGACTGAATGAGAAGGGGTTTCTCTCCACTCGCAATTTTATTCAATTTTGACAAAAACTCCCCGATTAATTTATTTTGGTTTTGTAGTTTCTTATTAGTACCTCGAAAGTATAATATGAATAAGAGTCAGAATGTACTTCATACTTTCAAAATTCTAAGCCATACGGTAGAGGGTTCTAATTTTAGTGAATACCTAGGTACTGACTTTCTATCAGTCAAGAGTTCAAATCGTTTTAGGAAAAGCTGATATTGGAAAATTAGCGAACGTTATCGAACGGATGACGGAGCAGACAATTTTTTAATCAGTCGCGGTCGGAGAAATTGACTCTCGGGTAATTGTTCTTTCAAGATTAGGAAAAACTCGAATGCTTTGCCTCCGAAACAGTATTTTCTTACCGGAAGCCATTTCGATATTTTAGAGAGTAAAAGTGAGAGCCATGGGGAGAAGAAAAGGGAATTTTTTTGCGTATATCTATTACTTCGATGACGGAATAAGGGTATATAAAAAGGTTTCGTTGCTCCCTCGAACTAGTTTAAACATCGTGACCCAGTCTCGCCACAATTCTGAAACACGGTATCTGCCGCATATATTTCTAGAAGTTCAGTACAGGTAAGTGTTTAAATTCAATTATAGAATTACTGATTTCCAATATGCTCTTTTTTTCAAGAACTTCTAGCTGACATATGGCTATTTAGTTTGGTGTGTTATTGTGGATAGTAATGAGTACAAAAAAAAGTACGGTGACCTTCAGCTATGAGTTTGGGAAAGATCGGGTGTGCTAATTTGTTGCTGAAATTTTTTCAATTCTGCTAACGTTGGGTCTAGAAATATTGATTGTTGGTGAAAATAGGTGTTTAGTGTTGTCCAACTATCAAATCTTGGCATGTTGCTTTTATGTGCCTGTATTTGTTTTCCTTTCTTTCCTTTTTTTGTTATATCTGGCTCGTAATATCGGTTTTTCCAGAGGGAAATTTCTTTAATTTACTACGGTAGCTAGAAATCCACATTAAGGCAATTTTTTTTCAGAATGTTAATGAGAAAGAGAAGTAGCAAGAGGATGGGATGACCTGAATAGATGTCCGTAATTGTGGGTACAGATGAAACCAAACATTTGAGAATAAAGAAATAACAAAGTGAATTTGAATGGTTGTAGATGCCCTCGAAACAGAGAAAGATGACTGGGTAAATTAGTTCGAACTCCCTTAGAGCAACCAAAGTCGATAATTTCATGACACTGGTTTGGTTTTTTGAAAAGTTGGATTTTCTTTGCATCTCTCAAAATGCCCAATATCGATGGTTTGCATCAAGTTTTGGTTGTCATTTTATATTATCATGTCAATATCACATGGAATTTAATGATCAAAAATGATAACTCACGTGAGGAGCGGTATCAAACGAATTTCTTCCCAATTCATCTTGTGCCAAAACCAGTGGCAAAGTCGCAGCAAGAAATTTTTCCAAAATTTTTCAAAATTGATTTTGAAACATTGTATGGCTGATGAAATCTACAAAGAAAGACGAATAAATAAGAGGAAAAGTTGGAAATTTTATAGTTCATAAAGTTAGTTAACGCCTAAAAATGGAAACTTCACTTCTGATTACAATATATTTAATGAATTTTGAAAGTATCGATTGCGCGTCAAAAGAACCAGAATAATCTGGAATGAACAAGGTCTCTATTGAGATAATTGTGAGCTTAGTGATACCTGTTTACTTGAAAATTCGCAAATATAGTATTCAAATGAAAGAAATAAAAATATGAAATGAAAAAAGGAGAATGAATGTTGAACAGGGAAGAACCTAAAAAAATATCAAGATAATTGTAATATTTCCGCTCTAGGACAGAGAAAAATAACGAGATCTCTATTTAGTTGGAAAAAATTAACAATCTGAGCACGCGTAGGTGGAAATTTTTATTCTGCGGGTTTGTACAAGATTAAATTTTTCTCAACAAAAAGAGGTGCCCTCGAGAGATGTATTAACAAAACTTAGTGTATCTTCTTTTGGACAACAAACTCCATTGTTTTAGAATTTTTCGAACGTGGGCAGAATAAGGGGTTCACGTGAAGTTCTCTCATGGACACTGTAACAGGAAAAAGCAAATGTAACATATAATCGGAGCTCTTCACGTTCACGTTTTGCACGAGAGAAAATTGGACTTGAGATCTACATTCTGCCCATGGCGCATTGTTTTCCGATGTCACAAGGAAGATACATTATTTTTGAAAGATGCATTTCTCGAGGGCACATTGACCATTTTTACTATCATGGGTGACGGAATAGGGAGGAGGGTGTCAGGGGGGCAGCGCCCCCTTTCACAAACGACTGAAAAAGATTAAAAGGTACTTGATTTAGCAATACCATTGAAAAAAGTTCTTCTGATTTTTGTTTGAAAAATTTTCGCCTCTCTATGAGAAAAATTTACTCCGCCATCCACGCTTACCATGCTACACCCTTTGAAAATGGCTCATAACGTTGAGCAACATTCTCTCTTACTTCCATAATGAATTCTAGAATATTCTTAGCGAGGCTATACCTTGCCGTGTTTTCTAGATTCTAATCTTGCCCTTGAAAGATGGCCTCAATTCCTTAATCAAAGAAACAATGAAGACACCCAAAACTTCATTCTGCGATCTTTTTTTTGTCGAAGAATTTTCGCCTCTTCTGAAGGATGTACTAAACATGGATATTGCTCACATAATTGGTGATTGTTCTGTCACTATTTAGATACTGATACTCAAAATAGAGTGCTTTCCATACCATCCGTCTAAGAAATCCGAATTGACCTATAATTTAATAAAATCGAATATATGTCACGATTTTTATTCCAAAAGGTAACTGGTGTTTCTTCCTTCAGTGGCATTCCAGCAGTTTTTCCCTAAGGATTATGGTGGGCCACAGAACAAAATAACAAAAAAACAGAGAGGAGGGAATGGAATTCCTATCCATACAAATTTTTCGTTGACATCTCAAGAATCACGTTTATGAAGTATTTTTAAACTTTCGGTCACCATTTTATGAGTTACCTTTTCCCATCTAGAAAACTGTGGTTCTGAGAGGACCGAAGATTTCGACTTGAATTATACGAAGACGCGATAGAAAAACCGAAGTTAGGCACGGAGGAAGAGAGGAAGTACTCTCACCCAGTTCTAAAGCAAAGGTGGTAGATCAAATGTTTCATGCGAGAAAGCTATCTCCAAGATGTTTGACGTGTACCCAGGGTTCAAATCAATTTTTTGATAGAAATTATACAGGTCGGAAAAAATTCAATCGTAGTTCTCTGAAATAATATGAATATGAAGGTGGAAAATGGAGAAGTAAAACTCCTCGGCTTATTATTTCGCAGTGGGTTTTTCTGAGATAAAAACATGCGATTTTTAAAATAAGTTTGGAGATGGTTGAAATCCGCTAAAAAAGTACGCAAAATATTGGAACCGCGTCACCTCAAGCTGATATCAATCAACTTTTTTCATTAAAAGTCGAAGAAAGACTCGAAAACAGAAAACACGTTAGGTATCGAATTTCCTGCCGTAAATTCGAGGGATATGTGCGAATATTTCTTGGTCCAGATAAAGGGGACATTTACCTGGGTAGGTCAAAATGCTTTTACATTGACAGATACGAAGAACACGAGTCATTAGTGATTTGAGAGGAAACAAAAATTGATAAACACAACAATGTTGCGTGTGAGGTCTAGGGTACTCTAATGTACTTTAATGAAGGATCTAATCAATGTTATACTTATCATTCCTTTCCTTACGATAAGGAAAATTTTTTCCCCTCGTACATCCTAAATTGCGTCGGTCATAATGACGTCTCTAAAACGGGAAAATACTTACTTACGTAAGATAGAAGTGATATAAAGATGACCTTCCGGTGATTAAGGAATTCGAAAACTTTCATATTAATACTCCTAACAATCATATGAACGAAACAATCTTTAATATATTCAGTTGGAGCGTGCAATTCAAAGTTGTGCTTTTAAATTTGTGTTTGAAAAGAAAACGGTGCTGAAGACCACGTTCAAGGGGTAGTACTTTTTTCTGCATATCTCAGGTATTTTCATCATTCAAAAGGTATACTAATTTTTAATAGATCGATAGTTGACAGTTCAATTATCTATTTCCTCTTCAAATGACTTTAAATCAAAGTAACTCGACAATTTTTTCTTAGTTCCACGAGCTGTGAAATAAATTTTATCTCAGCATATGAATGTGATTTGATTTTAAGGACTCTGAATTTGTACATAAAAATCTTGAAAATTCTATTTCATAATCAACCAAACTGAGTTACTTATCGACAGGAATTAACTAGGTTGATAGGGAAATTGAATACCATTTTTAATCGGCTAAGGATGTTGAACAAGCTTCTCTTTTCTACCGAGAATCCTAAAATATATCCAAGGTTATCACAATTTAATGGTTTCGCCAGACGCAAGATGTCAGGTGTAATTTTGTTTAATATTTCATGGAGCGAAGAGTCGAGACGTGATTAGCTTTATGTCTTATGACTGTTATGCGGGTTGCATTCGCAACAAACAAACTTGTCAGTTTACTGGATCCAAAATGAGATGTCATATCAGGATCTTTATAAAGGACCTATCATGCCATGAAGTTTTCAATTGCGAACCAGAGCACCTCTTGTTTCGTCTTCATGGAAGCAACCTCGAATATTATAATCCTGAGATGAATTTTAAAAAACGTACCCAAGCAGGGGATGGGGAATGGTGGGTTGAATGCTCTATACTAAGAATATTGCTACCAAATAAGTATGGATAATAAGAATTTTGTTGAAAACCCCTCGACAGCTTCCCCCTTGAAAATTTCCGGGCTGCGCTACTGTTTTTCCTTCCTTTCTAATCAATTCATAACGCTTTATCATATTTCTTTTTATCATTTACTGCGGTGACTCACTAAGAAGCTCCAAAATTTTGTCGCATTACCATCTTCGGGTCGCCCAACCGTCATTCAACAAAACGCGGTAGATACGAGTATATACGAAAGAAATTTCGTTTTACAGTGTGATATAGTTTTACAATATAGTGAGAAGAGAATTTTTTTCTCGCGGAGGTATACCTACTAATAATTTCAAAAGTGAAGAAATTTGTGCGAGCAGAGCCAAACTTTGATCTTCTCTTTTGAAATACGTAAATTTTCATTTCGAGGAAAGAAATTTTTTTTGATGGATAAAAAAGTACGAAGAGTTTATGGTAAAAGAAGATAGATAACACACTCTTTAATTCTTGAGTCAGCATTCTCGCAATTTCTTATGCTAAAATTAATCACGGTTCTTTCTCTCTTCTAATAACAAATTTTTCAAGGGTATTTCCTCGGAAGCTAATGTCATATCTGATTAAGAAAAGAGGAAATAATGTATACTGTAATCTTCAAGATTCATGTAGATTTTTCCGACAAGTTTCCATTCTCTTTGCATTATTCCGACTTGACTTACCTTAGCTGTCCCAAGAAACCCAAGAGCGCCATCTCCAGGAAGCATCGACAACTTCAACATCAACACCCCATCCTACTCTATTCTAATTCAATTCAAACAAACTTTATAATCGGAAATTAACAAATGAACTCGAAACTATTTGTCATATTTATTTTTACTTGTCTCGAGCCACTTCTTATTCTTAATAATAACCACCAAGTTCATTTCCTGTTCATATTTTATTACATACATTCTCACCTTACAGCTCCTTTCTTCCACCCATATTTGTTCCTATCCTCTTAATTCGTAAAAAGACTCCCTCATTTATCAAGAATTATAAATTATTTCAAAAGGATTCGTTAAAAATTCACTTGCAATTATTGTCAAGTTCGATCGGGTACTTTTCAACGAAGATTTAGAGAGCCGATAAAATAAAAGAGAACAGAAGAACGGAACGAAAAAAGAGAAAGAATAAACTGAACGAGAACACCTCATTTTCTAGACAATTACCTACATCGAAGTATTTCTTCCAAGTTATCTCACCTCATAATGGGACTCGGAAAGAACTTGATAATTGTACTGGCTCGAAAAACACTTTCGCTCGCTTGGAATTGTTTTTCTACATCGATAAGCATAGGTCAAGGTGATATTTTGAGAAGTTCAAGTTCGTGTCTTCTATGAGTACTGGCCTATGGTCAAATCTTCTATCAGAGCAGAGGTTGTATCGAAAATTATGTACGTAATTATTATGACTTATCTGTCAGAAATTTTGTTTTTGTATTCGGACAGGTATCATCACTCGTCAGCAAAAGGAAGAAGATGTCGTACTTCAACGTAGTAATTATCCTTTCCTTTCTCTTCATAAGTGGTAAGTGATCGACGAACAGTCCAACTAATATTTCAATGCTTATGAAATCATTTATCAATTTTATTAGATAAGATATAGGCATAATTGAGTGCAAAATAAAAGTAAAAAGGAACAATATTCGCACCTAGGTAAAATTTTCAAGGCATTGGCGTTCGGGAAAACAGTATTCGGAGAAATGTCACTTCGGGACTTCTGTCATTCGGGGAAATGGATTCGGGGGAATGTCCGGGATTAGGCTTAAGTCAATTAATTGAAACTATGAGACAAAGGTTTCGGTAGGGGAAGGGACCATACAATTTCAAAAGAATCTGTACGGAGAAGGAAGCAAGAGTATCCCAATTTTTTGTTACGATCAACGATATTACCAATATTTAAACTGTCCCCTTACTCAGTCACTCTTCGTCAAAAACTGCATTTCCCTGTAAGTTTCAAACTGAAACAGAGCAACAAGATTCTTCTAACAGAATCTCCCATTCTTTAGAAGATGAAAGCTCTGGCGTCATTAATTTGTTTCTAAAAATCTTTGATCTTCAATCATGGCTTCGCTCTTTTTGTCCAAGAAAGAGCCTCTTACGTCCAATTCAGATTTTCCCCTATCCCCAGCCCTTCCCTCTTTGGACTCTCATATATTCACTCACTTGTAGTCATCTGCTTGAGGCTCTTGAGCTCTTGAAAATATTCTTTCATACTCCAACATTACACATATGATTGTGTCGTAAGACTGTTGATGTAAAATTATTGCGTTTAATAATGACTTTTATCGCATGTGCAGCGCCGTGCGGGTTGCGTATGCATTAACTTTGTTTCCTCCAACAGTCCGACATTGATCTTTCCCTCCTAGGTTCCTCATCAGGCAGCTTAGGTATGCAATTACCTTGTCTGCATTGGCGCCTGAAGCTCAGCCCTGAGTTAAATCAGATGCCTAGGTACTTCATCACCTTCTTGGTCTTGATTTCCACACCTAGCAGGCAAAAGGTGGGCGGACTCAACTTTCGACTGGTCGTGAATAATATGGCCTCCATATTACGAACTGCAAGTTCTAGTCTACTAGCTGGCTCGATCCAACGCGTCACTGCCTCTAGGGCCTTTTACTCTGCCTTCCCTCCTGCAGTTGTTTCGGCAAAGCATATCACCAGTACGTCATCCGTATTCACAATAAGCTGAACTTTTACAATGCTACGCACCACAAGAGCGGCTCAACGACCGACCCCTACAGCACCCCGCATAAAACCAGGTGTTTTTCTATGCCAGCCGACGTCTCTGCTTGAATTTCTCGACAACTAAGATAGCTGTTGATCATCCTGAGCAGATATGCGCACGGGGGCTTCCAATAACCCCTTCTTTGGGATCGAGTAGTGTGCGTAGTAGGTCTAGGCTCTTGGGCTTCATATTTGAGAGAATCATAGACGAATTCCATTGTATAGTCGGCCTAAATCGCACTCTTTGATACAAACTATGCACACAGCACTCCAATGCAAATGCACTCTGTGGTATGCTGATGATTTGGACTTGACAGGGCGCTCACGCGCTAGTATCGCTCCATGTACGTGTGTGTAGTAGTCGTAATTGACAAGTCAGTGATTTTGCACCAAGTGGGGAAAAAACTCAGTGGTAAATAGGCATTTGTTTCTTCAACTAGTTGGAATTTTCGAGGGCATATTTTGCACTTTTTTTCGAAGACGCAACGAGGAACGCCCGATTGATTGCCCAATGGGCTTATCCACCACTATAAAAATCTGATTTGATTGCATAGACATGAAAAATGAGGTCACGAGAATTGTCAATAACTTGTGTTATAGCAAGATCTTAAGAAGTTTGAAAATTATTGTAATGTTTCGTAGGTGAAGGTTGCGAGAAAAATTTGATGATTTTTGGAATATCGCAATCTTGAATTTCTTTTCTTTTTAACCACAAGCACTGGAGTATTGTAATTCAATAATATCACGATTTATCTCGGGCCAAGCTTTCATACATTGCCACTAGCAGCGATTCTTTCGCTGTCTAGTCCGAATAATGGGGCGTGTTTTTTTGTTGCCCGATTCTTGAATTCTTGTCAACCCCACCTTCCCACACAGGCTTAGTAGGACACGATCTGTAGAATGATATCTTTCATACGATACTCAAAGATTTTAGCAATTTATTTAATCAACTGTTCAACAATTTTTGATAGTAAATGCTCAAACAAAAATGGGAAGCTTCTAGTTTATGAGAATAAACGTACAAGTCCTTATTCCTTCTTTGTTTCTGAAATATTCCGAGATCTTTTTTCTCTTATGGGGAATAACACGTACCTAAAACTTTTTTGTTTGGAAGCTAGCAGTAAAATGGGGTAATGCTGTTATCTACAGTATGACGTCAAAAAAACATGCCCCATTATTTCAGCGGTTTTGAGTCGTAACTTTTAACATATCGGCGTTCGCGACCGCTAGAGTGCGCTGCAATACTGTGTGTAGAGTCAACCACAGTATCCAAAGCAGCCCGACCGGTATCCAGAGCTGGTATCACAAATGATAAACTCTAGTAACAAGCAGCCCGGTGACGTCAAGTTTCAAAGATTTCTTTCTTTTTGGATGACTTCAAAATATTCTAGGAAGTTGAGAGTGGTGCGCGGATGAAGTTTAAAATGAATGATTATAATAATAAAAACTGGATAAAGTTTTTTATTGTTTTTAATTGTAAACACTCATTTTCCAGGAGCATTGGGTCAAAATTCAACTAACATTGTCGCTCAAACAAATGTCACTGCCAATATCACCACTGGTAAGAAATTAATATCTAGACACTAAGATATTTCGACGAGATCAACATATCAATAGGTAGCAAATTGACGCCGAGTAGAAATTTAATAAATTTCATTCCAAACATTTTCACCGTATTAGTATGTCAATGTCTATACCATGTCTCGTGTCTTGGACCTATCTTTTTTTTTTGCGCAATTATTTCTCCAACTAAGGATATACACATAAGTAGGCCTATCCTAAGTTTTAATTCATGAAATTGACTTTATATAATTTTTTAACATAGAAAAACAAATTACTTAATTCTTGTTTTCAGATCTTGGAGCCATATTAAGTGGACTTATAGGAGCAGTCCTGACAGTAATAGGTAATGACGAAGTCATTTTTTCAAAATATTTCCATGATCCATTGAATCAATTATCAGAACTTATTATTTTCCTTTTTTTAGGTACATTGGTCAACAACATCGTGAATACTATCTTAGTAAACGCGCTAACTAGTGTTCTCAAAACTGTAATTAGTTTACTCGGGAGCGTAATTGGTATTGTGAACACAATTTTGAAGTCGGTTGGTGGTAAGTCGCATATTTCAAGCGTTTGCGATAAACATAATTGAGTATTCACGACTTAATGTCATTTTTTTTTTTTTTTTTCAAGGAATTCTTGGCCAAACCCTGACTCAACTTGGAAGCACACTAAGTCAAATTGTCAGCATTCTCGACACTCTCCTTTCTGCGGTCACAAAAACAACAACAGGTAAGATCTCATTATAAGTTAGAAACACAAGTTCATAAAAAGGACGACAATAATGAAGTAATAACCGCAATATAGTGCGAGAAAAAGAGAAGATCGAAACCATTAGGCCTACATCTTTTGTATCAGCGGCAGGAACTCGTTTAATTCATTTCTGAAGATTGGTGATTTTTTCTTTTCTATAGACTTTATCAGAGGGCTCCCATAAAACATAACTTAAAGTCTCTGATGTCTTCCTCCCTGGTTATCTATCAAACTTTCTCTTAGTCTCTACGCTAGAGCTAGGATAGGAAGTCTTCTTCTAGCCGAACCACCGATAGGCCTACCTATAAAGATTTTTCATGATTTACCCTTATCATAGCAGAAGTAAAAGTATTTTATCAACTCATGAACGGAGATCATTTTCTGGTTGTAGGCCTGCATCCATTTTTTCTTGACGTACTTGGCCAATAACTCATATAACAGTGACTTTTTGCAGGCCTAAGGAACATTACCTCCTTATTCTTCCATCTTGCTTTTGTCTCCTTTGGTGACCTACTGTATATTTTAACCCATAATTACTGATGACACAGCATATTTCAAGTACATTCCTTATTATTTTTTGAAATATTTAGGAGCTCTCAGCGATGTAGGAAGTATTCTCCAAAGTGTAGTCAATTTAGTTGGCGGTGTCATTAAGGATTTGAATCAACTATTAAGTAAGTATGATATTTTGATAATTGGACGAAAATTTTTTTAAAACCATAAGTAGTTTACTACAATACCATTTACTTACGTTTTAGAACAAGTGGGACAAGCATTAGGAACAGTTCTCAAGATTGTGGTTAATCTCTTGAACAGCGTTGTTGGTCTAGTTACTACGCTTCTACCCAGTATAACAGGTATGAAAATCCAAAAACTTTTCACTTTATTTTTCGAACAAATTATATTTCACCTTGTTAATAAATTTTAACGTTAAAACTTTCAGGCGAAGTTGGACAGCTGTTGAATTCTGTTGTTAGTTTGTTGAATGCTACTTTGACCCTGGTGTTGAAGCTTGTTGGAGCGATTCTCAACGTCGTCCTCGTTCTTCTAAGTACAAACTTGATCATTCATCTAATTCTATAAGTATTTTACTTACTACAAACTTGATCTATGTCTCATTCTAATTTTAATTAATATTTCAGAAACTTTAGCCCTAGCAGCTATTCTTAAAAGTGTAACATCTCTGGTAACAAGCCTCATCGGCTTTGTAACAAATTTACTGACTACACTTCTCAGTGTTCTGACAAGTAAAAATATCACTCATATCTATAGTTTACCAATTATTCAATAGTACCTATCTTTTCATTTAAGTTATTACTTGTTAGGTACCTATTCAAATTTTATTTAATTAGAACAAATAGGGGTAGTGTCTGCTTTTACTACCGTCACGACAGAAAATTGATAGAATTTCTCACAGGAACAACAAAAGTCTCTAATGGACGCAATTTTATTGGTTGATTCTGATCTTGATTTCAAACTGGTGCTCTCATGAGATTTTTACATGTAGGAAACAACCGTATCTGACTCCTCCTCAAATTTTCCAACCATAGAGGGCTTTCCATACTAATCCTCCTCCTTTCGTTTTGTCCCACTATTCAAGATCCTTCTGCAACATCAATCAATTCTACGTATAGTGTAAGATTCACACTCTGTGATTTTGGTACATGATTTTGATAATTTTAGCTAAAGAGAGAAATGGTTCGTCTTGGAATTTAAAAATATTTCACGCGAAAGAACTCTTTTGATTCTTGAATCAAATCATTTAACAATATTTATTTATAACTAACCTTCTAGTAACTGTATTTCATTTTTATCCGTTATAGATGTACTTGGTAGTCTACAAATTGGCGTACAATCGGGCACCTCGTTGACGGCGGTAGTAGGCTAAAATTTTGAATTCATCAGACGTCTCTTCAACCAAAGAAGGGTGAGATGTACCCCAAAACAGCCTAAAAGCCTACATCATCATCCTTCATCAGATTCATACGGTCTACCCTCTTACTTTAACATGTACTTACAGTTCGATTTTTGTTCAAAATTTTCAAAAATAAAAACCTACCCGCTCATGCTCAAAATTTTCTTTTATGATTTGTTTTGATAGAAGGTGATATACAAAATCAAATACCTATACATAAAAATCCTCCATGCAGTCGCGTGAGTAGTACACGACTTTTCCTCTCACAATTCAAATATGCTAGAAGAGTCACTCCTACTCTTTAGACATACCATTCACCTATCAATCAAGCCAGATGTTTGTAGAATGAACAGGAAAACTGAGTTTTTAAAGTCTTATCACCATGATGTCACATAAGGAAACCAGAATTTTATTTTAGGCTAGAATTAATCTATAAAATCTATAAAACGTATCAAGAAAATTCATTGCTCCCTTAACCTTGCTAAGAGGCTATAAGAGTTGTTTCTACAGACTTTGAATTCCACCAATATTCTTATTTCAATATGATTTATCATAATCTACAGAATTGTATGAACTCGACTGAAAACGCATTGATGAATTATCTGCCATTAATTAAGTTCATCCGATCCTTTTACAAATTGTAGGTGCCCATCTTCAGATCCGAGACTGTACTATGTCCAAGTTTTGAAAAAATCCATCCAGTTTTGGACGAGATCCTAAATACTTATAGGCCTATATCTATGTAAAGAAGGTGTCGTGATTCAAGAACCATTGGGCCACCACTAAATTTAACCGCTTTCGCTATGTCGAAAGATGAGTAACAGTTTCCTAAATTGAGAGTAAAATAAAGAAAACTACGAAGATCAGAGGTCTTCAAACTCATACAGTCCCACTTGGGACTTCAGCATCACCGGACATGGCGTGGTAACCTTGTTCCAGTCCTTGGGGTGAACCTGCCTCAATACGGACAGTTCAAAACTCCCCCACACGATTGCCACCGAGTACTGGTGCAGTTGCACTAATACTACTAACTAACACAACTGGCTAGCTCGCGGTAGTAGGGGGTGAGGAAAAAAGATATTACCAGTTAAATGGGAGTTTGCGCTAAATCGTCCGTAGCGCGAAAACGCGAAAAGTTAGATGTATACTTCAAATGTACGAAACGTGTAGCTCAATTTTATCTTTAATTTGCGCCAAATACGAAGTTTCTACGATTTTTCTGAGCCGAGTTATGGACCAAAATGTGCCAAAAATTCACCAATTTGCCAGGGTTCCCAAAATAGGGCTTGAAAATTGATTAATTTACAGTATTGAACTGAATTTTGAAAATTTTGATGATAAGATTATTGTTTCTTATGTGAACTTGGACGGAGAAGACGAAAAAAATGGTAACAAAAATTTTCGAAGCACCTAAATGGGTTAATGGGCCCAAAAAGGGTCAAAATTTCCCCGGATTGGAAAATTGTTCAAACTTTCAAATTCTAATTTCATTTCTAGGTGAAATTTCGCGCCGAGTCCGAAAAAAGTGATAAGGATTTCTTGGCGTTGCCAAAAATATAAAGATCATGTTTCATGTCTTTTTGCCAGTCTTCTTAAGCTCTTCATCGTTCAAAAATATCCAGAATTTCCAACTTCTTGTTTTAGTATAAGTCAACTTTGGAGTATTTTAGGCTGACTGCTTCCTGGGCCGAACGAGCGGACTGGACCTTACTCGCCCCGCTCGTTTGTCCCGCTTCATGGTCCAGTACATGTCTATTTTAGTATATTTCAAGCGGAAGTCCATTGATAGGGGGAGGGGGGGGGGTTGGTACTCGCAAATTTTCAGAAGTATATAGGGTGTCTAGAAAGACATGATGACCTTCTAGGTATTTAATTTAATTTTATTCAATTTTATTTTATTTTAATTTAATTTATTTTAATTTAATTTATTTTAATTTAATTTAATTTAATTCAACTTAATTCAATTTAATTCAATTTAATTTAATTTTATATTATTTTATTCTATTTTTATTTTAATTTAATTTTGTTTTATTAAATTTTATTTTATTCTATTTCATTTTTATTCTATTTCATTTTTATTTTATTTCAATTTAATTTAATTTTAATTTAATTTAATTTAATTTTAATTTAATTTTATTTAATTTTATTTTTATTTCATTTTTACCCAGGGGGTGGTACTCGCAGATTTCTGGATGACCTCCCAGGTGATTCACAAAAAATTTTTCAAGTTCATTGATAGGGGGAGGGGGGGGGGGGTGTAGTACTCGCAAATTTTCGGAAGTGTATAGGGTGCCAAAAAAGACATGAAACATGTCAAAAATGCTTACAAAATTCTTCGAAGCACCGAAATGGGTTAATGGACCCAAAAAGGGTCGAAATTTCCCCGGATTGGAAAATTTTTCAAACTTCCAAATTCTAATTTTATTTCTAGGTGAAATTTCGCCCCAAAGGGCCCCGTCTTCCATGGAGAAGGGAAAACGTACAGAAATTTGCGTTGTGTCGTCCGCTAAAGGGAACCGAGACTATGAAACTTGCTTTCTGTTGTGAACTCGCGATGAGAGATTCGAGGAGGCCGCGTCTTCAATCAAGGAGGGAAAACGTACAGACATGTGCGTTGTCTCGACCGTTAGAGGGAATCGTGACTAGGAGGCTCACTTTTCGTTGTTGAAGACGGGGCCTTTTTCAATCTCTCACCGCGCGTTTACAAGAGAAAGTGAGCTTCTTAGCCTCGAATCTCTCTGGCGGCCGACACAACGCACATGTCTGTACGTTTTCCCTCTTTGATTGAAGACGGGGCCTCTTCCAATTTCTTACCGCGAGTCCACAACAGAAAGTGAGGTTCCCTGTTATTTTTGCCTCATGGCGAGATGTAACCAAAATTTCTTCACGTTTACCCTCCTGGATCAGAGACGGGGCCTCTTTCAATCTCTCACCGCGAGTTTACAACAGAAAGTGAGGTTCCCTGTAATATTTGCTTCATGGCAAGATGTAACCAAAATTTCTTCACGGTTACCCTCCTGGATCAAGGACGGGTTCAATCTCTTACCGCGAGTTCACCACAGAAAGTGAGCTTCTTAGCTTCGAATTCCTCTGGCGGCTGACACAACGCAATTTCTGTACGTTTTCCCTCCTTACTTGAAGACTGTGAACTCGCGGTGAGAGATTGGAGGAGGTCGCGGGTCAGGGCAAAATTTCATGGGAAAAATGTCAACAATGACCGCATTTTCATTTTTGGGAAATTTTGACCCTCCTTTGGCCCATTTAGTCATTTTGGTGCTTCTTCAAACAATTCCACCATGTTTTTTGGACTCAGGGCAAAATTTCATGGAGGTATTGGGGAAAATATCAAAAAGGACTGCATTTTCAATTTCGGAAAATTTTGACCCTCCTTGGGCCCATTCAGTCCTTTCTGGTGCTTCTTCAAACGATTCCACCATGTTTTTGGACTCAGAGAAAAATTTCATGGAGGTATTGGGAAAAATGTCAAAAAGGACCGCATTTTCAATTTTGGGAAATTTTGACCCTTCTTGGGCCCATTTAGTCATTTTGGTGCGTTGTCGAGTCATTCTACCTTCTTTTTCAGACTCAGCACGAAATTTCGTTGCAAGTGCGAGGAAAAATATTAGAAGACACGCTATTTCTCATTCCAAAAACATTTTTACTTGATAATTAACAACTTTCGGAACCCCTGCAGCAAAATTTTGGCACATTTTGGTCCATAACTCGGCTCAGAAAAATCGTAGAAACTTCGTATTTGGCGCAAATTAAAGATTAAATTAAGCTACACACTTCTTACATTTGAAGTATACATCTAACGTTTCGCGTTTTCGCGCTACGGACGATTTAGCGCAAACTCCCATTTAACTGGTAACATCTTTTTGCCTCACCCGTATAACCTGGAAATTTACTTCTACAAATTTGTAAAACCGTGCTGCATTCGTGGCTGTAGAATCGAACTGATCATTCTACCACCCGTTCGGTCCATCCACTAAAATAGGTACTCTTGGGAAAATCCCACCTACGATTAGTGTGTGCAACGATTGTAGAAACTTGGCCAACCATTACGTATGAGAAAAAGATTCATTCTGTGGCTATCATATTTGAAATAGGTACCAGTCTTAGTTATGAACCTTTCTAGCATAATTTTTGCAATAAGATTGTGCACCCCAAACGTCAGTTCAGAGGTCACACAAAATGAGGGTGTGAATAAGCAATGAAATTTGAGGCGAGCTTAAGTATTTCTTAATTCAAAAATCTTATGTGTAGGTTATAAAACGCACGAATATTTCTGGTAGCTTATTTTGTGCCAGAAAAATTTATTCACTCAACAACTTTCGGACGAAGATCCTGTAATTTTTTCCACGTGTCTTCGGTCATGTTGGAAGGTTTTTCGCGGATATGTGTCAAAGTTTGGAGAACTGTGAATTCATTATTATGAAATAATTTATCTCAACGCATAAAATGAAAATCATATAAATTTTTCAAACATCCTGACCATTTTTAGCTTCATTGTCTAGTTTCATTTCAAATAGAAGTTCCACAAAATCGATTCGTGCTTCTGGAAACGTCGGTTGACCTTCCCCAAATTTCTGTCGGGCAGCCTCTAAATCACCCATTTTCCAGTGACAAAGCGCTTGCCTGTAATAATCCTGAAGAAAGAAGACACGTTCGAGATTATTACACTCCAAAAATTCAAAAGCTTTCCGGTACAAGTAGGTGGAGCTGAGGTAATTACAAATGCGGGATTTTTATTTGCCAGGTTTGTAGATTTTTCTAGAAACTTACTCCTGATCTAGTAAAACAAAGAAGAGCTTGTTCAAATTGTCCTAGAGAAAATAATCTTTCTCCAACGTATTCGATTTTTTCTTTGTTTGTCGACTGAGCTAACGTCCCTACGAACCAAAACAAGAATAAATCAGTATCATTGGTCGCACCACAAAATCAATATAAGTGAATTATGTATATATGTTCAATTTTTTTTGTATTTTACAGATTTTTTCTTGAGAAAAAAAAAAAAAAAAAAACGTACAAATTGAGCCAAGTTGATCGAGCTTTTTAATGACTAAATTAGAGATCTCAAATTGGAAGACACTATCAGGTATGGCGTTTGTGTCACATTTGCAAACACCGCCCATCCTCCACAATGAAGTAGGTGCGGGCTGCTGTTGCATTTGATTTTGTTTCCTCCAGCACCGGAATCGACCCTTTCGGGTATAACTTTAGTGCTGGAGGAGTCTTCTCGGCGAACCTCCTCTTCTGCTTGGCAACCGCCAAGTTACTCTGGCAACCACCAAGCTGCAGTGCCCTCTGACACTATCAGGTATACTTGAAATGAAATAAAAGTTGACTTTGACCACAGAGATAACCACAGAGAATAGAATTTTTTCTCACATTTTACAGCGTCTTCATATCTTTTAGTCCTGAACAGTATATCAACGTACAGATGCTGTATGAATGGTACGCTCGGTGATTTCTCAACTGCTTTTTCATAGCTCATTATCGCTTCATTAAAATTGCCAATTTTTTCGTGACATATACCTAGTGTTGCAAAATCAGTGGCTCTAGCCTTCTCGGGATTCATTTCCTAGAATACATAACACATTGTTTCACCGAAGAATTTGGTCAATGTTTACATAAGAATTTGACCCTTGACGAGAAAAAGGAAATGTATTTTTACGTGGAATGCGAGGGCTAAGTAAGCAACCAATCACGATATCCTCATTCTGAAGATGTTAGCTTTTGCCTACCACTTCGCGACAAAAGGACGGCTATGCGCGGCTGAAATACTATTATACAGCAGTAACATTTTCTTAAAAAATGAGAAAGCGAGAAAGGAAAATATGGAAACAGCAAGCAGATTTGAAACGGAGACTAATACAAGAACATAGTGCAGAGTGTTTTTTAACGGATTGAGGAAATAATCAATGCATAGAAACAGTGGGTAGAAAAGTCCTTTATCGGTCAAATACGGGTGGGTGTACTTCACATAAACTACTTCCACCGCTCTTCCTACATTATTATATGTACTTACAATTGCTCTTGTTAAAAATGGGATTGCTTCTTTGTACTTCTCTCGTTTGTACAATTCAAATCCAAACTCCAGCAGATCGTCTCTATCCAAAGACGAGATCTCTACGTACGAAAAAAAGAAATGTAGGTTCATGTCATGTAGCTTAAAAACGAATTTAGTCTGGAAATTCTCGTAGAGACCATAAAATAAGGAAGAATGCGCAAAAATTTAGGATGGAAGATGATGGAATGGGAACGGGTGAATGTGAAATTTTAGAACAATTTATGTTGCAGAGCTTTACACGAATGCTTTCAATTTCATTCGCAAAATTATTCCTCGACGCATCCTCTAACTTGTTCTATAGAGAGGAAGTAGCAAATCTTTGAAATCTTTTCAATTTATTTAGGGGACTGATACGCTTAGCAATCTGTATCATCTGTACATACTCGTATAGCTCAATACATACCAGGGTGGTTAGTAAGTCTAGTTTACAGTATTTTAAGCTGGTGGTATCTATAGGAGCTCTTTCGCTACGCTAATTTGCCCTCTTTCCTGGTCTAGTATAAGTCTAGTTTAAAGAGCTTTTTCATTCAACTCCAGTATACTGTATTTGAGGTGATTAGCCAACGTCCGGACACCCGGGTACGGCTGAGGTTCGACGTTAGTTCGCCTTTCTCCTTAGTCTGGTATAAGTTTAGTATGAGACTAGTAAAATCCGAGAGGTCCTCGCCAGTACACTGTGTGTCGATTCTGAATTATGTAATGGCACTATACAGGAGATCTGCCTCCCTTCTTAGACCAGTATAGTGTGTATTAGGTTTATTTATGAAAGTTTAACCTATTACCGATATAAAGGAAACTTAGACTCAGTGTAATCCTACCGCTAGACATGGTATGTTTAAGCCTAGCATAAAAGAGCGTAGACCTAGTATACTAGCTCCTTTTACACAGAGCTGTAGCTAAAGTGAGTATGAACTGGGCAGGGTGAACTCGCAGATTCTCAAATCGTCCACAGAGTAACGGCGGTAAAGGGAGAGGAGACACTCGGGTACAATATTCCGATCGGAACCTTTTGACAATAGCTGTTCATTGTGCGCGTGTGTGAGTGTCATCGCGCAACTAAAGACACACATACACATTCACATCATGTAAACAAGCATATCGTTGAAGAGTCAGGTACCTGTGGAGTACCCTTTTGAATCCATCGAGACGCTTTCTCTTATGAATCATTCAACCAATGAGCAAGAAAGGACCGGTAAAGTTCGCGCGCGTCACCTTGCATTCGCTTATTTCGTCCTTTCCTCATTCCTCTGAATCAGTCAGTATGTTCATTGCCAATGTAGAAAGTAGATGTGTTTCTTTTTCAGTTCGGTTTCATTTCGTTTTGTTCTCGTGTGCATGATGAGGGTTTTTGAAATTATTATGCATGTTCCTTATATGTACCGGTATATTTGTGTTGCTTGAACTAATCATGCTGAGATACTAACATTTAGATATTCTAATTGAAATATTTATTTCAGCCGAAATTGTTTTTAGGACTTGATATACCGCTGAGTTTCTGGCCTTTTAGATTATTTTTTTTTTTTCATTTCAAATCAAAATTTAAATTGAAACCATCGTCATTTTGTAGCAGTCGTTCTATTCTGGAATTATATGGGTGGCACGACAGCTCCAAATTTTCATTCTTGCTCACAGGTGGATTGCAGGAAGTGTCATTGAGTGCACTATGCGAACATTCCCGCGCACTATGATATTGTGCTACCATCAATCACACCTAATTCTAATTAAAATATGTATTCTCTTTCAGCCGAAATTATTTTCAAGACTTTATTAAATACCACCCGTCATTCCGGAGTAGCCGTTGCACTCTGCAATATGGGTGTTTAAGTCGACGACTCCTGTTTGCACGACCGGTATTGGTCAGTTATGACCTCTTTCCTTTTGGTTCAAATCAATCTACTAATGTTTTCTCTTTCAGGTCAAAATTACTGTCAAAACCATCGTCATTTTGTAGCGGCCGTTCCATTCTGAAATACGGGTGGCACGACAACTGCAAATTTTGACCAAAGGTGGTGTTTATCTTTAATTCGCGCTATTACTCTTATATACTTTACTTGATGGTTAGGTCTTATTCAGGAAGTGCATTGAGTGCATAATGCGGATTAGCCGCGCGCGCGATGATATTGTGCTTGACGATTTCAGTGCACCCGCGTCGGATATGCCGCGTTGGGGCGCAGTATTAGTTTACTGACTCCGCCAATGAAGAGGCAACCATCGGCGGTTGTAACTGAGGCGCGTGGTCGTAAACAGTCTTGATAATCCGTGGTTGACTGACGTGGGTGTCTGCGCCTTCTCTCTTTTTTATTATAATTTAATTAGATGTAGGTACAGCGCACCACATTCGGGTAGCTTCGCAGACCTCTAAGACGCGGTGAACCGTTGTGGTTGTGCACAGTCTTCTACGTATAGGGATTCCTTTTTTTTTGTCTTTAGAGTAGGACTAGGATCTTTAGTGTCTTGGGACGCATAGGAGCCACCTCCACGTGGTGCGTCCTGGGCAACGGCAACAATGAATTTGTTGACGGCCAAGGCTCCTTAAAGAGCAATAGCGTGAATAAAAAAGATAACATCTAGATGGGATTGCGTTTGCCTCTTTTCATGTAGCATATTTATAGTAGTTGAGCTGTAGCTTAACCGAGTAAAACTTGCCAGATGAACATGAGGGGTGAACTCGCAGATTTTTGAGGAGTAGCCCTAGCAAATTTCTGAATCGCTGGACTAAGGAGGAAAGGATACACAAAGAATTTCAAATTAGGGGTTGGGACTCCAGACTTGAAACATATCGAAAATTTGTGGTAGGAAAAAGAATGACAACTTCTAGCTAATTCCACAATTCTCGTTTCTTAAGTACCATGCGATCAATCCCTCCCACTCCATCTTATCTGTCTCTTCTGCACAGTGAGACTTGTTTTATAGCTACTAGGACCATTTCAAATGTTGTATATACTGTAAACTTGATTCTAAAATCCAACAGAAGTCACTCAATTTTGTGACAAGCTATCCTAATTTTACATTCCCATATACTGCCTTTTTATGGACATACAAACCCGAAAGTGAATTTTCTGGATTAAAAATTAGCACATTAACCAAATCTGAAGTTGCAGTGTTCCAGTCCTTAGTCTTGATGAGACAGTTCAATCGCAATTTTCGAATCAAAGCGTTCGAACTATGGTGGGTCTAAAGTAAAAGATAAGAGTGCGTTTGTAGGTTAATCTTGCCCATTGAACAAGATAATTTGAAATTTATTCCTTGAGTTCGTCTCAATAGAAATTACGGAAAAAATTTCGTCATTACGTACAAGAAATTGGTCGTAGTAATGAATCGCCATTTGATATTTTCCGTCATTAAAGGATTGCAGTCCACGATCTATCAATTCTTTGCTCTCTAATACTGATTCTAGGAGTAAAAAGAGACGATAATATATTATTACTGTTTTTCTCTCGCATTAATTTTTCGAAATGAAGATAATTTTAGCGAACTGAACATAATTATACGTAATGCTGTTGACTAATTAGAAAACGAAAAAAATGTCGAATGTCTTCTTCATAAATAAAGATTAGAATTCTTACGTTTTCCTCGCTAGCTATACTCGTATTGAGAGCATCGTTTGAAGACTGATTACAGACTCACCAAAGCTTTCTCCAATCCGTTCATCATCGTCGGATTCTTTCATATATTTGTAAGATGGCCAGCCTGAAGTTATCTTTGCTAAAAGGGCCACCAACCCGATGACGAAAAACGTCCTTGTCATTATTGGGTTCATATGAATTCACCTGAAGGTAATTCTCTATTACCGATCTTTTCGCAAAATTCTGAAGAATGATAACAAATTTCCAAAACTGAAGAGAGGATCGATATTCGTTCTAAAATATCGCATTGTAATCATTTTGAACATGTAGGGACGTATATATATCTTGTGAACGTTCAGATAAGCTTACACAGATGGTGAAGAGTCAATAAGAACAAGTGAAGATATTGAGAACGTGTTAGCACACATGTCGCTACCACCTAAATTTTCCTATACCTTCTAACCGTCACCTAGTTTCGAGAAGAAAGAGGTCTCCAAAAGCTTATTCAAAATTTCTCTCACTTTTACAAATTCGTTGTATCCCAATGAGCGAAATATTTGTTATGACCGTGACATATCATGGTGACTGCGATAAAACTGCACCACATAAATAAATGAGCAGTTTGCTGTGGCACATTTTCAAATCACAATAGTAGGACCATATGAACCAAGTCCACTCTTTAAGAGGCCCGACTATGAATGGGTTGTACTGGTGCACAATAATATGGTAATCAAACTTACCCTAAGTCTCAGCACTGAAGACCATTTCATGTAAGTTTTCAAAGGGCAACCCAGAAAAGGTTGGGTATACTTTTGAAGAACTTATAGCAACTAGGTGAAAGTGAAGTATGGTTAAATTAGGGGATGTAGAAAGAAACAAGGTGATACTTCAATTAAGTGACCTGGGGGAACTAGGGGAATCGTTTTGTGGGGAACAGAGGGGATGTAAATGGAAACTGGGGGATACTGAGGTTGAGCAATCTGGGGGAACTTGGTGGAACTTGAGGAACTATAGTATGGGATACAAGCAGCAATAGGGGTATACCAGAGTTACACAACTTGGGGAAACTTGAAGCAACTGTGTATGTGGCAACTGAAGGTGACAAACAGCAATTTGGGGTAACTTCTATGAGGCAACTAGTGGGGCAATTATATTGTGGGGCAACTGGAGTCAACTTGGGTAAACGGAAAGTCAACTAAACATCCAGCGTTGTGCGTTCTCTGATTGGTTGAAAATCGTCATAAAGAGGCAACTCTTGGGGAAACTACGGGCAATTTTGATTCAACTTGGGACATGGCAACTTGGGGAAACGGAAATCTTTATCGGGCTTAACAACTCTACAAGAAAAGAGACACTTGTCGCATTAAAGTCACAGAGAGGTAATATTGTGGTCACAAACTGAAAGTTACTGTCTTCACAAAGAAGTAATTATGATCCTTTGACGTGACTGTGACACTACTCCATAAAGGATTCGGGATATCCATCTAATCATAATCGAGTTGAATTTAGCTTATGGTCTTCAGCTCGTTCCTTGCATTGACTTAAGCTCAAAGCCAATGATTGTCAATTTGATTGTTGAGTATTAATTAAATGACTCTTGATTGAGAAGTAGGTAACGCGTTTAATTAAAATGAGTATGCGTTTTTGCTTATAAAAAGGTTAGAATGGTAACATGATATAAGGTAATGATAACAATTGATAACACAATTACTTGTTTACAATGAGCATGAACGCTCTCTACATTGATTGATTGACTTGCTATTATAGCTAATAGCTTTCGCGGAGCCGGTCTATTGTTCTGGGGCTGATACCCAATTTTTTAATGATAGGATGACTGGTTGAAAAATTTGGGCTGATCAGCTAAATAGCTACATTTCATTAGCTGACTTCGTGATGTACACGAGTACGAACACATGAAACTTAGACGTAAATTTTAGGAACTTATTGACACGGCTCTACCAAGGTAGACGAGATCTGAAACAAGAGTTCGTACTGCTTAAGCTTTTGACTTACGTTTCGTTAGCTTTAGCTGGACGTCCCTGCCTATAATTGCCCCAGGTCACCCTTGCGACTCAATTTACCTAAGAAATTCTCTTTTTTTATCTGTACGTTACAATGGTCTGCTCTCGAGAGAGAGTTCACCAGAGAAGATAGAGAGCAGTTTCAAGAAAGGGTTTGAAAAAAGACCAACCTTGAAACAATATCAGTGATAAGAAGTAAGAATTCCTCAAACCCTCCCTACATCCTTTTTGAGCTTTCTCCTAAGCTCTCTCATAACATGAACAGACTATGGTTAAAAGTTGGAGTGTGTTGCATTTTTCTGAGTTCTGATTGGCATATTCTTCGACAACGGAGACAAGACGGTTCTGATCACTCACTTTCCATGCTATGATTTTATTTTGGATGTCGTTGATGTTGCACGTCACCGAAGTTTTTGGTTTTGTATAACGACAAAAAACACTGATGCGCAGTCAACGTGACTTTTTAGTAATTTCACTAAGTATTTTTTTTTAGGATTCCCACAAGTATGATACCCCTGAACCTTGCCTATCTCCTCCCAAATATAGCCCTATTTCTATTTTTATTGTTGAGGATTAAGCTCTAGTAAATTCTCAAGTAAATTAAAATCGAATGTTTTTTATATTTCTCAAGTTGAAATAAGACACAAAACCAAATACTAGAGGTGTACAATATTCAATGATAAATCAGCATTTGTTTCTTCAATTCAAAGTTTTGTAAATTGCTAGTATCGAGTATTTCAACAGTAATGCATTACATAAGTGCTTAAAGTCTAGTCCCCAATGGAGATATTTCAATCATTGGCGTTTCTTGAGGAAATGCGGTTAGACTGCTTCTGAAGCGGACAATGTCATCTATTTTGGTACCCTATGAAGCAGCAAAATTAATTTCAAGTCGAACTATAAAGTTAAATAAATGAGTGGTAACGTACGTTTAGGAGCACATCATCTGGTATTGCTGGATTAGTCGCGGTTGAAACGATATGAACAACCAACTTTCGCCGCTGAGTGGACGGTTTGTAAATGAACTTCTGCAAAGCAAGACAAAAATAATGGATGAGAATTATGAGCACATGCACGACGCATATTAGCAACGGAAAACTCGCTGTTTAGTTAGCTTTCGACTCTTGTCAGACAGAGCTCGTAGCTTGAAATTTTTCCAAGTACTCCTGCCACTTAAGGGTTGGAGTTCGGACTTTTCAAAGTCCCCTAGCTGAGGAATTATGTACGTCTTCGAGCGTTTGCAAGGAAATTCAAAGTAAAGACCACTTATATCAATCTCGATAATATCGATACATCAATCTCGACTATATCGATGACTGATCTCGATTGTATTGATTGTTGATCTCGATTGTATCGAAATATCGATTCTATATCTATGGCTGGCCTTCCGCTTCAACCACTAGTATACTGTATATTAGGTCTAATATAATGAAGGCTCAAAGCTAGAGTATAGCGATCATGAAGCTAGTATAAACCTAGTATATGAACTGGTCAAGGTGAACTCGCGGGATGAACTTGTAAATATTCGAATCACCTACGGAGAGACGAGCGTGAAGGGTGGGAGGGGCACTCTCAGAGTAAAGACATGAAACATGTCAGAAGCTAGTATACAGTATAGCTATCATAATACTAGTATAAACTTAGACTATGAACTGGACTAGGTGAGCTCGCGGGGTGAGCTCGCAGGTTGAACGTGCAAATTTTCGAATCACCCACGGAGAGACGAGGGTGAAGAGGGGGGGGGGGCACTCGGAAAATTTCAAATTAGGGTCAGGTCAAAGTAAAGAAACATGTCAAAAAAACTCGAATTGAATCTCTTCCTCTCTGTTGGAGTCGGACGAGCTCGAAATTATCAAGTCCTCTGATGATTCACCAGTTCCATGCCACATCAAAAATTAGCTCACATGTACTACTTAAGTGAGGTATTTTCAAGAAGAGAGAGAGGAAGAAAGACCGGAGAAATTAGCTGACGACTGCGCGGAAACTGTCAAATACAATCATTCTGTATAACAATTGAGTCCATAGTTACAAACAAGCAACCAGCAGATTGTATGAACACATTTTATTTCAGTCAAACTTTTTCAAGAATTAATATTATGATTACGTTAGTGGAATTTCATAAGTTGAGAAGAAATCGATAACAGTCTTACAGACCCGTAGTCAAGGAGTTTTTGCCAAAAATAAAAATAGTCTCATAGAATGACATCACTGCAACGCGCTGAATAAGGAGAAAAATGTCGAGAGAATTTGGACACTCAACCCTTAAGGGACTTCCCACCACAAAATAATTGACTTTCACCTCGGGCCTGTGAGACTATTAATATTTTATAGATCCCTTCTCGCCTCCCTTATTTTTACAATGGAGTCAGTTTCTAGAATATGAAGGTGATAAATCTAGTTCGAAAGAGTATACACCAAGTTTTTCGTCGGTGTATTGCTGTACTTCTTTCAAAAAACTTACCTCGTAGAAATCCAATAGATCTTTCTTTTCTAATGAATCGACTAAGGACACCATAACTTTGGATCTGTCGAATAGATAACGTCTGTCAGAAATCTCAGTCCAGTAGAAACGAGAATTCTGCTCTTGGCTGGTTTTTTTCTCCGAAAAAATATTTTTCAACCAAATTTTAAATTTTCTCAATTCTTCATCGGTCATGTTTACAAAAGTTTCCTGGAAAAATTCAAAACGCAGGAAACAAGATGTTATTTGTACTTTGTCAACAGAATTTACGATTTTTCTATGCTATAGGTACTTTTTCTCCAAACTTTCCATAGTCAGTCGGAAATCTTTCTTTCCTGGCACATTACAGGAATCGGGACTAATTTTATATAGGTACAGAGACGTGCAGCTACACAAGAAGGCGATTTGGAAAATAGGGCAGCGAAGAGGAAATCTATATAGGTAATATTATGTTCAGATCCAATTCTTACCCCTTCCGATTCACTCACGCAAACACATCAACTCCCAGGTAGTTTTTTCCCTATTGTTCAAAAAAAGCCTCAATAAAAGGCAAACATTTAGCGTTTTAAAACCCATTTCTTGCGTGCAAAAGGTTTATTTTATAGAAAAGAAATCCTTTGCACGCAAGAAATGGGTTTTAAAACGCTAAATATTTGCTTTTTAGTGAGAAAAAATTTAAACAATAGAAGTACCCGAAGTTGAAAGGGTAGCCTTTAACAGTAGTCTGCAGGAAGAACTACAAGAGTACCATAGTGAGAAGCAGATCTGACAGCGTTTTCTTCAAAAAATGAATTTTACGCCACACTGGCAAATCTGCTGTTCAATTTGTTGCTGGGGTATGAGGAGGGTCTTCTTCTATCGATGCTGGTCACGAATCTAAACTTGGAGTAGAATCCTTTACAAACCGTAAAGGTTTTTCTCAACATTTTTCCAGGAGGCTCAATATTATACGCGATATGTACGTTTACAAGATTGAGTCGTCACTGTAAAACACGATAATGATAATTTTCATCCATTATCTGTGTAGATTGGATATGAAGGCATTTGCAGAAAACGACATTTATGATTCTCTATTTTGATTAAGGGTGTGCTTTACTTGTTGGCGAACTCCGAATTCGTGTAGAATAGGTTGCCTATCAATTCCCTAATACCCTACAACGTTCAATCTACCACCGGTCACTACGCGACGCTTGTTGGGTGTGTGTTGGTATACGTGCGTAGTCCCTGTCAGGAATGACTTTCGAAAATTAATTCTCAAAGCTCGAATTTCCGATTAACATTCATCATTTTGTAGAATGTTATTCATGAAAGCTTAATTAGGAGCGCTATTGAAGCAGAATTTGGAAATTTGGCTCTGAAAAGATTTTATGGCATTGGAAAGAAAGCCAAATTTCGTCAACTTCAACAGCTTATAAAAGAAATGCGGAAGAAAAAATCCAAATTTTGTTTCGATGGCGCTTTTAATCAAACCTTTCTGAAGAACATTCCAAGAAATCAGAAAATTAGTTCAAAATTGAAGTCATGAGAATTAATTTTTGGAACCATGTTTTACGCACACGTTTTCACGTGTAAAGCACACCCTTAAGAAGTTTCAGTGCAGGGGGCCGGAAGTTTGTGCGGGTTTACCCACCCCTTGAAAACAAATAACGAAGTCACATTAATTAGACGTGGAAAGATGAACATTTTTATGTTTCCTTCCGACATGGGTCTTGTCCATTCCTTCCCTCATAAATCAGTCCTCGTGAATACTGATATCACTTACATGCAAGTTAAGTAAAAATGCTTCTACTCTTGAATCGACGTAAGCAGGATGTCTTCTTGATTGTATTCGCACTATGAAAGACAGTGCGCTGTTTTGACGCTGGAGTCTACAATGAACGACGTATCCTAATTGCTCCTGTAAGAAAAAAAACACATATTTTCGACTCAAAAAACTTCTTCGACGCCACTCATTTACATCAAAAACGTGGCTGTAGTTTCTCACGCGGGAGTCCTTCCGGTTTGGTTGCTAACTAGACTTTCAAGGCATTCAAAGCATATTGAACATCTATTTTATGACTCATATCTTTAACGTGGATTTAAGAGGAAAGTTGACTTCATCTAATTATTACGACGGCATTAGTTCATTTCTAGCATGACTATGGTATCCCTACTCATGAACAGACAAGAGAATCGGTTCGAAGTCGACTGGGCAGATCCACGCCGAGTGTTCTCCCTCCGTTACATAAACCGACTTTTCTTGTTATTAGATTTCAAAATTCAATACCAGTAAGTCTTACTTCTGTTCGCAACACTTTGAAGCACTTTTCACTGACCAAGGTGTCAAAAAATCCTCCTAAAATAATATTTTTTAGCGGATAGTCGGGCCCAGTTTGAAAATATCCATGGTAGCTTGAATTTATAGAATGGTTATGCGGCGATGCATAGATGAAATTGGATCCTAAAAAGTTGAGAAATACGCCGACATTCAATTGTTATAGGCTACAGGTCTAAGTACGATAAATGTGGTTTCTTACCTTCCTCTAACTCGAAGCTCCGCGTCAAGACCAGTTCCTGAGGCAATACGGAGGATGTCGATCCAAATGATGTTTCTACAATACTTACAACATGCATGGCCAACTTTCACACAAAGATATGAGCAAACAGATCAACTAATGTCGGATGCTGAAGTTTTAAACTCAAAAACTCACCTTTTTGTCGCAATTTCCATAAATTAAACCCTGCACAAAGATTCGTGAGAATAATTTTTTCTGGAATTTCTTCATATCATCCATCTTCAAATCTGTTCAGATAGATTAGTTTAACGCAAACTACGAATAATGTATAAGCTCGGAGTGAATCATGTAAATATCCTACTTTTTGCAATAGCAAGATTTTCCTTGTGTAGGTTACAAGAATGTGTCACTAAACATTTAGTGTAAAAGTCTCCGTGATCATATGGTTGATCCGTTTCAAAGTTCTTGAGAGATCGAACCAACTGAAATAAAAATTAAAAAAGGACAATGAAATCAGACTTTAGAATTATGAACAGGGGAGGGGGTACATATACCTTAGAATTAATTCAATCTTATAAAAAAAAAAACTATGAAATTTCATGAAAGTTGTTTACTGAAAAAGATAATTGACATTATGGAATCAACAAAATCCATAAAAGACTGAGAAACCTGTGGCAGATATCTCAAAAAAGTATTTTGAGACTGCATCGAAAAGAATATGTCGTATAGTGGTCGATAGCACGTCTGGATTTGAAATGGACACCCAATATAAGGCATTTGAATATCATTATATTTGTATACTCACAGTTTCTTTTTTGATTTCGAATTTCTCTGCATTTGATTCAAAATTTATCATTTCCAATATCAAATTTTGCAACAGATGCGGAAGCTTTTCGACGTAACCTAGAAGTTCGATCTATAAAAGAAATAGGTCACACAAATCTTCAGAAATTTATCGATTGTATTCAAAAATGATATTACTTTCCACCAACTTCTATTCGACAGGGACCCAATTTTATATTCCACTTCAAACCAGCTAGCGTCGCGGAGTATCCGATCGTCACGAAATTTTCGTTGAAAAGTGAAAGAAATATATTACTCAGATTTTCGTTCTGTTGATTTAGACACCCGACTGGACTGAAAAAGAAAAATTATTTTTTTAAATTCGAGAAACGAGAATGTTTATGTTATGTTATTTTAGCATACGTAGAACTGACAATAAGTAATTTTGAAAACTTATCAATTTGAACGAACAAGACTTACAATCAATCAGAATACGAAAAAAAAAAAAAAAACACGTGCTATTCAGATCTTTAGCATTTTGTAACCATTTTAAAATAGGCCTACGGAAATAATTCAAAAGGATTACTTACGTATACAAATTAAGGTGAATATTCATTGTAGGAAGTTTGAATTCGTCATCTTGTTTGAACCAGAATTGAGAAATTGGCGATTCGTAGATTATACGGGGATTCATCGATTCCTGTGAATTATAAAACGAACTAATTATAATATTCCAAAAAACCACTCATGAAAATCTGTGGTTGGATGTTTCATCCTCCAAGCTCGGAGAGTACAACCAGGCGCGTAGCTAATCGTGTGTGCGTGCAAGGCCATTCGATATTCAAACCAGGGCACCTCAAAAATGTTTTTGCTATTCATATTTTTGGTAGCCAGGGCGTCGCGGTCGCCAGCCGCCCGGGCTGCCCTGGCGCTAGTCACGGGCCTGAGTACAACGCTTTAGTCGTAGCTATAAGAGCAACTACAATATAAAAAAAAGATTGATCGAAGCAATTACGGGTGAATAAAAGTCTCACAGTCTCATATACTTACCTCAAGAGTATACCCGTTAAACCAGGAGTAGATTTAGGAGAAAAGTTTGGAGGATGGGTTTGATTTTTTCAGTAATGAGGAAACGGATGTTCATTCACACATTTTCGTCTCTATTCATCCGAATTCTATCTTTGTATACATTTTCTTTTTGTTTTAGGAGGAGGGAAGAGTTGCACATAGGTTTTCAACTATTCATATAGATGCGTACCCGCATAGTTACTATATTATCGCATTAACATTGGCATACGTGTATTTTAATTAAAATCTCATATTATGTTCAGGATTCTGTATCCGAATTTTCGCACATTAAAGCCCTTTGTGAGACTGTATAAATTTTTCAGTTTTCATAACGATCTAAAAGAAGTTTTGAACTTACGTTTACAGGCAACGAATATAATTCAAAATTTTTCGCTATAAATTCGTTAGGGGGCGGAAGATGGAATTTATCAGAACGCTCCGTTATTTTCCACGTCTGAAGCAAAAAATCAATTATTTTGCACAGTATGAGTGAAGAAGGAACAAATTTTGTTGCAGAAATTATGGATTTTACGAGCTGGGATGACAAATGCGCACTCCTCTGGAGTAGAGTAGCGACAGGAAGAATTTCAGACTATAACGCAACCCCGTGAACTTTTTGATGGCCATTTCTTTTCACACGTTTCACGTCTTTAGCCTTACCTTACCCCGATTTGAAAATCCGTGGATAAACCTTCCCTCCTCCCTGCCCCCGATTGGAGAATTTTCGAGCAGAATTTTTCTTCACGTAGGTGACCAACCTCGACTGTAACTCTCAAAGACTTACAATACGGGAGGGTAAACTGTGTTCTTACTCCCTCTGCCAACAAAGGTATATTAATAACCAGCCTCCTCGTTGCCGTATCATTAGGTGACTTTACTATAGGTAACTCGAGGACGTAGCAAGATTAACACAAGATGAATAATATTGTAGAATGTCATGAATCTAGATACAGGGTCCGGCAAGATGATGTGAACAGTTGAACGAAAAACTCCGGGAGGACTCTGCGATAATTTCGTGGATTTCCCCGATTGACAGTTCACATCATTTTGCCGGACCCTGTATATTCGTGACTGGTCAATTTAATCAAATTTTTTCTCATGAAATTTACCTTGTCAATGAATTCATCCGATAATTTCTCCATCTTATATTCAACTCCATACCAAGGTTCTGTGTGCGTTTGACCTTCAAACTCATTAAATATTTTATTACCAATATAAACACTGCAGTTGAAAAACAAAGAAAGTGAAAGAGGATTTTGTATGATTCAATTTTATCCTGAGAGTAATGCTATACACACTTCATATTCTCTGGTCGAATGTGAGATAAGAAGTCCTGAATGAGTGAAGGATTCCATTGGTTTATCAAATATTCGAACGAGAGAACGTCTTTGAAAGGGTGATTCTAAAAGCGAACAGTTTGTGAATTAAAATCAGAATAATATCCTCAAGTTCCAAAGTACCGTCAGGTACAATGATTTTCAACTTACCATCAGCGAATCACTCGCAGCTCTTACAGATTCAAGAGGCGAGGATTTGGCAGCGTAATCAAACATAGTTTTCCGAATTTCTTTAATTTCTTCGAAAATCCTTTCTTGTGGTCCTTCCTCCTCCAATAGATGGACATACTGCAAACGTTCAATCGTTTAGTTCAAATTCAACGATAACTGTTGCGGAATGTTTCCTATTTTGGTATATGCCTCTTTGTATTGAAGCCGCCGCCTTAATATCAGAAATCTTGTCAGACTCTCGGTAGATCTTGTAAATTAAAAGACGACACATTATCAACTCATTTATCGCTAATGATAATTTCTCGACGAATGTAAAACGCGGCTCAAAATCGATCCAATGTTATTATAAATGGTAGATTGAAAAAACAAACATTTATACCTACCGTACTTAAAGTATTAAATACCTGAAAAACTAATTTTATGATGTCGTCTATATGATTCATCGCCCCCTTCGTGAGGTTGATTTTTATGTAAAAAAATGTAAATCCCGGAACAGCATCATCAACTCCAGCGAGTAAACTTTCACCCCATCGTCTTTCTTTGAGCTCAAAAATAATACTTCCCGGCCCTTCGTGTCCAATCAGTGATGAGATATAGAGCAAAGGCTGAAATTAATTCTTTCGATAAATATTGCGTAAAACGTTGACATTTTAATCTGGAATGAAAAAATTTACCATCGCTTTATAATGTTTTACAGCATCTGGCATAGGAAAACGCAATAGTATGAGTGGTTCATCGGCTACGGTTAAAATATGGACTTTACGCTTCAGTTCGGCGGCTCCCCACGGAGGCTCCGAGTAAACGCTTCTTTGTAAGTTTTTATTGTTAACTTTTTCGAACAGAGGTACAACCATTTTCTCCAAATCATTCAGATTTTCTATGGAAAGAATATGTGTACCGCATAGGTCTTAAAATCAGACACTTATTCATTTTATTGTAATCTGAGCAGAAATACCCTTCACAATTTAGCCGTCAAGATAACGGTCTATAGTGAGGTTTTTGCAATAATTCTCAACTATGACATTCCATCCATTTGAATGATTGGGTAAGAATGACCTAGAAATAAAAGTTACCGTTTCCAAAAATTTCAAGGACCTATCACTCGGCTTACCGCGTCGAAAGAAAACGGCGAAAGGTTTATTTTGACGCCCCGCCCGATTTTTCAGTTATCAGGTTCAAAGTAGGATTGCTACTTCAAACATGAATCACGTTTTATGCTTCCCCTCCTCTGCAGGTATCCAAGGGTTGATGAAGCGAGTCCCTTCTTTGATAAATTACGCTCGATTTGTGCCGAAATGTGCCGAAATGTGCAACAAGTTTTACGTTCGGCCCTTCATGCCTTCTTTACACACAAAAGCAACTGCTGTTTTCCAATTTCTATCTAGCCTAATCGTTTGTGCTGATTTGTGCAGCTGTTGAGTTTCCACGTTCGTCAGGTCCAATAACCGAGAGGAGGGAGAAGGAACTGCAGACATACGACCCTGGCGATTTCCAGGCTCAAAATCGAGGGAGGTCGTTTGATTTCAGTTCCCCTCAAGCTACCTATTCATTAGAAGTACTTGATATTTTCTGGGTGATATATCTGGTTAATGAATTGTAGATATAAAAACTAATATAACTAGAATATAATGAGTAGTTCACCTTTTCCTAAAACTGCCAAGTACATACGATTGGACGAATACTCCGCCTCGTATAACTCTAATAGTTTCTCGCGGACATCTATACCTCGAGCTTTTGGATCTGTGTCCAGTGATTTCAAGTTTCCTTTGAAAAATATCCATAGATCAACTTTTTTAATATAGTAATATTGATTTGAATTGAAAGGGAGTTTTGTCAGAAATTTTGTAATGGTCTATTGTTTTCTCATGTTCGACACGCCGTCAAGTCGTTCACAGGGCTCAAGTTCAGCTACAGAGGCAATCTTGCCTATGCTAACTAGTTCAATGATAGTAAAGAATAATGTAATTCTTAAGTACGAGATTGGAGTTCGGTCTGGCTGTTTCAAACCTAGATTGAAGCAGACGATGCAAAAATAAAAATAACATTCTCGAATTTTTTCCAAAAAATTTGACTGATGTAAAAGATGGAATCCACGAAAATCTAGAAAGAATGAACAGTAAGCATGAAACGAAGTTCAGTTTCGGGGCTAGCAATAAAATAAGGTAGTCACCACTGGCAAAACGGCCATACGGATGATTTGGTTTACTCAGCGAGCTTTGCAACCGATAAATTCGACGGCTATCCTCGGAGAGGTGGGATGAAAACTCTGAATCTACTGCTTTCACTTCTCTATTAACACACGATGGATCCATGAGTGGTTTCAGAAAGAATTGAGCGAATCTGGAAATAAAATTCTAGTCAGAATATAAAAATAAATTACGATTATAACATAGGGTATAAGTACTCACATATCGAGACCCTCTTCAAAATACTCGTGAGCAATATCCCAATAATAAGATTGCCTTCCCAAATTCGTACTTCCATTCTGCATTCCGGAGTGTTCTCGTATAAATTTTGCGAAATGATTTTCTTCGCGGTATTTTTCACTGCCCAAAAATAACATATGTTCCAGAAAATGAGCAATACCGGGCAGCTCGTCGAAATCATGCAAACTACCTGTAATATAGGTCAGAATTTAAATGAAATTACTTTCTCTACTTTGGTCTTATCTCGCAGATATTTACTCACCAACGCCCACAGTCATACAAGCAGCAGCTTTGTCTGTTTCGGGATCACTTATCAGTATGACACTCAATTCATTACTCAACTTCAAACCACGGTAAGAGCGTGGGTCGCGGGGAGATTGAGTAATGTTCTCAAATTTCTCAACTTTTTTAGCATTTTCTGTTCTTTTTTACCCAAGGGTTAGAAAATAATTTTGGAATGAGCCTTAGGTAACGAAAATTTATTCCCGTTCAAAATAATAAAAAATTGTACCCAACACTTACTCATCTGTTCCTCCGTCTAATGGAAGGGAGCCACTATTCTTGATCAACAACACAAATATTGTAATAAATGAGCAGAACATTATGAGAAGTGCTTGAAAAATATACTCGAGGAATCGAACAATAATTTCTGTTTCATGAAATTCTGAAATTTTGTTCGCATCCAAGGTGTACAAATAAACGCAGGACCAATATTTACAACACGTTTTTATTTTTCAAAGAGAATTCAAAGAAATATAAATCGATCAGAACAGGGGTGGCGAAATTTCATGGTCTTCATTATTTGACGACTCGAATCAGTCATAATTTTACTTTCTGACTTTTGAATCAATATGTCAAACGTTATACTGGTAACTATGAGAAAAAAAGAAGAAAAAAACAGACAAATTTAATGGAGAATTTTTACTTGTGGAACAACCAGGTTCACAGCAATTCTTATATAATCATCTTTAATGCATAATTTCTGATAGGTAATGAAGATAGGTAGAGAAGAAAAGTTGTATTTTTAGGAAATGTTATTTAAATATTTGAATGTACATTGAAGTATTGAAGATTTTTGATCGCAGTAGTTCAAATATATAATTTACGTTTTACTCAGCTTGGCGAGAAGTTGAATACTGTCAACAATTGAGGTCATAGTTTTTACCGAAGAAAAGTGCATTGATAGTTCTCTGAATACATTCCATCAGAGAAATAAATCATTCGTAAAAAATCGATTTCAATGTCGAACCGATTCTTAACGATTTACATAGAATTTGCAGAACGTAGCGGCGTCGTTGGATTTTTTTGGAGGGAGCAGGGGAGACTTTTCCAAAATTTTTTTAGAATAATATTAGAGGTTTCAACAAGTATGAGGTACATATTTCATTTATTAACTGTGATTCTGAAGTGGTATAATGATGTTTGTTTTTGAAGTTTGCTTGAATCGAAGTCTAAAAATGATAAAAATACGCCAGTAGGTACAAATTAATAGAAGGTGAAATAGTTATTGGCTGTTGATCTGTCGTTCCATAGTTGGATGTTTACAAAATTGTTCTTCGTATAATTTCTCTTTCCTTGCTGCTGCAATTTCAAAATGCGAATATGGATACCTTTTTTTCTATGATAATCCTCCCCTCTTCTCAAGTTTTATGAAGAATAGAAAGAAAAAAGAGAAGAAGAAAAGAATAAATGGACTGAGTACATGGCCCCCGAGGAAAAATTTTTTAATCTCACTAAGAAGTCAGCTAAGTCCTGTACTTCAAACCGAATCTCTCGAGAAAAATGTTCCTAGTGTTTGAATACCTGTTCGAAGAAAAAATAGAAACTTGGAAAACAGAAGCGGTAAAGTTGGTCCGCCTACAACAAACCATATGTGACTCTGTCTACAGAAACCCGGGGAAGCGATTTTGCAGGTCTACCTCTTCTCTTGATAACCGTCAGAGTGATAGACAACCAGAATCATCTAACCGGGTTTCTGTAGACAAGGTCACATAATGTGTAATTTACCAATGAAAAACCGGTGCCTAAAGTGATTCAGTAAGAAAACAGTTATGTCCTTGAGATGGGCCATGTACTCAATTTCGACGAAACTAAAATTATAGAAAAGGAGGATAAGATGAAAAAGAAGAAATTTTCTAGAACTTGTTAATATTGTAACGTTCTGCGGCAAAGCCACAAGCAGCAAGTTTGCTGGTACCCCGAAACTTTTAGTAGGGCACACAGGTAAACCGGACCGCCATTTTGGACCTTAGAATGACTAGCGGAAGGTTTGAATGACGCCACAACATTGCGCGGAACGACGTGCACGCGGGGAGATGCTCGTTGCTCCGCGCATTATTGTGGTGTCGTTCAGACTCTCCGTTAGTCACTCTTAGGTCCAATATGGCGGTCCGGTATACCCGTGTGAAACTATACCGCCCTACTTTTAGTAAAGACGGACGCTACTAGAAAGCGCACCTGTAACTGCCGAACATTCCTGAAAAGTCCAGAGCACAAGCAATCAATTTTGCATAACTCATTTGCCGTTCTAGAAGATATATCGAAGAATCCGGAAATAAGAGGAAGACTATAAATAGCCGGCAGTAACTTGCAAAGATGGTTCAGTTGGTTCAGTTGGTATGATAAAGTTAACTTGCACTCGTGTTCTTTAACGCGATTGTATAGTGATTAACGGTGTATTTTGCAGTTAATGTGCTCTCGTGTTTTTCAACGCGAACACCTTGTGATTAACTGTGTGTTTACAGTGTTTAGACTGTGTAGTGTATTTGCGGTTCCAGTAATAAAGTTCGGTTTTTATAATTGTCCTTTGTTATTGGCATCGGCGGAAACTTGGTGACTGGTAGAACGTCACAATATTAAGCCAAAAGTTAGCTTCAGCTCCGAATTTCCAACTCTGGAGCTAGAAGCCAGCTCTGAAGGTCAAAGCTGGGCACTTTTTGAAACTCTTGAGCTCCAACTGAAATAGTGGCTCCTGCTTTTTATTGGCTCATTCCTTTTCTAAGGAAGATTGGTTTCCCAGTCTTTTTAATATTTCTGATGTCAACACTTCAGATTTGAGAGAAAATTTTCTACAATCAATGCAAGAGTTGAAAGTTTTTGTAAGACAGAACGTATATATCTGAATTCGATGACGTCGTCTTTATTCGGGGACTTAGTCTTTTCGGTTTTTTCTCTTTTGTATTGTACACTCACCAACTGACACTTCAGTCAATGACATTTGGGGAACTTATACGCCCTATTTGTAAAAAAATCTCTAAAAATAGCTTACTAGTTTTTGAATAAAAAAATAAACATGTCAGAGAGGGAGAAGGAGAGTGAATGATTAAGAGGTATTTCTTGACGCAGCCAAAATGATAAAGATCATGTGTCTTTTCAAAATTTTGTCCATCTATCAGACTTGTGGATAATGCGAGACAAGAATATTTTAGAGTTCTAGGCTAAGGCTTTAGAGCGGCACACTCGCTTGATCTATCCCGCTTCTTGGTCTAGTATAAATCTACTTTAGTATATTTCAGGCTGATGAGTGATGACATTAGGGGACCTCACTCGCTCGTTCGTTCCGCTTCTTGGCCCAGTGTAAGTCTACTTTAGTATATTTCAGGCTGATGAGATTACGGGGCCTCACTCGCGGACAATTCTACTTTAGTATATGTATTTCAGGCTGATGAGATTAGAGGGCCTCACTCGCTCCACTCGTTCGCCCCGCTCCTTGGCCTAGTGTAAGTCTACTTTAGTATGTTTCAGATGCTGTAAGCGGACCAGGATTAACGGCTTAAGACGTCACCGAACTTATGACGTCAGAAGCTAATAGCTTCATAATGGCTCTCAGCGTTCTCTTAGCCTAGTATAAATCTAACCTACGCCTTTTCACTATAATTATTAGGATAAGCTAGAAACTACGGAGGGAGGGAAGGGACTCGGACTCGCAGATTTCAGAATCACTCTTGAGAAAGCCTAGTATAAATCTAGCATACGCCTTGTATATTATCTCATTATTTTTGACATATTTCATGTCTTTGCTCCGGTCTCATCCTTATGGGAATTTTCACTGTGGCAGTGATTCTCAAATCTGCGCGTCCGAGTTCGTGAGTCCAAGCTCCCCCCCCCCCCTCGGTAGTTCAGCTTAATCTAATATGATAAAAACAAATAATAAGATAATATACAAGGCGTATGCTAGATTTATACTAGGCTTCTTCAGGGTTGATTCTGAAATCTCCGAGTCCGAGACCCTCTTCCCTCTGTAGTTTCTAGCTTATCCTTGTATATAATAGGAGGCGTGGGCTAGATTTATACTAGGCTAAGAAAACGCTGAGAGCCATTATGAAGCTATTAGCTTCTGACGTCATAAGTTCGGTGACGTCATGGGTCGGTGAAGTCAGAAGTCAGTGACGTGCTGACGTCATAGGTGGGTGACGTCATAAGTCGGCGATGTCATAGGTCGGTGACGACATAAGTTCGGTGACGTCATAAGTCAGTGACTTCATAGGTGGATGACGTCATAAGTCGGTAACATCGAAGGTCAGTGACGTCATAAGTTCGGTGACGTCATAAGTCGGTGACGTCATAGGTCGGTGACGTCATAGGTCGGTGACGTCATAAGTCGGCGATGTCATAGGTCGGCGATGTCATAGGTCGGTGATGTCATAGGTCGGTGACGACATAAGTTTGGTGACGTCATAAGTCAATGACTTCATAGGTGGGTGACGTCATAAGTCGGTAACATCGAAGGTCAGTGACGTCATAAGTTTGGTGACGTCATATAGGTTGGTAAAGTCATAAGTCAGTGACGTCATAAGTCAGTGACGTCATAGGTCGGTGAAGTCATAGGTCGGTGAATTCATAAATGAGTGACGTCATAGGTCGGTGACGTCAGAAGTCAGTGACTTCATAGGTGGGTGACGTCATAAGTCGGTGACGTCATAAGTTCGGTGACGTCATTAGTCTGTGATGTTATAAGTTTGGTGACGTCATAAGTCGGTGACGTCGTAGGTCGGTGACATCATAAGTTTGGTGACGTCATAAGTCGTTAACCCTTGTCCGCTTACAACATCTGAAACATACTAAAGTAGACTTACACTAGGCCAGGAGCGGGGCGAACGAGTGAAGCGAGTGAGGCCTCCTAATTTCATCAGCCTGAAACATACTAAAGTAGACTTATACTGGACCAAGAAGCGGGACAGATCAAGCGAGTGTGCCGCTCTAAAGCCTTAGCCTAGAACTCTCAAATATTTTCGTCTCGTATTATCCACAACATATCTGATTGAGCAAAATTTCCAAAAGACATGAAACATGATCTTTATCTTCTGGCTGCGCCATGAAATCCAATACCCTCTAGAGTTATTGTCTTTTTTTTTTATTATATCAGGTTAAGCTATACTACAGAAGGGGGAGCGGGCACTCGGACTCGTAGACTTGAGGATCACTGCCACAGTGAAAATTCCCATAAGGATGAGATCAGAGCATTGACATGATACATGTCAATAGTAGAGCAAAATGAGAAATTAATTTCACATGGTTTTGGATGTTCCCAAGTAGGTACCCATAAACATCTCGAATATCTATACCGCCGCGTTAGACCAACCATTAAAGCTAAAAATGTCAAAAATCAGGAGCCCACAACTCCGACCGGTCCGCCACCTGGACGGAGCTGGTGGCTCCAACCTTCCGGCTTCTTCAGTCAGTTCCAGCTCCGGGTTGTGGCAGCTCCAGAACCAGCTCCGGCTCCGGAGTCGACCATTTCTACCCAAAAGTACTCATAAATAAAAGCAACTAATAGAATAGAATTGCACCCTGCAAAAACATTTTTAATATTAGTGCTCCACTTACACATCACGTGTAATTTCAATATAAAACGGAAATTTGCAAATAATTATTATAATTATAAATCTAACTGGGCAATGTTAGGGTGGGGGGGGGGACGTAACCAGAAAGAAGGTTAACCATAATACTCGCGAGTTATTTTCAAAATTCTTCTCTCAGAGTGTCGATATCAATGACTGACTTTGGAACGGGAAAAGTACCCAAAGAGCTTCTAAAAATATTGGCATCGTCTATTTTGATATTCTGTAAATGGAATTGATAAAATAGTAATGCATGCAACATCAGTAATTAACTTAGAATATTAAATAAAAGGATAAGGTTATTATGACTGTCGTTCTCACATTTTTTTGAATACGCATTTCGGAAAGCACGTCATCGGGCAACTCCGGATTAGTAAGATTTGAAATCACATGTGCTTCCAATTTTTTACGATTGCTAGCAGACTTTTGAATGTACATCTAATTGGAGATCATTAGAATGTTACTATTCAATGTATTAATCTTAATTCATAGATATGGTTTGAATTCGGTTTCTGACATTGCGGCACGTATCAATCACGAAGATGAAGAAAACTTAAAATTGTAAACAATAAAATTTAATTTCTTTCATGTATAGAATGCTAAGTAGACACCTCTCAATTCACTTTTTTGATTATTTGTATCCTCAGAGGAATGAGTTGAGAGAATATGTAGGTACTTCACCTCGAAAAACTCTAAAATATTTTCCTTTCCTAAAGGATCTACTAATCCCGCCATGACATTGGATTTATCAAAAAGATAACGTCGATCCGTGATTTCATCCAAGAAATAAACAGCTCTGTGCCATTGGTTCACTTTTCTTTCCAAATATCTGTTTTTCAGTGATTCCTTGTAGGTTTTGATATCGTCCTCTGTCAATTCTTCCAAAGTTTTCTACAGAGAACAGAAATTGCAGGCTGATATTTAAGCAATAAAAAGTATAACCCTCATATAAAACGGGTTAATATTCACTTTTAGATTCTGTAAAAATACTTCCACTCGCAAGTCCAGATAAATGGGATGCTTCTCTGACTGCACAGAAACGGTGAAGTATAGTGCACCGTTTTGTTGCTTAGCTCCGCACCCTACTATATATCCCAACTGTTCCTACAATTTAATAAAATCGCAATTTTAGTCATAATAGAAGCGTCACTGAGATTTCTCTCCAAGCTATTCATTCAATTCATCATCCTTATTTGGAGGGACATCGTGAGAATGAATGGACTGTACATGCAGTACAATAAATTTGTGCATTACTTCTGTTCGTAAAACATTGAAGCATTTTTCCTGAACGATTTCGCTGAAAAAATCAGTTAAAACAATGTTGGCAACGGGGTAATCGTAATCAATCTGAAAACTTGCGGAATAGCTCGAACTTGTGGAATATTTGTGAGGCGCTTCGTATACAAAATTGGATCCTGAAATAAGAATAAGCACGCGTCATAAACATTACTTTTTACTTTACAATAGTACCTTGGAAAATGCAAGTTCAAAAATATTTCTAAATAAAATTAGTTGATACGTTTTACTTACCGTTCTCCATCTTCAAGGCTCGCGCCGATTCGATTTCTTGCGGCAGAACGACGGTGGCCGACTCAAAACAGGTTTCAATCATTTTGATAATGTCTTTAGCAGACTAAGTAAATTTAAAAACGATTCATTTTAATTTTCATACTAATACTCTCCAAAAATTATGAACTAAGGATAACAACCCACTTGTTTGTCAGAATTTCCATAGATAAGACCCTGTATGTAAACGCGTGAAAAAAGCTTCCTTACAAACTTGTTCATATCGTGCATTTGTATACCTATCGGAATAAACCTTAAGTATCAAGGAAAGGAGTTTCGAGAAGTGCAAGATAGCAAGAATATACGGTAATTTTATTTACTTTTTGTAGCCGCCAAACGCTCATGTCTATGGTCAGCGGACGGACTAAACAAATAATTCAGGTAGGACGCTCCATGATTGACAGGTTGATGAGTCTCAACATTTTTCAAGGCACGTACATGCTAAGAAATAAAACGTCGTACAGCGGTTGTGTTCCAATAAAAATATTAAACAACCGGGAATGAGGACGGAAACATTATTTCAGACAGCCGATTAGGTCTGATTCATTCTTGTTTAAATTAATGGTTCATTTCCATTTTCTGAGGTGCCCTTAAAAACTTGAAACTTTAATTTTGGAAAAAAGAGAGGACGGGAGCTAACCCTCAAGATATCAGTCATGAATACAGAGATTTAGAACATCTTGTGAGTGGTGCATTCTCAACGTTCTCTTTTAGAACTCGTGACTCACCGGCCGCCTGGAAATTACTTCCACGATGAGATGAAAGGGAGGAACTTGGTGACTTTAGGATAATCGACACAAATTCTTAAAGAACGTTCCTCAAGCAAATCAATGAGATACAAATTATTTGACTTCATGGACACAATTTTTTCAGCTTTATCACACTGTTGAGGAACGTAAATTTCTGGGCCCCAATCTCTTATTGAGATGTCAAAGGGGGCGAATTGCGAGATTATAAGCCGTGAATCAGTCTGATTGCCCCAAAGAGGAAAATAGGGAAAACATTGACAAATAGTTCTGACATTGCCCTGAGGAGGTTTGATAATTTCATCACTTACCGACTCTTTTACTATTTCAAATTTCTTCTCATCAGGCTGAAAGTTGATCAATTCTACGATAATCCTTTCTAAAAGTCGAGGAAGTTTTTCATTATAACCAAACACTGCAACCTGTAATGATTTACGCGAGAAACAATGCAATAATGGGTTTGCACAGAATTTAAGGTATACGAGAAAAAAACAAACCTGTAATCCGTAATTACCAAGACCGACTGCGTAGGCTAGCGCGGCTTCCAATGCATCATATCCGTATTTATCGAACGACTTGTTGAATAGTGAAACGAACATATCAATCATAATAGCCTTTTCTGGTATAGAACACGCTGCTGGTCTAAAATCAATAATTATTATAACTCCAGTTGAGTTGTAAGAATGCACTCATTCTGTTATTCAAGGAAGTTTATCAGAAACCTAATTCCCGGAAAACAATTTGTGTCCCTCTTAAAGCCTTGGGAAAAGCTACCCATATTATTCCCATGTGGAGTTCAATTTGATTCTCTTCGTTCTTTCTCTGTCAGAGAGGGGGAATCGACCGGGGTTGAACTGGGGCCTTGTTGGCTCTCTAGGACTGAAGCTCCATTTATTCCTTCTTCTGATGGTGATGGGCTTCAGAGTGAAGCCCACGATGAAGCCTTCGTGGTTCTCTCTTCTTGTAAGAGTTTCAGAGTGAGGCCGTGGATGAAACCTCGTTGATTCTTTTTCTGACGATGAGATTGGGCTTCGACTGGGAACAATATTTACCGAGATATTCATTCTTCTACTTCGTATCAGAATTTCAAAATTGCGTTGTGTGAAATTAAGGGTGTGCTTCGCTCGTGAAATCGTGCATTAAAGTTATGGTACCGCAGGAAGTTTCTCAATGCTCGGGTTTTTGATGAATTTTTCTAGTTTCTTGATATGTCGTTCGAAAAGGTTCAACTTGAAGCGGTATGGAATTTTCCTCCATACGTCTTTTATTTCATTCCAAAATCATCGAAAATTTGTCTATTCTCTGACGTTGTGAGACTTTTTTAAAACAAAAATTCGGATTTCTGCTTTCATACCGCCTCAACTTGAACCTTTCTGTTCAACATTTCTGAGTATCGAAAAAATTCTCGAAAAATGGAGCTTTGAGGAACTTTTTGCGAAGTCTTGTGAAATCCCTCAAAAGGTTTACCCACGCACGCCTGACAAGCATCGCATAGTGACCGCTGGTATGCCGAACCTTGCAGGGTATTTGTGAATGTAAGTATGCAACTCATTGTGTACTACGCTGACGAGCGAAGCACACCCTCAAACTTTTAGTCTGATCCTTTAGAAACGCGGATAACTCCGTTATTTGCTATATAATCTACCAAAGAGAAGCTACAAACACGCAGACAAATAATAATTTGGGGATTTGCTGCATTACGAGTAAAGGTAGGTACTCACAGGGATATATCCAGTACGATTACCATTCTAGGAAGTTCCGACTCTTCATCTCGTTTTAACCAAAATTGAGACATTGAAGATTCATGAATTAAACGTGGAGTTTTCGATTCCTGGTAATAAAAGAAAAATGCAGTATTTAATTTTAATAAAGAGAGAATTAGAAATTCACGCTTTTCGCTTTTTGTTCAAGCTCTCATCAATGATCGCGTTTGCTGTCCAGAAAATCTTGCAGTAGGTACCACAATATTCACTATATATAGACCTCATCCGGCCAACTTGGGCTTTCATATGACGTAAATTTTAGAATTATTCTTGAAAACAAAAATATTAGAGGAAAAGGGAAAAGTACTTTTTAAAAAGAAGGAGGTCACATGTTTTCTTATGAAGCACTTACATTCTTGTCCAGAGGATAGAAACTGAAGTCTCTGGTAAGGTATTCGTTCGGTGTCGGCAGATGTAATTTGTCATAAGGTTCTGTAATTTTCCACATCTGAAACAAAGAAACGAATCACGTATGTCTCGTAATGTTTTTTTGCTGGAGACCAAACTTTCACAAATCGTTCTTAAACATATTAATTATATCGGTGTCAAATAAAAGAAAGCGTACAAGTAAATATTCTGTCGAAGAAAAACTCGTTTCGAGATTTGTAAATATTTTCTGGTCATACGAATTTCCAGCTGAGAAAATGGGTCAAGTTGGATTGGTTGAGTAGATTTTTGGATTGCGACCATTATTAGTTTGAGAGTTAGGCAACATTCACTGCTTATACACAGTTGAAGTTCTTTAGTATCCAAGCCTCATACATTGAGTACAACTTAAGTGTACCGATACACGATTAAAAATATAAATTTTGACCGACCGACCATCAGTTTGTATCCGTAAATTCTGACTCATTGGTGAATAAATAGCTTTACTACATTTGTTGGTCAACTTACTTTGGTAATGAAATCGTCAGATAATTTCTCAACAATATACTTTGTCCCGTACCACGGTTCTGTCAATATTTCACCCTCGATGTCACCAAATGATTTGGTACATATGAAAAGGCTTCAATTCAAACATGAAAAAAAACAAACCAGAAAAATTTATTCCAGTAAGAATGTTTTAGTGATGAATTTCAGCATTTTCGAAGAATATTACTTCATATTTTCCGGTGTCAAGTAATTTAAGTACTCCGAAATGAGTTCAGGATTCCACTGATTGTGTAATAGAAAGTAAGACAAAATATCTTCGAATGGATAATGCTGTAATAATATCATTATAATCTTGTAGAATCATTATCATCAAATGAGTCTGATGATGATGATAACAATGTTGATACAATAGCGCTTGGAGGCATGTAATCCTGCACCCGGTTAACATTGTTCCCAGTTGAAGCCCATCATGAGAAGAGGGAATCAACAGGATTCTATACGGGGCTCCACCTTTCAGTCTTAGAGAATTGACAAGGCCTCTGTTGTAGCCCTGGCGTTTCCAGGAGGAATAATGAGGTATTCAGATGGTATTCAAGGGCATCTAATTGGACTTCTGGGTAGTTTTTCCCAAAGCTTCCGAAGGAACACAAATTGTTTACCGGGCAGGAAGTTGTAGAAATCACTAGGCCTATTTAATGGTGTAGTCGATTTAAAGAAAGATCTCGTCTACTCTTCATCCACGAACTCGAATCTAATCAAACCAAACCTTTGAAATTATAACGCCAACGATTTGGAAGGTAAAAAAATTTCCTTTGTCCTAGAAGAACCTCGAAGCTCTAAATTTGCTTGAAAAGAGCATGTGACTTCTCAACACCGGTTATTTGTCAGCCAAATAGGCAAATACAGTACAATGATCCTGCTGAAGGTGAGTAATAGCAATTTATTTAGAATCGCCCTATCACGAGCTTGAGCAGCCACTACCGATCGTAGTAGGTAACCTATTAAATAGTGATGTAAGTTTCAAGCCTTTAAGAAATGTAAACTCACCATCATCGCCTCGCTTACACTTTGCACATGGTACAACGGTAAGGATTGATCTTCGTACTTGAATAATGTTTCCCTTATTGTGTTAAGTTCATCAAAATACCATTTTGGGACACCATCTCTTCTCAATAAATAGATATACTGTAAAAATAGTCGATTAGGGGCACACATGAATTTTGATATAATAGGCACAACCGCGATAGGCACAATAGTATGTGTAAGCCAAGTAAACTGTTACATTTAATCAGTAATTATTTATCCCGAAAAAGAATTTTCTACAACTAAATGTTTGAATCTCATTACTTTTGGAGCATAAAGTTTAAAGGACATCATAACATCATAGATGGTAGTAGGTTTGATGTTCTTATTACCTACAAATATTTACTTAAATTTTTCTCCTTCGACCATACACAACTCTCAATTACACCATTTTTAGCCGTCAAGACCCAACTGTTCCATGTAACTTCTACTTCCTCCCCTGGGGATGAGTATTGTTTCTCTCGCTTCCTCGTTGGTTCAATGTTCATAAGTGCTTTCTTTAGTTCTGAGTTGTTATCACTATTATATAGTAACTCCGACATAAAAATATCCCCTCCCACCTTTCCAAACTTTCTATTATAGAAGAAAAAAATCTGAAATCTATCTTTGCTCATTTAAGTACAGGAATTGATTCCTTCTCTATGAAAAACAAAGTATACAGATATAATTAGAGCAAAAGAATGACATCTCGCGCGGTCAATCTGCTGATCTTTTTTGAAGCAAAACGAACAGACTGCGAGGATACAGAATATGTAAACAATAAGTCAGAGAAAAAGCAAGAAATTATCTGAGGTCACCACATTCACCGAAAAATAAATTTTTTGCTCTAATTACACCCGTGCGCACTAGATTTAATCTCTCGGCGAGCATAAATAAAACTTTTGTCAGAGAACCTGTTCTATGGGAGTTACTTTGAAAATTCTGCCGTGCGCAGTCCGGGAATAACTGACCAACCCAAGATTTTTCCACATAATATCTCAACGCTAGACTTGAAAAGTATCAACTCCCTAGATATTTCTAAGTCTCCCTTCTATAGTTAAGTTGGACTCGTACGGTTAGGATAGGTTGCTGGCCAGTCGACCGACATTTTTTCCGGAAAAATTCTGATTATCGAGCTGCAGTATTCTATACATGATAGGAGGGTCAAAAAAATGTAGAGTCTGCGGACTTTCAATTCAATCCTCAACATCAAAACCAATTGAACCCACTGTTCAGGTATCCTACGTCCACCCCTGATGAAGCGATGATTTTTTCTTAATTTTTTCTCGGTCTTCTATGAAAATAACAGTACCCTAGATCTACAAAGTTTAAAAAAGTCTTGACCTGAAATACTAGTTTGACGATTTCATCGATGTGATCCATGGCTTTTTTGGTAACATCGATGTCAATGAAGAAATACGTGAATCCCGGAACATCTTCATATGCGGTGTACAGCCTTTCACACCAATCTCTATCTTTGAGTTCATTGGCTATACTTCCAGGTCCTTCGTGCCCAATCAGAGAAAAGATGTAGACCAAAGGCTGCAAGAATCGTTTTACAAGTAGAATTATCCATTGATTTTTGAAGTAAATAGAGAGCAAAAAAAAGTTGCGTACCGCCGTTTTGTAATGCTCTTCTACACTCGGCATTGGAAAACGTAACGATAAGCGTCTGATGTCGGCGATGGTTGTGATATAAATTTTATGTTTCAATTGTTCCGGCCCCCAAAAATGCTCCGTGTAAATAGATTTTTCGAGTTTTTTATTTTGAATATTTTCAAATAGAGGTACAACCATTTCTTCTAATTTGTCTAAATTCTCTGAGAACAAGAATCGATCATCTTGTGACGAATTATTTGGAAAAAGCGACACTCTTTTAAATACTTCATGTGTATTCTTCGCTCACACGAGTAGGTCGAAAGTTAGAAAATTCAAGTTTCTTGATTCGCATAATTTTTATTTAAACTTAGGTACGTGTACATATTCATTCCAAATTTATCCTAGTTCATGACTTCTCATTGCAGTGCACATATAGCCCATCGGTAGAGATTTCTCTAGTTTTTTGTGCGCTCCAGCAAAGTTCTAAGCCCTGAAGTCGCTTATAGAAATTTCTCTGAGCTGCTGCTAAAATGAGTCACTGCCATTGCCCACCGGACACCCGGGGTTTTCTTGAAAAATTTTCAAAGTCAGTGAAATTGTAAGTATATTGAAGATCACCTTTGAAATCAAAGGGTGAGACGAAATACGCCGGATACAAGGTAATAGACTGCATATACAGCCGAACAGAAGAGGAAACTCACCTCTTCCTAAGACAGCTAAATACATAAGATTGGAAGAATATCGAGTCGAGTATAGTTCCAGCAACTTCTGGCGAACATTTATTCCCTTCTCTTTTGGGTTTGTGTCCAACGATTTTAAATTACCTGCCGAAATAATCGAAGTTAGTAAAAGATAATAACCTTTATTCCAGACTGAATAAAAATTTCCATGACGTCTCTGAGGCGGAGGAAGACTTAAGCTCTTATCGCTCTCAATTTTTTTTCGTCACTTCGTCACGGAAATTTCTTTTATTATGCACAAAGAATACCCGATTTGAAACGACTGTACGGATGACCCGGTTTACTTAGAGACCGCTGCACTTGCCCAATTTTCCAATTATCTTTGGGAAGATTCATAGAATGTTCTGAATCCACTGCATTTACTTCTCTCTCTGTACATGATGGGTCCATGAGTGGCTTGACAAAAAACTGAGAAAAGCTGGAACATAAAATTCAGATAACTTTGTGAAGAAAAAACTGACATATTCTTTCTTAAAAGGGTAAAAAATTGAAAAAAACTTGAAACAAAAACTAAAATCCATTTCTTTTCCCTGTACGAGAAGGGGGGGGGGGAAAGGAAATTGCATTTGAAACGAAATTACATTTTGTCATGCTTATTGTTTTTTATTAATTTCAAACATTTTTTTTTCTTTGTATTTAAGTCTATACCGTCATTGTTTCATACTTACATGTCAAGTACTTCTAGTAAATTCTCGTGAGCAATATCAAAGAAATAATCTTGGCTGTTATCGCTAGTTGATCCGTTGTGGTCACCAGCATGTTCAGTGATGAATTTTTCAAAACTGTTTTCTTGGCGATATTTCTCGCTGCCCATAAATAACATATGTTCGAGAAAGTGAGCCAAGCCTGGCAGATCGTCGTCATCATGTATGCTTCCTGTTTGTAATAAAACCACATACCACTCAAGATTGGAGAAAATAAATACTCACATTTCTACTAGCGTTGAATCTCTGCAAATAAAAAAGTTTGTACTCCCAAGATTTTGTGTCTAAATGAAACTTACCAACACCAACTGTCATACATGCTGCCCCTTTATCGGTTTTAGGATCATGGATAAGCACTACATTCAATTCATTTTGTAACTTTAGAGCTCGATACGAGCGTGAATTGTTTGGGGACTTGTTGATACCATCAAATCTGAAATAATTCTTGTTGTTTCTGGTTTCAACAAAAAGAATAATTCAGAAATTCCACAACACCTCTGTAAGAACGATTGAATGTAGAGCAGCTCTTACGCATTTCCCTCATCGGCATGATGATTTTCATTCCCATCGGTTTCATCCCTATTTGCAGTAGGGTAAGACTTGACAAGCTGTACTGCAGCTAAGGTTATCATACAAATTAGGCGATAATACGAGTATTTTTTCATAGTGAAAGATTCAGTGATCAAAGAAACGGAAATTGAGAAACTGTTTTTCAAGCGCAACAATCTCAAACAGAGATGGGGGATAGGTGAAGGTTCCCTTTGTTCACATAAGTTCAAATATTTAATTGTAGGTACCTCATAGTTTATACAGTGACAATCGCAGATTTTGCAATTTTTTGTATGCCAGACGTACCTATTTCATATTTTGCAAGTTGGTTTTTTTCGATTCTTTCCGAAAGTCTCGAGTTACTTAATTGAGAGTTTGTACAGCGAGCATGTTATTCTAGTTCATGTCGAACATGTCCTTTTTGTTTTTCATACAGAATCTGACCAAAGATTGATATTTCAGAAGAATTCGAAAAGAGTGCAATGACACTTGAATTGAAAGAGCTGCGCGTAAATGTCTTTTTATTCCGTTGAATAATTAATTCGTTGGGATTTTCCATCTTCTAAATTTTTTTCGAAGGATTCACCGCTCATACCATACAACATAAAACACTGCTGGGTACGATAAATCGATGCTTCAAAGAAAAACAAAGAAAAAACGTTTGAAAAGTTGAGAAAGCACAATATTATTTTCAACTAAGGATTTTTTTTTCGAAGACGATCCACACTCTGCTCTCCAATAAAATAGAATAAGACGCTTGCTATACAAACTCTGATTGTCGTAACATTAAAACAAGGTAGAATTTAGATTTATTTAGTAGTTTGAGGCCATTCTGTGATCCAGTTTTTTTTTTCATCCGCCTTGTCGTTATCTTTCATTTGTCATTCCAAACACCATTACTATTCGCAAATGTTGTGAAGCAGTTATTCCTCAGGAGCTTTTTCGAAAGAGGCGAAATAATTTAATTTTTAGTTTTGGTTCGTTAGTTCTAGGGTTTTTACAATAGTTTGGGAGGATCGCTGCGGGTACCTCTGCGTCTAACCTCCTCTTATTATTGTCGTAATTCTTCTCTGTCTTTAGTTGGTTGGCCCATTTAGCGAAGCGCTAAGAAACGTCAAGGGTATGCCGCAAGGTAATGTGGTGTGAGTCACGTACATTTGTCGCGTCGCACAAAATCTTATCCAGAATACCCAATTTGTGCCCATTTATGCCGTCAATCCTGCAGTTGACAACTATTTCCTTTCTCTTGTATTACAACCTGTATCAGACTCCCTTCTTTGGGGAGTAGCTATTCCTCAAAGAAAACCCAAGATAAGAGTGGTCTCGAAAAATTGTGTCTGATCTGATTTGTGCCAATATCAAAAGTCATCAGTTTCGAAATCTGTGCCTCCCCACTACTCTGTGCATAGTTCGTTGAAATCATGGTATCCTATTTAAACGTGATCAAGTGAGGTTATATTAGGTCATGGGCGAGACGGTTACACGTACTTTGATACGTTTAGAGGGGCACATGATGGTGAAATCAGACCTAATGTTTTGATACCACTATCACCTTCGAAATTTTTGACATGTTTCATGTCTTTGCTCTGGTCTCATCTTCATATAAAATGTCCCTCAATGGCAATGATTCTCAAATCTGCGAGTCCGAGCCTGCCCCCCTCTCGAAAGGGACTTACTCACCTCTTCCTAGGACAGCTAAATACATAAGATTGGAAGAATATCGAGTCGAGTATAGTTCCACCAACTTTTGGCGAACATTTATTCCCTTTAAGATGAATTTTATTCGTGCAGAGATTAATTAAATAAAATTATAAAATTGCTTTGCTCGCACATTAAAAGAAAGTACAAAAGTGTACATAGATTTTTTCGTTTACGTTTCGACGTTCTAGACGTCTTCTTCAGAACGAGATGAGTATAAAACTGAACAAAATAATCTAAGAACAACGCGCTATCGATAGAGAGAAATGAACAAAACATGAAAAATCAGGAAGTGTGAGTCATAAAAATTGTAGAGTAGGTCGATTTAAGCTTCTGTGTATCCTGTTTAAAATTTACAGTATTATTCTTGATGATTTCGATGCACTCGCGAATTTTTCTCTTACGAGTGTTAGATTCATAGGCTAATATACGAGTTTTTTTAAAGTCAAATTTGTGACCTTTCTTCGGGGCATGGCAAGCCAGAGCAGTATTATCCCTATTTTTGTTTTCATCAGTTTTGTGTTGGGATATTCTCCGGTTAAGGTACTGAAGAGTCTCGCCAACATAAGAAAGGGGGCAATTGGAACAAGGGATTTTATAGATGAGCTCGGATTTTTTTGGAGAATGGAGTAGGATCCTTAGTTTTGGAGAAGACAAGATTATCCAGAGAGTGCCAATTTTTAAAAGAAATACAAATATTATCGTCAAGGTTTTTAAGAATTCGACTAGTGATAATACTGCTCTGACCAACGTAAGGGAGACTAAAATATTTACGGTTGCCTACGTCATTAGTTGGGATGACACTACGTTTAAATTCAAACTTAAAAACAGAATTAATAAAATTATCAGGATAGCCATTGTCTCTCAGTAAAACACGTAATTCATTTAAAATTTCATTATGGAAAATAGGATTAGATAGTTTAAGCCAGTTACTTTCCAAGTTCACAGCAGTGTTAAACTTATAATGATAAGGTTGGTTAGAATAAAAATGAATGATTCTGCCTGTGAAAGTAGGTTTTTTGTCATGTTTAAAAATAATAGAGTTATCACAATTACGTATTAAAGAAATGTCCAGGAAATTAATATGATTATTGCTTTTCTCAAAGGTAAAAACTAAGCGATTATGAAAAGAGTTTAAATCAATCAAAATGTCATTAAAAATATTGTCAGGAATAATAAAAAGAGAGTCATCAACATATTTAGTTATAAATTTAATTTTATCTTTAAATTTGTCTTGGATATTGATGAAAAGAGTGTCTAATGTAGTATCTATGTACACTAATATAGACGTAGACTTAGTTACTAATATTCTCACTGAAAAATGGCAGGATATAAAACCGCACACTGCCTTAAGCAAAGAATTATTTTTTGAAGCTTTATCCCTTTGTCTTAAAAATAGTTATTTTACTACGAAAAAAAAAGGGCGATACTTCTAAAAAGAAAAGAAGTAACTAAATACAAAAAACCGCAGAAAATACTAAAACCTGTTTAGTCGATAGATCTTCGAAGGTTTTAGTATTTTCTGCGGTTTTTTGTATTTAGTTACTTCTTTTCTTTTTAGAAGTATCGCCCTTTTTTTCGTATTATGGATAGCCGTAACTTGCAATCTCGCATCAATTCGAGTTATTTTACTTTTAACGGCACATTTTACTCTCAAACCACTGGCTTGGCCATGGGCAGTCCTCTTTCAGCCATTATCTCAGAAATTGTGTTAGACACTCTTTTCATCAATATCCAAGACAAATTTAAAGATAAAATTAAATTTATAACTAAATATGTTGATGACTCTCTTTTTATTATTCCTGACAATATTTTTAATGACATTTTGATTGATTTAAACTCTTTTCATAATCGCTTAGTTTTTACCTTTGAGAAAAGCAATAATCATATTAATTTCCTGGACATTTCTTTAATACGTAATTGTGATAACTCTATTATTTTTAAACATGACAAAAAACCTACTTTCACAGGCAGAATCATTCATTTTTATTCTAACCAACCTTATCATTATAAGTTTAACACTGCTGTGAACTTGGAAAGTAACTGGCTTAAACTATCTAGTCCTATTTTCCATAATGAAATTTTAAATGAATTACGTGTTTTACTGAGAGACAATGGCTATCCTGATAATTTTATTAATTCTGTTTTTAAGTTTGAATTTAAACGTAGTGTCATCCCAACTAATGACGTAGGCAACCGTAAATATTTTAGTCTCCCTTACGTAGGTCAGAGCAGTATTATCACTAGTCGAATTCTTAAAAACCTTGACGATAATATTTGTATTTCTTTTAAAAATTGGCACTCTCTGGATACTCTTGTCTTCTCCAAAACTAAGGATCCTACTCCATTCTCCAAAAAAATCCGAGCTCATCTATAAAATCCCTTGTTCCAATTGCCCCCTTTCTTATGTTGGCGAGACTCTTCAGTACCTTAACCGGAGAATATCCCAACACAAAACTGATGAAAACAAAAATAGGGATAATACTGCTCTGGCTTGCCATGCCCCGAAGAAAGGTCACAAATTTGACTTTAAAAAAACTCGTATATTAGCCTATGAATCTAACACTCGTAAGAGAAAAATTCGCGAGTGCATCGAAATCATCAAGAATAATACTGTAAATTTTAAACAGGATACACAGAAGCTTAAATCGACCTACTCTACAATTTTTATGACTCACACTTCCTGATTTTTCATGTTTTGTTCATTTCTCTCTATCGATAGCGCGTTGTTCTTAGATTATTTTGTTCAGTTTTATACTCATCTCGTTCTGAAGAAGACGTCTAGAACGTCGAAACGTAAACGAAAAAATCTATGTACACTTTTGTACTTTTTTTTAATGTGCGAGCAAAGCAATTTTATAATTTTATTTATTCCCTTCTCCTTTGAGTCTGTGTCCAACGATTTTAAATTACCTGCCGAAATAATCCAAGTCACTGGAAGATAACCTTAATTCCAGACTGATTTTCTCAAAAGTGATTCTGAAATCTGCGAGGCCGAGCCCCCCCCCCCCCTCGGTAGTTTAGCTTAACCTAATATAATAAAAAAAAAAAGGAAGGATTTCTTGGCGTTGCTACAAATATGAAAATCATGTTTCATGTCTTTTCGCTAGTCGTCTTAAGCTCTTCATCGTTCAAAAATTCCCAGCTTCTTGTTCTAGTGTAAGTCAACTTTAGAGTATTTTAGGCTGACTGCTTTCTGAGACTCACTCGTTCCGCTCGTTCGTCCCGCTTCTTGGTCTAGTATAAGTCTACCTAGGGTGAAGGGGGGAAGGCACTCAAAAGATAGTATATAGCTATCAGAAAGCCAGTATAAACCTAGAATATAAACAGGGAAAAAAAAGTTTTCAAAAGTTTGCCCAATCAGATTTATTGTGGGTAATGCTAGACATAAATATTTGAGAGTTCTAGGCTAAGGCTTTAGAGCCGCACACTCGCTTGATGTAGAATAAGTCTACTTTGGAATATTTCAGGCTAATGAGCCTTCTTGGTCTAGTGTAAGTCTACTTCAGTATATTTCAAGCTGATGAGATTACTGGGCCTCACTCGCTGTGCTCGTTCGTCCCGCTTCTTAGTTTTATTTTTTATTTTATTTTCATTTCTATTTTTATTTTTTTATTTATTAGGTATTATTATTTTTTCTTCAGAATAATTTTTAATTTTATTTTTAATTTTTTCTTTGTTTTCGAAAGAGGGTGCATGGTACTCACAGATTTCTCAATGACCTCCCAGGTATATATTTTTTATTTAATTTAATTTAATTTAATTTAATTTTTATTTCATTTTATTTTATTTTTATTTAATTTTTTCTTTCTTCTTCGAAGGAGGGTGGTACTTGCAGATTTCTTAATGACCTCCCAGGTAATTCACGAAAATTTTCCCAGTCCATTATTGGGGGGGGGGGGGTTGGTACTCGCGAATTTTCGATAGTGCGGTGTCAGAAAAGACATGAGACATGTCAAAAAATAATAAGATAATATACAAGGCGTATGCTAGATTTATAAACTCGGCTTTCTCAGGATTGATTATGAAATCTACGAGTCGGAGCCCCCCCCCCCACCCCTCCGTAGTTTCTAGCTTATCCTAATATAATGAAAGGGCGTAGGCTAGATTTATATTAGGCTAAGAAAACGCTGAGATCCATTATGAAGCTATTAGCTCATAAGTTCGAAGACGTCATAAGTCGTTAATCCTGGTCCGCTTACAACATCTGAAACATATTAAAGTAGACTTATACTAGGCCAAAGAGCGGGGCGAACGAGCGGAGCGAGTGAGGCCCCCTAATCTCATCAGCTTGAAATATATTAAAGTAGACTTACACTAGACCAAGAAGGCTCATTAGCCTGAAATATTCCAAAGCAGACTTATACGAGATCAATCAAGTGTGCCGCTCTAAAGCCTTAGCCTAGAACTCTCAAATATTTTTGTCTCACAGTCATTATCCACAACATACATGATTGGGCAAAATTTTGAAAAGATATGAAACTTTATCTTTATCTTTTTGGCTGCGCCAAGAAATCCAATACCCACGTGAACTTTGACTCTGATGTAGATATCTTCTGTAAGTTAGTTAATAAAGAAGAACAGATAGTAATTTTTAAAAGAAATGTTTGGATTGGACGTGTTCAAGGAGCTATAAAGGTAGGAAACGTGAAAATACATGTACTTTGTGTCCTGCCAGTTAAAACCAGGCAGCTCTGTGTTCAGACTAGCCCGGAGAGGGCGATCCCACAAAAACCACAAAAATTTGTGGCCTTAGTGACATTCATTCACAAGTTGAAAAAATAGCAAAATATTTTGCCGGTGGTCACGAGATAAAAAATATGTGTTTCCAACTTTCCTACTTTCTGACAGAGGTCGTTGTACAGGGGAAGGTAAATAATTGCAGATTGGACAATTGATGCCATTATAAAGCACTCAAATTAGACCTTATATTTTGAGACAACATTCAGGTTCCGACTTGAATTGGGGGAACCAGGTATAATTTCTTTGAGGCCATGTTCGATGCTCAATCTCAGTCCAGAGGGGGCTGGGTTATCGACCTTGTAAATTGAATATCTACCGGAATATTAAAACACAGTTTTAAGACGGATTAACTATGTAGACATTCAGTTACAGCATTACCTATAGAATTTCTAAGCATTCATAAACAAAGTTTTGTATCCTAATAAAACTGATCGTCAATGAAAAATCACTTTTAAAATATGTACACTAGATCAATATTACAGTAATTTAAACTGGTAGGAACGGAGCAGTTGCAATAAACATTTTCAACAAGAAAAAAGATCTTCGCAAAAAACTTGTAAATAATTTAAAATTCTTCTTTTAGAGTGTTGATATCAACGACAGGCATTGGCACGGGAAATGTGCCCAGACTGCTTCTGAAAATATTAGTATCGTCTATCTTGATACCCTGTAAGTGCAATTGATAAAAACAGTGATGCACATGCGTCTCTGATGTACCTACATGGTGAATCTTGGATGAGGATACAAGACTAATATTCTTACATTTTTTTGGGTACGCATTTCTAGAGGTACATCATCGGTTATCTCCGGATTGGTAATAATGGAAATCACATGTGTTTCCAGCTTCTTACGACTCCTAGCAGACTTCTGAATGTACATCTATTTAGAAATCATTCAGATGTTCAAGTTTATATATGTATTAATTATTGAAATTGATAGCGGCGTCTTAATTGTTTCATAAAACACTGTTTGGTCAACTCCGCTCAATTTACCCCCGTCCTACATTTCCATTTCACCCCTGATAGATGGGAGCTAGAGCTATAACGAGTGGATTAGGAAGATGTTACCACTTAAATGGAAGTTTGCTTCAAATATGTTCTAGCGTGAAAACGCAAAACGATAGATTTGTATTTCAAAGCTAGGGAATCTGTACCTCAATTTCATCTTCAATTTGCGCCCTTAGGCCTACGCAATTTCTTACGACTTTTTTGAGCCAAGTTAGGGGCTAAAATGTGCCAAAAATTGACCATTTGTTTCAATTTTCGAAATAAGAAATTAAAAATTTACACCCTTCCAAGCTTCATAGGGTTATTTAGGCACATATTTTTTTCGGAATTATCGTTCAATTTCACGCTAATATCAAGTAACATTTAGAAGCTGGAACAATTTTTAATTTTTTAGAACTTTGACAAATCTGTCATTTTTTGGTCCATGATATGACGCGAGAGTCACAGAAAGTTGAGTAGGGGTGCAAATTGAAGATGAAATTTAAATAAAAATTTTGTAGATTTGAAGTACATACGTCTAACGATAGGTGGATTTAGCCCAAACTCTCATTCAACTGGTAACATCTTTCTTCGTCTATCCGGTATATTTATTGCGTTACCTCGAAAAACTCTATAACATTTTCTTTCTTCAGAGAGTCCACTAATCCTGCCATCACATTGGATTTATCGAAAAGATAACGTCGATCTGTAATTTCATTCAAGAAATAAAGAGCCCTGTCCCATTGGTTAACTTTTTTCTCCAAATATCTGTTCTTCAGTGATTCCTTATACGTTTTGAAGTTTTCTTCTGTCATATTTTCCATAAGTGCCTGATGAAAACAAAAATCGTTTGTTGACTCGACCGACATAAGAAGTTCAAATTCACATCGAATGAAACATCACTCACTTTTAGATTCTGTAAAAATACTTCCACTCGCAAGTCTAGATAAATGGGGTGCTTCTCGGACTGTATCCCAATAAGGAAATATACTGCACCGTTTTGTCGCAAAGATCCGCACTTTACATTATATCCCAATTGCTCCTGCAGTTTACAGTAATAATACAAATCAGAAGAGAACCTCACGAAAACGAACCATTCATTCGATTACAGTGTCGCGTAAAATTCAACACCATCATTGATAGAAAATCGTGTTTTAATCGTGGTATACAGTATAAGTAGTAAGTCCAGATGCATTACTTCCGTTCGCAAGACTTGAAAGCATTTTTCTTTAGCGAACTCGGTGAATAAATCGGTCAAGACAATGTTGATAACGGGATAATCGTAGTCGATTTGGAAACGCGCCAAATAGCTCGAGCAGGTGGAATATTTATGAGGTGCTTCGTACACAAAATTGGATCCTGAAAAGATGATACGCGCATGTTGAGTCTACACACACTTTCCAATGTATAGGCTCAAACATTGAAATTGCTCATGAAGGAATAAATCGACTACAATGCGATATGGAATCTCTGAAACGAACATAACGCGAAAAGTGCGTCTAAAGTAGGTTCATGAAACGTATACATACAACACATTCTGGAAGTGATGATTTCCGCATTATTAACCACGACACGTCCTCAAATCATGATTTATCAAGAAATGTCATAGATCGGAAATGAGGATACAAGAAACATCAAAAAGGTGAATACAGCATTGGAAAGTCTATAACGGGGAGATGATGAAATACAGGGAACACCTAAACAGGTACGTGTAAACTATGACAAGAGGGAAGACAAAGAAGAAGGAATAGAGAACTTGGTGCGTGATGTAGGGCTCTTCCTCTATATCATATTGCATACTTGTTTGCCTGATTCTTATCGTAATAGGTAGTACTTGGTTTACATTAGTCTCATGACAGGAGAATGGATATACTATTATTACTTATTCAATTCCCCTACCGTAAGACTAATGTAAACCAAGTACCATTACGATAAAAACCAGGCAAACTAGTATGCAATTTGATATGGGGGAAGAGCTCCATTCGGATGAGGATTGAAAGTAGGCGTACCATATGAAAACTGTGACGGCCATTTTTGGAAGCTGCCTGAAAATGTGATGTTTTAGAACTTGAGTTTTTCTTCTTTCAGTTTATTCTATGCATGAAAATGATGGAAAAAACCACTTTTCTGTAATTTTCAAAACAGTATTGACAAAGATACAGCCCATTTTAGATTCATACGTGTTCATGGTATTTTTGCCGCATCACCTTCTACCCCCATTTTTGCATCCTCATGCGATCACCAGCAGGAAGATACTCTATGTAATATGACTCCTTATGCACGGATTCGTGTACCACAACTGTTGACAGAGAAATTTCGATTCTGCCGAGGACATTATTGAGGACAGGTGTCAAAAGACAAAGAGAGTTACGCAGGCTCACGAAAAGAGGCCAAGTGTGCCCTACAAAATCAAACCGAAAAAATATTCTTGCAGCCGATTTTTAAATTCTCATCCGTTGCGTCTTGGTAATACATGATTCGAGAACGCGCCGTAGTTGACTTTGCTTCAGATATTAGGGGACCCAAGACGCAAACAAGTAATTCCAATTTCTACTTCGTGTACGATTTCTCAAATGCCTAAAATTTTACATGGTGTTGTGGTCCATTTTTTTGCCCATTAAGCGATAATATTATTTACAAGCTTCAAAAAATCACTCAATGTTTGGAGATTCGTTTTACATACCGTTCTCCATCTTCAAGGCTCGCGTAAATTCAATTTCTTGGGGCAGGATGATGGCAGCCGAGTTGAAGAACTTTTCAGTAATTTTGATAATGTCCTTGGCAGCCTAAATAATTGCAAAGATAATTCAATTGGATTTCAATATTATAGACTTTTCAAAAAACAATAAGGCACCCACTTTGTCGTCCGAATTTCCGTAAATGAGACCTTGAATGAAAACGCGTGAAAAAAGCTTCTTCACAAACTTGTTCATATCATGCATCTGTATACCTATCAGAGTGAATATCAAGATGAGAAGTTCAGTATTGTGATTCTACCTAATGCAACAATTTTTGCTTCAAAATTTACTTTTTGTAGCAGCCAAACTTTCATATCTATGGTATTTATTTTCAGAAGTTGGAGTAAACAAATGATTGAGGTAAATTACTGAATGCTGCATAGGTTGGTCGGTGTCAATATTTTGCAATTTTCGTAAACGCTGAAATAAAAATTGAGTAGGTATCTCATGATGATCATCTTCAATCAAGACGCAAACTGAAATAATAACGTAAAAAGTGATGGATTTTCTGAAGTAGCCAAATAGATAAAGATCATGTTTCATGTTTTTTATGACATGCTCCGCTCGTTCACCACTTCCCTCCCCTCCCCTCCCCTTCATGGCTCAGAACAGCGGTTCTCAAATTTTTGTGCATGACGACCCAATTTTCAAATTTGCACACTTTTCGTGACCCTCTTTTCTTCTCCCCCCAAAAAAATTGGAGGCCATGGCAGGTTTGCAATGGCAGCGGGGAACCCACAACCTCCCGCGCTCGCGATGACGTTGACGTGAAAATGCCCCCTCAGAAAATGAGTTGGCTGGGCTCGATATAATGAAAACTGGAAATTGAAATTTTCTCAAGTCCCTAAAGTAGATTAAGGTCAAGGTCATTGATGACTTCATAAAGAATCCCGGATGGAAATTGAAACTTTTCCAAGTGCCTAAAGTGGGTCAAGGTCAAGGTAGTTGATGACGTCATAAAGAGTCTCACGTCACGTCACGCTGTTCACAGAAACTCCCGGACGCGGACGTTTTCTGAGGATGTAATTCCTCTAAGAAAATAGAAAGTTGAAATTTTTTGAAGTCCCTAAAGTAGGTCAAAGTCATTGATAACGTCATAAAGTGTCACACGTCACGTCACGTGACGTCACACAAGTCACAGAAGCTCCCGGACGCGGACGTTTTCTGAGGATGTAATCCCTCTAACAAAATGGAAAGTTGAAATTTTTTTCAAGTCCCTAAAATAGGTCAAGGTCATTGATGACGTCATAAAGCACCTCACGTCACGCCACGCAGTTCACAGAAACTCTCAGACGCGGACGTTTTCTGAGGATGTAATCCCTCTAACAAAATGGAAAGTTGAAATTTTTTTCAAGTCCCTAAAATAGGTCAAGGTCATTGATGACGTCATAAAGCACCTCACGTCACGCCACGCAGTTCACAGAAACTCTCAGACGCGGACGTTTTCTGAGGATGTAATCCCCCTACGGGTTCCTCGCTAAACAAATGCAGTGAATGGATTTACGATATACCCAATTGTAATACATATATTATTCAAACATTCTCGGAATTTTTAGCAACCCACTTTGAATTCTTTCGCAACCCACAGAAGGGTCGCGACCCATAGTTTGAGAACCGCTGGTGTAGTATGAGTCTACTTTAGAATATTTTTGGCTAATAATGGTGAACAAGCGGAGCGAATGAGCCCCCATCCTTGGTCTGCTCTATATTAAATTGAAGGTAGATAGAAAATTATTTTTATTGCGAATTATCAAAATTTGCTGACCGCTAGACCTCATCAAAAGAAAAGGGGGCGATACTCGCAGATTTCTGAATTACTTAGCGGATATAAAAATTTTTCTCGAAAAATTCTTCAAGTCCATTATTTAAGAGTGGTGGGGAGGGGGTGGTGCTCGCTGATTCCAAAATCACCTGCCAGATATAAAAATTGTTCGAAAAAAAAGTCCATTATTTGAGAGGAAGGGGAGTGGTACTTGCAGATTTCTGAATCACCTACCAGGTATAGAGTTAGTTGCCACATCAAGTAATCCCTCGATACCTAATAATTATTTTCCATCACTTACTGACTCTTTCACAATTTCAAATTTCTTCTCATTTGGTTGGATGTTGATCAACTTTAAAATAATTCTTTCTAATAGTAAAGGAAGTTTTTCATGGTAACCAAACACTGAAACCTATCATGAGTAATGTTGTACCAATAATGTGTCATGTTCAAATAAAGTGTCAATTATAAAAATTTTGTTTTCATGAACCTGCAGTCCACAATTTCTAAGGCGGATTTCATAAGTGAGCCCTGCTTCCAATGCAGCATATCCGTGTTTGTCAAACGACCGCTCAAATAGTGCAACAAACATATCAGCCATGGCTGCCTTTTCTGGAGTAGAACACACTATTGGACTACAATCAGAGAGATTATGCCACGGTCACGTTGTGAAAACGATAAGAAAAGCGTGTCTTCCACAATCAAGTAGAAAAAGGTAGAGTTATCCTTATCTAAGTTTAAATTTTAGTTTTTGATCGCCAACTTGAATTAATAGGAAGCGAGAAAGGCGTGAGGGTGTCAGAACTTTAACCTCTTGCCAAGACTCGAGATCCACTTTTCCAACAAATTGTAGGAGAGGGAGTATGGCATACACAATACGTAGCTTTGGAGAGAAAAAAGAGAAAGAAGAAGAAGATAAAGAAATAAGAAATATGAAGAGAGCGTCTTGAAGAAAAGAAGGTTTATTTTCAAGCAAGGGAGGGAATCGTCTAAGTTGAATATGTAATAGGAAAGTCTTGACTAGGCGAGTGAGACCTTGAAAAGATGTGGGCTCCGTCGGAGATGTTCCTGAAAGTTAACGTTGAGTATCCAAGGACTTCCGTTGAACTACTAAAAAAGACCCGACATTGTAAGTTTCTACAGTTCATGTACTTGTTGCAGTTATTCGTTTTACTTCTCTCCTTCTCCCTATACACTGGCGGCAATAGCGGGGGGGGGGCTAAGCCTCCTCAAAACTAAAATTAGCCCCCCCCCCCCAAAAAAAAAAAAAAAAATTTACAAAATATGCGGAAGCAGTAAGGGGTGGGACAGGTCTCCTGAGAGGAGCGGGCAATATAGCTCCCCCAAAATCCCGGGTCTGTTTCCGCCAATACCCTATAGTAATGTACGAATTTTTCCATCCGACTACCTCACATCAGAGTTTTGAGAATCACAATTGCTGGTGGAATTTCTCTTTTCGAAAAACTGATGAACTTATTCAATTGTTGATGACTTCTTTGGATTTTAATTGTATCTACAATGCTCACAAGGACATGTCGAGTATGATTGCCATTCGAGGAAGTTCCGATTCGTCATCTCGCTTGAACCAGAATTCCGAAATTGAAGATTGATGAATTAAACGTGGACTTCTAGATTCCTGATGATTAAGAAGAATTCAATTTGAATAAATGAAAAGATCAAAACGAAGAAATGAAAGCGATAGGCTTGACCACTCGCCTTCTTTACAACATAATTATCTCGTTATTCAAGAATCGGATTAAATTTCATGTCTTCCGCTGCTGTCTCTCGCCCATAAATTATTGTGCTTAGGTTTCTTGGAAACGTTGTCGACTTTTTCGAAAGAAGCTGAATGCGATGAAGATTGTAATTAAAGTAAATAAATACTTACATTCTTACCGATTGGATACACACGAAAATCAAATGTGAGAAATTCGTTTTTCGCCGGCAGATGTAATTTATCAAAAGGTTCTGTTATTTTCCACATCTGGAACAATAATGGCTGACCATCAGCGACTCATGGAATTGGAGATATTTCGAGCTTTCACTTTTATACAGGACGAATTCAGAAAAACTTCCAGTACATATGTGTGGGTGTGTGTATGTGTGATTTTTTTTCTGTTAGTACCTATCACTATTATTATAAGTAGATATGTAAGGGTAAAAAATATGTAAAGGTGGTGTCGGCGGTAATTGGTCCTCGGACTGTTGTCGGCACCACATCAAAATATAAACAATGTTAAAATAAAAATAAATAAATATAGTCGAACGTCGTGAGTACATAACGATTGTAGCAATAGATTTACTTTTCCTTGTGAACTTACCTGGGTAATAAAATCGTCAGATAAATTTTCAACAATATACTTCACCTCAAACCACGGCTCTGTCAAAATTTCACCTTCAATATCGCCAAATGATTTACTACATATGAAAAGGCTAGAATTCAAGCGTGTGGAAAACAAATTGGTTAAACAATGAACAGTATAATATTGTTGCGATAAAGATCGCAGTATTTTTAAAAATATCACTTCATATTTTCCGGTGTCAGGTAATTCACGAATTTAGAGATGAGATCTGGATTCCATTCATTGTGCAATTCGGAATAAGATAAGATATCTTTGAATGAGTAAACCTGTAAATTGTAATTCATATCTTCAGTGCAAAATAGGTTTTCAACACGCATGCGTCGTAAGTAGGTCTTTACAAAACAAATTTCTGCGGCGTAGGTGGCGCTTTTCAGCGACACTACAAACCGTTGCGAAAAAGTAAAGCGAGGGTCTTTACACAACGGGTTTTGGTCTTTACAACACGGTTTGAACTCACGCATGCCCAAGAACTTATACTTTGGTTTTTTTTTTGTTCTTTTTTTCATTTGTGTTGAAAAGCATTGTACAGTACTGGTTTCGTAGGTGTCTTTACACAACTCGTACATACTTTACTTCACTCGCTGCGCTCGTTTTGCAAACGTATGTACTTGTTGTGTAAAGACTCACCTACGAAACATGTACTGTAAATAGCCATTCTCTATAAATAATGATTGTGGGGAAATTGTCAAAATAATTTCGGAATAATTAGAGCTCTTTCAGGACGTTGTAATAGTTGAGGATAGTGGCAGCAATCTATTATAGAAATAAGTATGAAGATGAGGAGTAAGAAATGAAATTTATACGTGATACTCGTATTACACTAAATGAATGAAAGGAAAAAATTGGCTCTAAATATCACTATATTTTGACGAACGAGGACCGACGTTTCGTTGCTCACGCAACATCATCAGGGTATAAACTAAAAGAAAGTTGTACATACCTTTTTTACATGATGTACAACTTTCTTTTAGTTTGTACCCTGATGATGTTGCGTGAGCAACGAAACGTCGGTCCTCGTTCGTCAAAATATAATGATATTTATTAGAGCCAATTTTTTCCTTTCATTCGATGAGGAGAGGAGATCGAAGGGGCTTCAAATGGGGATCAAAGGAGTAGTTTTCTCCAATTTTCCAGGGCTTCAGATGGGAGACACATTGTTTACCGGGAAGAAATAAGGCTATTGAACGAGAGTTCTAAAATCATTCGGGTTTCTATAATGATGAAGATATTCCTAATAGCTACCCGCTACCGGAATTTAACGATAAGTTTCTTGAGGAAAACACCCGCGCGGCTTATTTGAGGAATAAAATGATATTTCAACAATCTGGGTAATTTAAGAAAAACAAAATTCAGTAGACAGTCATAACACAACGTTTTCGTTGAAGCTAATATCGATGCATGGGTACAGTAAATTTGTCCTGTCAGGCGCCTAAATGCTGGAGTCAGTAAGGGCAAGTTTTCAAGCCACTAAAAAATGCAGAACTCACCATCATCGCCGCGCTTACACTTTGAACATGATCAAGCGGTAAGAGTTGATCTTTGTACTTGAATGATGTTTCATGTATTGCGTTTACTTCATCAAAATACCATTTCGGCACACCATCTCTTCTCAATAAATAAATATACTGCAAAAATGAAGAATCAGGCACACGGGTGAATTTTTATGTACTATAACCGTACAATAAGTACATAGTGTGGTCTAGATAAACTGCAATACACCATTATTTTTTACAAGCTATTCAATAGTCTAGCCGGATATATCAGTTCAGCGGTCGAGCAGAGGTTAAATGTAATAAAGGAGAGCATTGGCGTAGATATGGGGTGCGGATATTTCCTAATTTATGCAAAAATGGACAAAATTACTGTATTTAATGGAAAAAAGATACCCGTCTAAAGATAAAAAAGATATCTACATCAGAGTCAAAGTTCACGTAGGTATTGGATGTCTTGGCGCAGCCAAAAAGATGAAGATCATGTTTCATGTCTTTTCAAAATTTTGGCCAATTAGATATGTTATGGATAATGCGAGACAAAAATATTTGAGAGTTCTAGGCTGAGGCTTTAGAGCGGCACACTGGCGTGATCTGTCCCGCTTCTTGGTCCAGTATAAGTCTACTTTAGTATATTTCAGGCTGATGCGATTAGGGGGCCTCACTCGCTCCGCTCGTTCGTCCCGCTTCAGTATGCTTCAGATGTTGTAAGCGGACCAGGATTAACGACTTATGACGTCACCGAACCTATGACGTCACTGAACTTATGACGTTACAAACTAATAGCTTCATAATGGCTCTCAGCGTTTTCTTAGCCTAGTACAAATCTAGCCTACGCCTTTTCATTATATAAGGACAAGCTAGAAACTACAGAGGAGGGAGGGGGGCCTCGACTCGCTAACTTGGACTCGCAGATTTCATTATCACTCCTGAGAAAACCTGGTATAAATCTAGCCTACGTCTTTTCATTATATTAGGATAAGCTAGAAACTACAGAGGGGGGGGGCACTCGGACTAGCGAACTCGTAGATTTGAGAATTATTGCCACAGTGAAAATTTTCATAAAGATGAGACCAGAGCAAAGACATGAAACATGTAAAAATCGTGATGGGAGGGGATATATCCCCAAATACCGCCCTTATCTACGCTACTGAAGGAGAGAGTAGGGGTAATTATATTGTAAGGAACAAGTGTTAATGTTTGAAATGTTCCATAAGGGAAGATAGCCCAGTAGAATTACAGTAAATAAGTGTTTGGAAAAAAATGTCCATCAAAGCTTTTATTGCTAGAAAGTGTTGGCCTTGGTGTCCTTGTTATGTGGTAAAAACCCATCAACCCCACCCTTTGCGGAACCCCTTAAAAAGGGGGCTCATTTGGCACATTTTTTGGTTTTTCAAATTTTTCTCAAAAAGTATGATATTTAGAGCAGAAATACTTCAATATAAAAAGATTCCCCATAAAATTTACCAGCGAATAGAGTCATTACTTCTTCGGTTACGATAATTTGACGCTGTGTAACAATATCTGCAAATCAACTGTTTTCAGAAATTTTTAATTTTTGGAGTCTTTTCCTATAACGTTTTTCTGATTTTTTTTCAAAAAGTTTGAGATTTACAGGAAAATTCTCAGTACAAAAAGATTCTCCATAAAATTTACCATTAAGCAATGCCTCGCTCACTCGGTTACGATAATTTGAAGCCATAATTATAACAATATCTGCAAATTTACTGTTTTTCTAAATTTTCGATTTTTTGAGTCTTTTCCTAACGTTTTTCCGATTTTTTTCAAACAGTTTGAGATTTAGAGCAGAAATACCTCAGTACAAAAAGATTTCACATAAAATTTACTATCGAATAGAGTCATTACTTCTTCGGTTACGATAATTTGAAGCTGTGTAACAATATCTGCAAATTTACTGTTTTCCGAAATTTTCGATTTTTTGAGTCTTTTCCTAACATTTTCTTATTTTTAACTTCAAGAAATGGTTGTATAGCTTCAAATTATTGTAACTGAGTAAATGATGAGGTCAGTCAGTAGAGAATTATACTGAGGACATTTTTGCAATTACGTATTCTCCCTCTAAATCTCAAACTTTTTCAGGAAAATCAGAAAAACATACAGAAAAAACTTGAAAACCTGACAATTTCCCAAAACAGTAAATTTTCAGATATTGTTATATGGCTTCAAATTATCGTAACTGAGTGAGCGAGGCATTGCTTAATGGTAAATTTTATGGAGAATCTTTTTGTACTGAGATATTTTTCCTCTAAATTTCAAACTTTTTGAAAAAAAATCAAAAAAACGTTGGGAAAAGACTCCAAAAATTGAAAATTTCTGAAAACAGTTGATTTGCAGATATTGTTACACAGCGTCAAATTATCGTAACCGAAGAAGTAATGACTCTATTCGCTGGTAAATTTTATGGGGAATCTTTTTATACTGAGGTATTTCTGCTTTAAATCTCCATATTTTTGAAAAAAATCGGAAAAACGTTAGAAAAGACTCGAAAAATTGAAAAATCGAAAATTTATAACAATAGTAAATTTCCAGATATTGTTATACAGCGTCAAATTATCGTAACCGAAAAAGTAATGACTCTATTCGCTGATAAATTTTATGGGGAATCTTTTTGTACTGAGCTATTTCTGCTCTAAATCTCATACTTTTTGAAAAAAATTCGAAAAACCAAAAAATGTGCCAAGGGGTTCCGCAAAGGAGGGGGGGGTGATGGGTTTCTACCACATAACAAGGACACCAAGACCAACACTTTTCAGCAATAAAAGCTTCGATGGACAATTTTTTTTTTTTTTCAAAACGGTAATTCTACTGGGCCAAAGGAAGGAATTTTGAGCAAAGAAAGGAGGGTGAGAAGCAGGGGACAGGAGAAGAGGCCGCGGACTGTTGGATTTTTTGCATAACTGACAGTGTGGACGAAAAGGAACTGTCGAAATTTTATTGGTGAGTGTATGAGAACAGATTTGTTACCTAGTTTGTACACCGGTGTTTCTCAAAATGACCGAAAGAAAATAATAATTAGACTTATACAGAGTCTGTGTGACGAGAATTTGGCATATCTCGTCACGAGCGTACAATCACGCGACGCGTGACCAGGGGCGAGCGTAACGTAAACACCAAGAAGGTTAGCCGAATTTTGAGTGAGGTAATTTAAAAATTTTGTAAATTATGGTTGAAGGATAGGAGACGGCTTCTCCTTCTAAAAAAATAACCAAGAATGTTTTAGATTTAGAGAATCGGAAACCGCTTCAAATTGTACATGATTCGGTGAACTCTAGAAAAATAAGGAGACTGAATGGAGATGTAGTTTCACCTACAAAAAGGCGCTGTAGGCTATGACACACGCAAACATCTGGTGGTATTGGTATGGCTGTTGAAAAAATTAGAATCGCTCAGATCGATCGCAGCATAGTGTAGTATGCAATATTCTTACTATTTGAAATAGTAACATAAATAATGACAGGCTAACTTCTAAAACTGCTCTAGAAACCATGTAAAACCCAGAACAAAAGCATTTTTCGCGAAATGAATCAAGTCAAAAATCATAACCTGGAATACTATTTTGACGATTTCATCAATGTGATCCACGCCTTCTTTGGTGATATAGATGTCGACGAAGAGAAAAACGAATCCCGGAAATTCCTGAAATCCAGTGTACAAGCTTTCACACCAATCTCTATCTTTGAGTTCATTGGCTATACTCCCAGGTCCTTCGTGTCCGATCAAGGAAGCAATGTACACCAAAGGCTGAGAAAATAGGAGTAGAATTATTTATCTTCCTGAAGTAGAGTTCCGTACAATCAAGAGAGCTTAGCTTACCGCTGTCTTGTAGTGTTCAACAATACTTGGCAATGGAAAACGCAGCGATAGACGTCTTTCATCGGCGATAGTAGTAATATGAATCTTACGTTTCATTTGCTCTGGTCCCCAAGCGTGCTCCGCGTAAATCGAGTTTTCGAGTTTTTTATTTTCAATTTTTTCAAATAGAGGTACAACCATTTCTTCTAATTTGTCCAAATTCTCTAAAAATGAAGTACTTGCATAAAACCAATTTGAGATAAATATCATAGCTGAAACCTGTTGGATATGTTTGCAGCGTAGAAAGAAGGAAATGAAAAATAATGTGGTAGCAGCGATAGGCCCTCAAAATCACTCTGAACAATTTTTATTGAAGGATGATGAAAGGTGGTGGAGTAGATGCAAATAGAAGATAAAATCTTCTGAGAAAATATTGAAAAAAGTTTTTGGAGCGAGGTTGGATGTTGAAGCACAAGAGACATCATATAAAATTTTGACAATTTTCTTTCTGAAACAATATGACCCATATTATAGAATTGACCCCACATGTAAAATCAAACAGTTAAGGAAACTTACCTCGTCCTAAGACGACAAGATACATAAGATTGGATGAATAACGTGTCGAGTGTAGTTCCATTAACTTCTGTCGCACATTAATCCCTCGTTCTTTCGGATCTGTATCCAACGATTTCAAATTACCTGGCGACAAAGTTTGTAAAAGATGGTAATATTAGAAAATCTCAAGGGGGATAGTCCTAAGAAACACGATCGTTCAGCGACAGGAAATCAGTGGGGTAAACATTAACTTGTCCCATCGGCACTTTGTCCTAAATGTGCGTATATCTGTAACCAATAACATGAACAAAGGGCGTCTTTGAATTGAATTAACGCTGCATGGTAGTCCGTCGAAAAAATCTCGGAACTCTTTCCCAGAAAAGCAACATGATTTCAATTTACAGGAATGAACCCTTTTTTTTTTTTTTTTTTTTTTTTCGGAAGAGAGTACACAAAAATTTTGAGAAGTTAACATTGACCATACTGTTTTTCTGTCATGAACCAAGTAAAATCTTTTTTCGGTAGAAAAACAAAAGTTTCCTTGATGTCGAGAGCTTCACATTTTTTTATCACGAAGGTTTTTATTTTGAACGTGAAATAATCTAAAAGAGATACCTATAGTGTAACGACTGTAAGGATGGCCTGGTTTACTCAAAGCTCGTTGTACTTGCAAAATCCTCCACTCGTCTTTTGGGAGATTCATAAAGTGTTCCGAATCCACCGCATTTACTTCTCTGTCGGTACATGAGGGATCCATGAGGGGCTCAAGAAAAAATTGAGCAAAGCTAGAGGATAACATCAAGACAAAAAATTCAAATTTATTTTCTTTTTCTGTACGAGGAGGGAGTGGGCTTTATTTTTGAAGTATTTATAAAATACACCCTTTTCATTCATTTTATGTCTTTCTCTCTTTCCGAGACAAACTTATGGCGTCGCGTCGCAGTCGTTTCATGTACTTACATGTCAAGGGCCTCCTGTAAATGCTCGTGAGCAATATCGAAGTAATAATCTTGGCTATTTTCTCGTGTCGATCCATTATTCTGACCGGCATGTTCGCTGATAAATTTTTCAAAACTATTTTCTTGGCGATATTTCTCGCTGCCCAAAAATAACATGTGTTCCAGGAAGTGAGTCAAGCCTGGCAGATCGTCGTCGTCATGTATGCTTCCTGTTCGTAAAAAAACGAAATACCACTCAAGATTGGAGGAAATAAATACCTGAATTTGTATTCGTATCAAATTTCTTCAGATATGGAAATTTTAAACATTAAGTATTCTTGAGATTTTGTCTTTCAAATGAAACTTACCAACACCAACTGTCATACATGCTGCCCCTTTATCAGTTTCGGGATCATGGATAAGCACTACATTCAATTCATTGTGTAACTTTAGAGCTCGATACGAGCGTGGGTCATTCGGTGACTTGATAATACCATCAAATCTGAAATACTTCTTGTTGTTCCTGGTTTCAGTGAGAAGATTAATCTAGATATTGTAATAAACCCTAGTAAAAACAATAGGATCCGATTCTTACGGATTTTCCTCATCTGCACGATCCTTTTTATACACACCATCATCATTAATTGCAGTAGGGTAGGACGTTACACGCTGAACTATGCCTAATACTATTGTAAAAATTAGCGTGAATTCTTTCATCGTGAAGTCAAGTCGGTGATAAGAAAGTAATAATTTTACAATTGCAGTAGTTTCATACGAGAGCGGGGAAGAGTTTAAGGATACATCTTTGCTGACAAGAGTTCAAATATTTACTCGTACTTCGTATTTCAATCGCAGACACAATTCGTTCTACGCAAGTGAGAGTTGGTTTCTCTCCCTTCTCACTCCGTATTCCGAAATCTCTCGATAATCAGTGTGTGTTCAAAATAAACTAGAGTCTCATCATGCGATTATTGGAAAACTTTGACAAAAGATTAGCAGCCAAAAGATTATGGAGCTTTTCCAATTGACAAACTGTGACTTCGCGGCATCTACAGACCACTTTCATGATACCTGGGCAGAGAATCTGAGGAAAATTGCAGGTATTCGTGAGAAATTTCGTGATCACCATAACCAGGAGAAAAAGCTACTCCGATCATCGTTGGATCTTCTGGTGACCGAAACTAAATTATTTATTTTGGATGAATTACAATTTTAATTTCTTCCGACTGCTAAAAAAATTGTCAGCGTCCCAGCGTCCCTGGCTTGGGAGAAATTAAATAAGTAAAACTCAATGTAAGATGAAGTCCACCACCAATGGTAGCGCTGCCAATGGTAGAAGAGGATGGTATATCCTTCCTAGGTACCGAGGAGGTGGATGCAGCATTCAATAGACTGCGGGGTAAGCATTGGAAGGCTCCAGGCCCGGATGAGATTCCAAATCCAGTCTTGAGGCCATACACTCAGTTGACCCGGCACTGCTTGTTGATACATTCAATGCGGCAGTTGTTGGGGGACTGTTCCCCGTGCGATGGAAAAAAGCCAGGCTAGCGCTGAACGATAAGAAGGATAAACCACCAGGCCTGCCATCCTCTTACAGCCCACTTTGTCTGCTGGACAATGTTAGGAAACTCCTGGAAAGCGTGATAGGCAATCGACTGGAGAGCTATCTGAAGGAAAGAGATATAATCTCTAGTAGCCGGTACGGTTTTCAAACTGGACGCTGCACATCGGATGCTGGGATCCGGCTGAAGAGGATAGCCGAGTCAGCAATAGCTACGCGTCAGTTTTGCGCAGCCGTCAGCGTCGACATAAAAAATGCGTTCAACTCGATCCTATGGGAGAAGATACTGGGAACCCTCATGTACGCAGAAGTGCCCGCATACCTGCTTAGGATGATCAGCAGGTATCTTAGCTGCCAAGAAATCCAAGCAGAGACATCTGCTGGTACAATGAAGCGCCCAGTTACTTGTGGGGTGCCGCAGGGGTCAGTCCTTGGGGCTGTTGTGGTGCATCACATTTAACGGGATATTTAAGGTGAAACTGCCGCCGGGTATGAAACTTATTTGCTATGCGGATGACACACTGGTGGTATGCACTGCCGAGAGAATTGTAGCGATGGAAAGCAAGGTAAACCGGGCCCTAGAGGAAATGACGCGTTAGATCGAGTCGGCTGGACTCGAACTTGCTGCTTATAAAACGAAGGCCATTTTATTCACGACCCGTCGGAAGTTCAGTCCATGCAAGGTGTGAAAACTGAGACCAAGAAGAAAATGAAGTACCTGGGCATCTAGTTTGACTTGACGCTGAGCTTCAGGCACCATTTCCTAATGACAGCGGAAAAGGTAGGCCGGATAGTTGGATACCTAAGCCGCCTGATGAGGAACCTAGGGGGACCGAGGGAAGCAAGAAGAAGGGTCATGATGAGCACCGCCTTGTCGATCCTCCTATATGATGCACCAGCATGGGTCGACTGCATGAAGATACCATACAGAGGACGAGAGATGGTGAAGATCTAATGAAGAGCTGCACTGAGATGTGTTAGTGCCTACTGCACTGTCTCGACGGAGGCTTTTTGCGTATTAGCACGTTCACCACCAATTGAGCTCCTTGCTGAGGAGAGAGCGGTGGTGTTCAGAGCAAAACAGACGACAACGACCAACCGTGAGGCTGTACGGGTTAAAAATGGAGTGTTCTTGTCTTTACTGCGTGCCAGAGGGGCACTGCAGCTTGGCGGTTGCCGAGCAGGAAAGGGGGTTCGCCGAGAAGATTCGTTCAATACTGAAGTTATACCCGAAAGGGTCGATTCCGGTACTGGAAGAAACAAAATCAAATGTATAAGCAACCCGCACCCACTTCACCATGGAGAACGGGGCGGCGCTGCACATGCGACATAAGCGTGAATAAAACATGAAGTAGCAGTAAAGTTTGGTACAAAAAGGTGTCGCAGTATCAAGGAGAATACTCGAATAAGAATGAAAGGTACAAGGCCTTACGTCACTTTCATATTTATATTGGTGAAATGATGCACCTTATCCTCCGAGCACGTCATCACATCATCACGTGCTCCTCCGAATCAGCAATCTCAGTCACTGCCACTCAGAATTTTTTTGACTTCATGTAGAAGTTCGTACGGCGAATCGCATGTGCATGCATGCATTTCCAACCTGTTCGCTTGTTGTCACCGTTTTCTCGTTTTCCTTTAATTGGTCTCCCTTTTCACCCCATCGATGTCTCACGCAGTTTTTCTTCCCCTCTCCGTGACACGAGTACGATCGCCTGGCGCTGCTCGACTCGTCAAATTGATATCAAAAATTTCCTAATCAAGTTGGTTTCTTTAATGTTCCATTCATCATACCGGAATATTGAAGGGCAGTTCTTCAACGATCACAAACTATGTACATACCATGAATTTTCACATCCACGACTATGCCCGTATTATGAAGAAATTGGTCGTCAATGAAAAAAAAAAAAAAAAATGAACTAGGAACAGAATACTATTTTAAAATATCCAATGTCATTAGAACACAGGGTCGTTACAATATCAAATTTTCAGCAAGAAGAAAGTTGGCTTAAAAAACTCGAAAATAATTTAAAATTCTTAGTTCTGAGTGTCGATATCAACGAGTGGCATTGGTACGGGAAATGTGCCTTGACTGCTCCTGAAAAGATTGGCATCGACTATTTTGGTAACCTGCAAGTGGAATTTATGAAAATATAGCGATGCATATTATATTTTTATGATGGTGCAACATACCCGTTGTGCGCAATGCCGTCACAGTTGGGAACAGAGGAGATTGTGGCACCTGTGACGGCGATTATACCCATTCAGAAAGCGCCATGATCCCTCTTTGAGACTCAACTATGACTCAAATGTGCGCCTCCGGAATTCTACACAACGGTTACATCTTCAATAAAAATGCATAACTGATATTCTTACATTTTCTAGAGTACGCATTTCAGAACGCATATCATCAGGCAACTCCGTATTAGTAAGATTCGAAATTACATGTGTTTCCAACTTCTTACGATTTTCACCAGACTTCTGAATATACATCTAATTAAAAAGGTCATTAAGATACGTCTTCAAGATTATTAATTGTAATTTATATTGTGGTTGCGTTTATGTTTCATCAAATATTGCTCCGTAGACTCTCAGTCAGCCTTTCCTTTCCTTTTCTTAATTTAGTTCTCCATACATTGTATCATATTCTGGTGCATTACCTCAAAAAATTCTAAAATATTTTCCATTTTCAAAGGATCCACTAATCTTGCCATTACATTGGATTTATCGAAGAGGTAACGTCGATCTGTGATTTCTTGCAAAAAATAAACCGCCCTGTCGTATTGATTAACTATTTTCTTTAAATATCTGTTTTTCAGTGATTCTTTGTAAGTTTTGAAATCATCTTCCGTCATATTTTCCATAAGTCTCTGAAGGAAACAAAACTTGCACGCTGATAGAACAAATGAAATGTTTAACTCGCACCAAATGGAAGATCACTCACTTTTAGATGTTCTAAAAATACTCCCACTCGCGATTTCAAATAGACGGGATGCCTCTCTGACTGTAGCCCGATAAGAAAGTATACAGCACCGTTTTGTCGCATAGATTCGCAAGTCACACGATATCCTAATTGCTCCTGCAATTCAAGTAAGATCATCAGCCGAATAGCGAGAACAAATTATTTCTATGACAACAACGACGAAGAAGAACTTCACTCCAAGTAACCCGGCGGAAATTCCTCCAGTTGAAGCCCGGGGGAAAACTACCCATATTTTCCTTATCCGATCATCAGGAGAGGGAATCGACAGCTCGCTTTACCTCAAGCCTCACTGAAGTTTCTTATAGAGGGATTCAGCAGGGCCTCATCCAGGGATTCACTTTTCAATCCTAGAAAATCCCCGGATGAGCCCTGTTGATTTTCTCTCTGTCTGGAGCTTCCACGAGAAAGAACAAGGTATTTAGATGGGATTCATGGAAATCAAATTGAGCAAATATGGTTGGTTTTTCTCAGAGATTCAGAAGGATACAAATTTTTTACCGAGATTTATCACGCTTCTATGAGTAGTGTAAAGGTTTAGACGTATAAGTCTATGTATTACCTCTGTTCGTAGGACTTTGAAGGCTTTTTCTTTGGCGAACTCGGTAAACAGGTCGATCAAGACAATGTTGATAACGGGGTAATCGTAGTCAATTTGAAAGCACGCCAAATAGCTCGAGCTGGTGGAATATTTGTGAGGGGCTTCGTACACAAAATTTGAACCTGAAATAAAAATACATGCGCGTGCGTCTCATTAAGGTTATACCATTTACAATATCGAGAAGAGTTTTATAGAAAAAACTTACCCTCCAATCATATGACTTTTTACCTACCGTCATCCAACTTTACGGCTCGCGTCAGCTCAATTTCTTGTGGCAAGACGATGGAAGCCGATTGAAAATAAGTTTCAGTCATTCTGATAATATCTTCGGCAGACTAAATAAATGAATCAATGATAATTTATATTTGAGAGCAGAACGCTTTCCAAAGAATAATGATAGTAACACAGAACCCACCTTTTTGTCATAATTTCCGTAAATGAGACCCTGTATGAAAACACGCAAGAAAATATGTCTCACAAACTTGGTCATATCATCTATCTGCACACCTAAGCCCCAAATATCGAGATGAGGAATTTAGTACTGGAGTAATACAGCCTCCCATTGCTCTTGTTTGAGAGCTTACTTTTTGTGATAGCCAAAGACTCATATCTATGGTATACATGTTCAGAAGATGGAGTTAACAAATGACTCAAATACATTCTTCCATGCTGGATAGGTTGGTCGGTGTCCATGTTTCGCAATTTTCGTAAACGCTAAAATGAAAATTGAATGTTTTGCTAGTGTTACGCACACAAGAACTAGGACATCACAAATGAACGGAATTCGTGTCTAGTAATGAATATCAGTGTGAAGTCCATGACTTTAATGTAAGGACAAAATTAACTGATGTCAACAATTCTTCAGCCCTTCCAATGATTGTATTGGTGGGCTTATACATTCGAGGAAACGGCACAGATTGTTTGAATCATTCCGAGGGAAAACCGGGCAAGATGATTTCTCACATTACTCCATCAAAGTCTAATATATACAAGTATTTCATCACTTACTGACTCTTTCACCATTTCAAATTTCTTCGCATCTGGTCGATAGTTGATCATTTCTCTTAGTATCTTTTCTAATAGTCGTGGAAGTTTTTCATGGTAGCCAAAAACTGCAACCTATTGCAAGTAATCAATATTAGGTTATATTCAAGTATATACAAAAAAAAGAATTCTGTTTTTACAAACCTCTAGTCCACAATTTCTGAGGCGAACTCTGTAATTGAGCTCTGCTTCGAATGCAGCATATCCGTATTTCTTGAACGATTGGTTAAATAGCGAAACAAACATATCTGCCATAGCAGTTTTCTCTGGTGTAAAGCACACTATTGGACTACAGTCAAAATGATTATTATACCAATCAAGTTGTATAAACAATATGAAATATGTGTCCTACATAATCATGAAGAAGAAAGCGATGAAGATTTTCTTGTTCACTAGAAATATTCGAAATTAAAGGAGGGGAGGTTCTTTTGATAGAAATGTTTCAGGACCCATTCTTCCTGCAAATATCTTAGGGGGGGGGGCTAATAACCTTGTTCAAGAAGTTGGAGAAATCTCGGAAGATTGACTGTGGGTAGCTTATACACTGAATTGGAGAAGAAAACGAGAAACAAAAAAGTAGATGAACTAGGGAATAGATAAGAAAGAAGAAGAGTAGAAATGAGGAGAAGGACTTGAAAAACTTTTAGAGCAGTGAAGAGGGATGTCCAAGTTGGATAGTAGAGAATCCAAGCTAGGCGAGGTAAAGTTGGAAAATTTTGTGAAGGAGCGGAGGTTCTGCCTGAGAAACTTTCGGAGGTTGACTACGGGTATCTGAGGTCCATAAGCAGGAAGAGTACAAGTTGTGGAAGAGGAATATACAAAAATATGGAGACGAACAAAGACTTCGAGGAAATTTAACCTAATTGTGAGCTCTGAACAAAAAAAAAAAAAAAAAGTTTAGTAGTACTCATAATGTGGTGTCAAAGAGTTAGTTCAAAGTACATTCTGCTTTCCAAAATCTTTTTTGAAAATCCAACGGAAGACGTGCACAGCCAATTGAGCTGCTAACCTGAATAAGACTGCACATTGCATTGCAAGTTTCCCGTTGTCCTTGCACTTCTCTCTTTTCTCTCTCCACATGCAGTAACATACCATTTTATCCGCCTACCTCAAAAATCTCACTTCTTGCGAAATTGCCTGCGCTTCTTTGTGAAACTATCCAAAAATTGATATCTTTGAATTTGTTGCATTGCGAGTACTCACAAGGACATGTCAAATATTATTGCCATCCTAGGAAGTTTCGATCCGTCATCACGTTTGAACCAGAGTTGAGAAATTGAAGATTGATAAATTAAACGTGGGTGTTTTGATTCCTGGGGATAAAAGGTACATAAAGATATTTAATTATAATAAAGAGATCAAAACGAATGAATGAAAGCGAATAGTTATTCGTCGTCTTTGAGACATCTTTCTCCCGCGCTCGCGATGACGTTGGCGCAAAAATGCCCCCTCAGAAAATGAGTTGACAGGGCTCTTCTCAGTATACGACATGCTAGACCTGATACAGTATAATAAAAGCTGGAAATTGAAATTTTCCAACGTCTCTAAAGTAGGTCAAGGTCGAGGTCATTGATGACGTCATAAAGCATCCCTGCTGGAAGTTGGAATTTTTCGCAGTCTCTAAAGTAGGTCAAGGTCATTGATGACTTCATAAAGCGTCACACGTCACTCACGTGACGTCACTTCACAGAAACTCCCGGACGCGGACGTTTTCTGAGGATGTAATCCCCCTAACAAAATGGATATCGGTTTCCTCGCTAAAACCACAGGGAAAGACGGACCACGGCTTGTGGATCAAAATGTTAACGGTCTGTATCCACATCCAAATCAATGTTCAACAGGGAACCTGTTTTAGAGGGAGGAGAAGGTGAATTGAAGAAAAAAGACAGGCGCAGGGCTCCGTCCAGTAATCTTGAGCCTCAAAAAAAGACATTGTCTGGCAGAAAAAGGGACTTGGAAGAATTTCGAAGGGTGGTGAGGAACAAAGTTTGAGCTTTAATAAATAAAATTAACAAGCTTAACCCTGCACGTTCATGATCCATATAAAACAAGTTCCCTGTTTGCTTTAATTAACAACGTTGATGAAGGCAACCCCGTGCAGCCCAGATGGTGAGCTTCGAGTTTTTTTCACTCCAAATCTGCGATGATTCCGATCACTGGAAACAATTTTCTAAATTTTTCGCTTCCCGCGCTCACCCCTGATAAGGACGTTGCCTTTGCTCTTTCTCTCTCAACGATCGTTTACTGTTTAGAAAATACCCAGTAAGGCTATTCACTGGTGGTCGTAAGCCAAACTAGGCATTGATAAAGAGCCAATTTTGAAATTTTTCTAAAACGAGATCTCTTCAGAGGTCCAAAGAAAAGGCAAGAATATTCATTCTAACTATCCTTACCTATCTTCATCTTCGCAGAAACTTCGAGGTAAGAAAGTAATGTTGGTTTTATTTAATGATGCTTCAATATTTGGATATCCCCATAATGTACTTTGATGCGCACTTACATTTTTATCTAGGGGATAAAAACGGAAATCTGTTGTAAGAAATTCGTTGTACGCCGGTAGATGTAATTTATCATAAGGTTCTGTAATTTTCCACATCTGAAACAAGAGAACAAGTACCTATATGAAAAACGCCTGGTCAGAAACTTATTCGAATGAGGGAATGGATCGAGGAGGAACTGTTGAGAGAATTTTTGAATGGAGCTACCTATAGAAAACATTAACAAAAATAACGATTTCCAAGTTTATACAAAACATAATATCTAACATTATGGTATTCAACTCACAGCTAGCTGTTCGACCATCGGTTCGTATCTGTATATAGTGTGACGTTCTACCCGTCACCAAGTTTCCGCCAATGCCAATAACAAAGGACAATTGTAAAAACCGAACTTTATTACTGGAACCGCAAATACACTACACAGTCTAAACACTGTAAACACACAGTTAATCACAAGGTGTTCGCGTTAAAAAACACGAGAGCACGTTAACTGCAAAATACACCGTTAACTACTATACTAACGCGTTAAAGAACACGAGAGCAGGTTAACTTTATCGCTTCAGTATACCAACTGAACCAACTGAATCCTTGCAGGTTACTGCCAGCTATTTACAGTCTTCCTCCTAATTCCGGATTCTTCAAGATAACTTCTAGAACGGCAAATGAGTTATGCAAAATTGATTGCTTGTGCTCTGGACTTTTCAGGAATGTTCGGCAGTTACAGGTGCGCTTTCTAGTAGCGTCTGTCTTTACTAAAAGTTTCGTGGTACGTGCAAGCTTGCTGCTTGTGGCTTTGCCACAGAACGTTACACTATCCCCTCCTCATTCTTGAACGTCCCGTTCAAGCGCCAGACTCCATTGGATCAATCTATTTTGATGTTCCATTATCCACATTTCTTCATCAGCTTCTTATCTCCATCAAGTGTCCAGTCTCCATTTGCTTCCATCTGGTGGAAAAACAATCTTCACTGAATATAGAGCCAGTCCATGGATATCCGCCAATTGCACTAAAGTTGCTTCCTTACAGGACATATCAACCCATGTCCACTTTTCAACCAGTTGTGACATTCTACCAGTCACCAACTTTTAAACCAGGCAAGCAAATGTACCCATTGACAGAACCATGAATTTGGCATCACCAATTCCTGTGATTGGTGAGAGCAGTTCCAATTATCTTCACCATCATCAGGAAAATCACATCCCGGAAACTCAAACCGCCATGTTCAAAACAATTTTGGTATGGAGTCAGGTCTGGCATCCTCAGCCACAGAAAGGTTACTGGTTACGTTTGCATGTAGTTGACCAATTAATTCTTCCAGTGAGTGAACACATCTTCTCTTCTTTGGACAGTGCGCTCTGAAGCAGTTTTCTTGACCACGGTTGTACCACTTCCTTTCATCTCTATGGCCGTCGAAAAATCCTTTATCTGGCTTCACTGCTGACTCAAGCCTGTCTTGGTGATTTTCATGCCGGAACTGTTTGATGGCTGTCTTCATCCTGCGGTACTTCTTACTTTCTCTCCTTTTGTAACAGGATCTGAGTTTTGGTCCAATTAGAACTTTCTTCTTTCTGTTCCACTTTACAGAAGTCATCAAGCAACTATTTTCAAACTTGTCCACATTCCTACAATCAATGACAAGACCATTCTGCACATCATCTTCTTTTTCTTCTATCACCTTGATCTTCTTTGTTGGAGATTCTCCAATGACGGAACCACTGTGCAAAACGTCTTGATTTTCTTCAGTTACATCTATCTTCTTAGATGGAAATTCTTCAATGATGGAACCATTGAGCACCGCGTCTTCATTTTCCTCCGTCACTCTTACCATCTTGGTTGGAGGCTCTACACTCTCTTTTGATTGACTGTCAGAGCACTTCCCTTTCAAATCGTAGCTCCTGGGCTCCTCCTCAGCCCCAGTTGAAGGCAGGCCCACTGTTGCTGACTTCAGCTTCCCATGATCAGTGATGGAACCATTTTGCTCAAAATTTTCATTTTCTTCTGCTACTTTTATCTTCTTGGTTGGAGGTTCTATAAGTGGTACTTTTCCTTCATTAGGACCAGAACTGAAGAAGGCAACACTTGGAGGATCTACAAGCATGCTTGCTGTTGCATTCCTTTCCAGTTTCTGAAGACGTTTGTCCATCATTTTCCATCGTTGTTTGAATTTTTCAACTATTGGTTCAAACTGGTGTTCGACTTCAACGCTCACGGCTTCTCTTAATCCATTGAAAATGTCTGCTTCGAGATCTGCCTTGTTCTGTTCAAGTTTCTGGTTAATTAAAGCAGCAAATTCCGTCTTCAACTCAGTTGTCAACCCAGTCTTCAGGTCTTCCGCATTTTTAGCCATTGCATTGGTTAACGCCTGTAGCATTGCAGTCATATCAATAGGTGGAGCTTCCACATAAAAATTAACTTCATTGATATCTGCACCTTCTGCTAGTAGAGCGTTTTCCAGATAATCTTCGAGTTCATCTTTGGTTCCAATGTGCGGTAACGATCTCTTCTTTAGTTCTTTCTGAAGTTCGACCTTTGTCAGCTCCCACATCTTCTTTCGGATCATCTTGGACAATTTGTTGATTCACCAATACTCAATACCGGTTACCAATCAAATCCAATTCCAAAATCAATCTCGACTTCACGTGTGAATATCACAATCCACAACCAATACAAATCCACAATCAATCTCCGCTTCACGTCAGAATATCCGATTCACTTCGAAGCGCGATGTCTTCAAATCCAATCCAAATCACTCTGAAGCGCGATGTCTTTGAATCCCACTTCTGACACCAATTATGATGTTCTACCCGTCACCAAGTTTCCGCCAATGCCAATAACAAAGGACAATTGTAAAAACCGAACTTTATTACTGGAACCGCAAATACACTACACAGTCTAAACACTGTAAACACACAGTTAATCACAAGGTGTTCGCGTTAAAAAACACGAGAGCACGTTAACTGCAAAATACACCGTTAACTACTATACTAACGCGTTAAAGAACACGAGAGCAGGTTAACTTTATCGCTTCAGTATACCAACTGAACCAACTGAATCCTTGCAGGTTACTGCCAGCTATTTATAGTCTTCCTCCTAATTCCGGATTCTTCGAGATAACTTCTAGAACGGCAAATGAGTTATGCAAAATTGATTGCTTGTGCTCTGGACTTTTCAGGAATGTTTGGCAGTTACAGGTGCGCTTTCTAGTAGCGTCTGTCTTTACTAAAAGTTTCGGGGTACGTGCAAGCTTGCTGCTTGTGGCTTTGCCGCAGAACGTTACAATAGTTTTTGATTCATCGGTGGATAAAAGGGTGGGCCTATACTCTATTCTGCTGGTCATACTTACCTTAGTAATAAACGCATCAGATAATTTTTCAACAATATACTTTGTTCCGTACCACGGTTCTATCAAAATTTCACCATCAACATTGCCCAATGATTTACTACAAATGAAAACGCTACGATCCAAACATGTGAAAAACAGATCAGAAGAAACAAAAATGAGAAAAGTGAGTCATTACAAAGAATTCCATGATATTTCTAAAAATATTACTTCATATTTTCTGGAGTTAGGTAATTGACGAACGCAGAGATGAGGTCAGGATTCCATTGGTTGTGTAATCTGGAGTACGACAGGATATCTTCCAATGGATAATTCTGTGAAAAGTTTTTCGGTAATATCGTAGGTAATTAATAATTTTGCTAAAATAACTCTAAATACATTGATGGAAATTTGAAACAATTTAAAAATAGCGCTCAGCAACATGCAATCAAGCGGAAAATTGCATAGCTCGACAACGTTGTAAGCTAGGTAGCTTATTCAGGAAAATTTTTGAATAAGTGGTAATTTGACGTGATGTATTAAAAATTATCTGCGTTCACGTCTGGAACAGACTCTCTCAATTTGCTTAAATTTCTAAAAATTGATTAAAAACTTCTGCAGAGTGGGTTGTTTGAAGCAGAAACTCTTTTTCGGTCAATAGGCCTATATCGACGTAATTACGAGTAAGAAAATATGAGAATTATAAAAATCTGGAATAATTGATACCAAGTGCTGTAAGCTGTGAAGTAAAGATGCAAATTTTAGAGTTTGTAAACTATGCAAAACTGACCATCATCGCCTCGCTCACATTTTTCACATGATCGAACGGCGAGGATTTATCTTCATATTTGAATGATGTTCCATGTATTGCATTAACTTCATCGAAATACCATTTTGGCACACCACCTTTCTTTGATAAATAGATATACTGTAAAAAAAAAAATGATAAATTAGGGCTTAAAATTTTTTCAAAATTAGATCTTCGAATCATCTTTCAATTGGTCCTATCAGCTCGCTGCAAATTTTTTGTCTCGCCTCTCTTCGACCTGATGTAAGTGGCTCAACGGTAATATTATACTGCACATCTCGCGCCCCTACTTCAGTGTTTCCTAGTACTAAATGAATGTTACTCGAACAAGGTGACGCTTCACTCGCTTTTCCCTTCTTTGTCCTGCACCCAATAGTATTTCATTGCGCAAGCGCACACAAATTTTGGAAGTTGATAGGCCCCAAAAAAGGCATGTCAAGAGTAATAACCTGAAATACTAGCTTGACGATTTCATCAATGTGATCCATGGCTTCTTTGGTAATATAGATGTCGATGTAGAAAAATATGAATCCCGGAACATACTCAAATCCAGTGTACAGGCCTTCACACCAATCTCTGTCTCGGAGTTCGTTGGCTATACTTCCCGGTCCTTCGTGTCCGATCAAGAAAGAGATGTATTTTAAAGGCTAGAATAGTTGTTTTAGAATTATAGCCATTTTCGCTAAGATTTGTAAAATCAATTTGAGGTAGAACATTCACCGCCGTTTTGTAGTGTTCCACATCACTTGGCATCGGAAAACGTAGCGATAGGCGTCTTGTATCAGCGATAGTTGTAATATGGATCTTATATTTCAGTTGATCCGGTCCCCAAAAGTGTTCGGTGTATATAGATCTTTCGAGTTTTTTATTTTCGATTTTTTCAAACAAAGGTACGACCATTTCTTCTAATCTGTCTAGGTTTTCTAGAAACAAAATACTTGGATAAGCTAATTTGAAATAACAAAAGATAGCGCAGGAAAAAGAAAAGAAAAATGTAGTAGCGATAAGGACTCCCGGAATATAATGTCAAATTGACGCAAAGAGGAGTTGCAGTGTTTTAAGAAATTTTCAGAAAAAATTTCATAGCTAGATCAAATATTGTAAAAGCACAAGGAATCCTACATCCAATTGAAGATCAAACTCAAAACTAAGATATTTGGAAAAAGGTATGAGGAAAAATTATCTTTAAAACTTGATGACGCATAAAATCAAAATGAAGGAAATTTACCTCGTCCTAAGACAGCTAGGTACATAAGATTGGATGAATATCGCGTCGAGTATAGTTCCATTAATTTTTGACGAACATTTATTCCACGTTTTTTCGGATCTGTACCCAACGATTGCAAATTACCTGCCGACATATTTCAAGTCCGTAAAACCAATTTCGTGAAGTCGAAAGCTCGACATTTTTTGGTCGTTTGGTCGAACATTCAATGATCCAATAGGAATACCTATATTGTAACGTCTGTGAAGATGTCCCGGTTTACTCAAAGCCCGTTGTACTTGCTGGATTCTCCAAGCATCTTTTAGAAAACTCATTACGTGTTCTGAATTGATGGCATTTACCTCTTTGTCAGTACACGAGGAGTCCATAAGTGGCGCAAGAAAAAATTGAGCAAAGCTGAAACATAAGATTTACAGACGACTACGTGCTGAAACCCCTGAATTTCTCTCGCCAGAGGCACGGGCGTTCCGATAGGAGGAATAAGGGGAGTGTGCCACTCTCCAGGCTTTTGGGTCGTCGGCAAATGTTGACATTCAAACTCCACCAATTCTCTTGCGCGCAAACTGAAATTCCTAGTTGTTTTTACCCCCTCAATAATTTCCTCTCGCAACGCCCCTGGCCAGAGGTTACTCCATTCAAAGCACAAACAGCTTATTTCATTCTTACCTTCCTTAATTCATCTTTGATTCCATTTCTTTCAATGCAAATATAGGTACTTACATATCAAGCGTCTTCGGCAGATGGTCGTGAGCAACATCAAAGTAATAATTTTGGCTGTTATATCCAGTTGATCCATTAAATTGACCAGCATGTTCAGTGATGAATTTATCGAAACTATTTTTTTCGCGATATTTCTCGCTGCTCGAAAATAACATGTGTTCGAGAAGATGAGCCAAGCCCGGCAGTTCGTCGTCGTCATCTATGCTTCCTGTAGTAAAAAGATAGGTATATGCTAGCTAATGCCTGAGAGAATACACTAGTATTTTCGATCAATACAAAGCAGTGGCGTATTTACGGGGGGAGGGGAGGGGTAGGACCTTCAAAACCCTACAAAATCATTAATTTCGACTAAGCGATAAGCTCTTTTTTTTCTCTCTCTCTCTCCGTAAAGATGTTTTGTTCTTGAAAATTTTCGAACCCCCCCAGAGAGAGTTTCTTAATACGCCACTGATACAAAGAAATTATGACTTTCTAACACACCGTTTATTCAATTTCGTATTTGAGTGAAACTTACCCACACCAACTGACATACAAGCCGCTGCTTTGTCGGTTTCAGGATCATGGATAAGTACTACCTTCAATTCATTCTGTAACTTCAAAGCTCGATACGACCGCGGATTGTTTGGAGACTTGATGATACCATCAAATCTGAAATATTTCTTCTTGTTTCTAATGTTAATAAAAATATTAATTCAGAAATAACGCACTACACTAAAATGATGTAAGAGGTCTTACGTATTCTCCTCGTCTGCATCATCAGTTTCTTTTACATAGTTTTCATTCCCAGTGTTTATAGGGTCAGACATCACAAGCGAAACTACTGCCAATAGTATTACAAAAAGAAGAGAAAATCTTTTCATTCTGAGAACTTCTGTCTCGGTAATGAAAGAAGAAAAATTGAAAAGAAAATATTCCACGTTCGCAACAATCTTGGAGGGGAGTAGAACGATGAGTGTGACAAATTGAGGTCACATATTTGCTTACCTGTAATGCAGGGTAAATGAGACCGTAGTGAAAATTGGGATCAAGCGATTATTTTGTATTAAGGACGTATTTTATTTCTCGTACAATAGTTAAACTCTTCATCTCTTTAGAATCCGCAGATTTTGTCAAGTTGATCGAGACGCGTATGTTTTACGGCAAAAAATCATTAGCCGATTCTCTGATGTAATAAAGAAGGATCATTCACGCGAGAAATACAACTGTATACCTAGGCCAAGAAGATTCGATTAGTTTTTACGCAAGGCTCGGTTTTGCACTTGATCAAGCCTTCGGTCTACAAGTAAGAGAGAGAAACTTTATAACATGACTAGCAGGTGACTACAGTGAAACCTCTAAATAGCAAACGCTTGTGATCACCTGAAATTTGTCCGGGATCCATTGGGATCCGGTATTCAGAGATGACAAAACAAAAACTCGCAACCCACCAACTGAACTGCTCAGGGTTGCTTTTATCAACGTTTTTAATTGAGGCAAAAAGGGAACCTGTTTTATGGGAGTGATGAGTGTGCAGGGTTAACCTTGTTAATTCTATTTTCAGAAATTTGAACTTTGTTCCTCCCTACGATTCGAAATTTTTCCGAGTTCACCTTCTGTCACCTATAGCTCGGAGGTCAACATCTTTGTAAGTCTCACTGTGCCTTTTCCTGAGTTCCAAATCTGCCGGTATAGCTTATTGATGACGTCATCTCAAAGTCCGGTTCTCAAGTTTCTTCTGATACATATAAGTACAGCTCGATGGTCAAAAATATTTCAAGTCTCTGGACATTTTCTCAAAAACAATTCAAAATCACACCAAGAGTTAAAGAGTATTGGAGGAGATGACGCAGTCACGTGGGTCGTATAAGGGAGGACAGATCGCCAAAAATGACGTTAAAATATTGTCCGGCTGGAAAAAGGCTAAGAGGTAAACCAAGGAGAAAGCTGATCGACACATCCGAATCATCCGAGATTCGACTAGGCTACACCGCGGACGGACCATACGGCCTAATCGCGTATTTAAACGACAACAACGACGGTGATGACTTCATCAAGGTTGATCACGCTCGGAAAAATTTCCAGAGAGTTGCAACATTAAATTTGAGTTTTATTCATGAACAATAATTGTCTACTGAAGAAACTGGTCGTCATAATTAGGAAAAATGAAATACAAGTATATTATTTCGAAATTAATTTAATTTGAACATGTACCAATTAGACAGTCTAAATCTGAGCAGGTATTTTTAATTTAAAACATAGATGTTCCAACCGATATACTGCACAAGCAATAACTAGGTAAAGTTTATACAAAAGACTTGTGAGTCAATTAAAATTCTTCTTTCAGAGAGTTGATATCAATGATAGGCAGTGGTACAAGAAATGTGCCCCGACTGCTTCTGAAAAGATTAGCGTCTTCTATTTTGATATCCTGCAAGTAGAATTGATGAAAATAAAGCGATGCATATTCATATTTTTATAATGGCAGAACGTACATCTTTACTAAAGATATATGACTGATATTCTCACATTTTTCAGAGAACGTATTTCTGCAGGCATATCATCGGGCAACTCCGGATTAGTAAGATTTGAAATCACATGCGTTTCCAACTTCTTACGATTTATACCAGACTTCTCAATGTAAATCTAATTAAAAGTCATCAAGATGGTACTATCAACAGTAATTTATACCTGTCGCGTCTCCATTTCATCAGATACTTCACTAGTTGATGAATTCTTCTTAGTCCAGCCTATATTTCCTTTTTCATCAAGGAGACCAGTTTTTTCCTAGGATGAACTTCCCAGACTTTTCCAGGGGTTTCCTGACCATAATCACTGTTAGCCTCCCCCCCAAAAAATACAAAAAAATGGAACGAAAATTTTTAGTTTAAACTTTTTTGAAGTGCCTTGAAAAAATTACCTGACCTTCGATAGGATTCCCTGACTCTTCTACCAACACTCACATTTCCCAGTTATTGAGGCTTTCCAAAAACTGGTCACCCTGTTTATAATTTGTTTTTTATCCACATTTAAATAATATTATGTACACTACCTCAAAAAATTCTAAAATATTTTCTTTTTTCAACGGATCCACCAATCCTGCCATAACTTTAGATTTATTGAAGAGATAACGTCGATCTGTGATTTCTTTTAATAAGTAATTTGCCCTGTCCCATTGGTTCACTTTTCTCTCCAAATATCTGTTCTTCAGTGATTCCTTGTACGTTTTGAAGTCTTCTTCAGTCATATTCTCCATCGTTCTCTAAAGAAAACAATAACTGCACGCTGGCAGAACCGATGAGATGGAAAGTTCAACTATCATCGAATCAAACGTGACTCACTTTTACATTTTCTAAAAATACTTCCACTCGCGATTCTAAATACACAGGATGCTTCTCCGACTGTACCCCAATAAGAAAGTATACAGCACCGTTTTGTCGCATAGATCCGCACGTTACAAGATATCCTAATTGCTCCTGTAATTCAATCAGACAAATAATATCTCTTCAACTATAGGCCCACAACGCAGGTAAAATTTCACTTCACGTTATTTATTATCCACATACTTCTGTTCGTAGGACTTGAAAGCATTTTTCTTGAACGATCTCGGTGAACAAATCGGTCAAGACGATATTGATAACAGGGTAATCGTAGTCAATTTGAAAGCGCGCCAAATAGCTCGAGCTGGTGGAATATTTGTGAGGTGCTTCGTACACAAAATTTGATCCTACGAAAAAACACACGTTTTATTGAAGTTGTACTATCTACAATATTTATACGAGTTTTATACCAAACTACCAGATTATATCACGTTTTTTACTTACCGTCCTCCATCTTTACGGCTCGCGTGAGTTCAATTTCTTGTGGCAGGACGATGGAAGCCGACTTGAAATAATTATCAGTCATTCTGATAATGTCTTTTGCGGACTAATGAAATGCATTAACAATTTGATCAATTTTAATTTGAAAATCGAATCTTTTCCAAAAATAATAAAATAGAACACACTTCGTCGTCTGAATTTCCGTAAATGAGGCCCTGTATGAAAACGCGTGAAAAAATCTTCTTCACAAATTTGTTCATATCATGCATCTGTACACCTATCGGAGCAAGTCCCAACTATTAAGAAGAAGAGTTTAGTACAGAAGTAAACCTACTATTTTCTTTTTAGACATTTACTTTTTGTAGCAGCCAAAGACTCATATCTATGGTATTTATTTTCAGAAGATGGAGTTAACAAATAACTTAAGTAAAGTCTTCCATGCTGGATAGGTTGGTCGGTGTCAATGTTTTGCAATTTTCGTATACGCTAAAACAAAAAATAGGGAAGTTCACGTTTTTCAATGAAATTTTCATAGTCTTATTATGCTCAAAGTTTCAGATGTTTATATAGCTTGTAGAATGAAACTTTTGAGAGGACCCATCAGTCGAGAACCCCTTCTCAGGAAGCTACAGTAAATTTGCACATTTTTTCAAAACCTTGAACATAGTCCAGAGGCCTCTGAGAAAAAAAATTCAAAGTGTCCACTCCATAATTTCATCTCATATCCACAAATTCACGGCGAACATTCATTTTGACTTGAGGATTTGAATTTAGAAAGAACATGATCCTCTAGTATGTAGTCCACTGTACTTTTTAATTTTTAAATTTTAATTTTGAAGGCGTTTGCTTTTATAGAAATGAATCCGAAGAGAAATTCAGTGATGACAAAAGAGGTGTAGAACAATCTGTGATTAACTCTTTTACAAGACGCAAAATATCGGCCGCGCTATGTAGCTAGTTTGTAAAAGAACACAGAAACGTGGACGCAAATTGAGCTTGAATCTCAGTCCTGTAACTCTATTGGAAATGGCTCACCATAAAGTTGCATAAGCAAATGGATGAGACTTCATAGGTACAATTCTTCAACCCAGATGTAATTGTATTGGGGGGCCTACATTATTCCATCCGTAATCCATGAACTTATTTGATGGTAGTCTCAGTAAATGGTACAGTTTAAATAAATTATTGTTTTCGCTCCCACAAGAAAAAAAGGGAAAACGTAGTCCTTACATTACTCTTTCGAGGTATGATAATTTTCATCACTTACTGAATCTTTCACAATTTCAAATTTTTTCTCATCCGGTCGAAAATTGATCATTTCTACAATTATCTTCTCCAACAGTCGCGGAAGTTTTTCATGGTAACCAAAAACTGCAATCTGTTGAAAAAATAATGTTGTACTCATAACGTATATCAAGTAAATAAGAAGAAGCAAAGCAACAATTTTGTTTTCACAAACCTCTAATCCACAATTTCTCAGGAGAAATTGATAACCTAACCCTGCTTCAAATGCGGCATATCCGTGTTTGTCGAACGACTGTTCGAATAGCGAAACAAACATATGTGCCATGGCTACCTTTTCTGGCGTCGAACACACTACAGGGCTACAATAAAAACAGATTATGCGGCGAATCAATAGTGGTAAGAACACAATCAAGTAGGAAAGAGCAATGAAGTTTTTATCGTTTACAGGTAAACTCAAATAAGGTGTGCTCTGGGCCATCATCCCGCCCTTGGTCACAGTGCGAACACGTTGCCTGCTCAACTTTCTTCAATTTCTCATGAAGGTACTTGTTGAAGCAGCCATCCATGGCCGCTCAACACCTGTGTCAGGTGAAAGTTTAGTTGGTCATGGTGTTGGATCCACTCGTCAAGGTCGCATATCAACACACGGAGCTTACTCTAGGCAATTCTTATTTTCCATTTCTCAAGCAAAGAGCGCCTGGCCTCCTGCTTAACCCGTAGAGTCTCGCGGTTGGTCTTTGTCGTCTTTTTTGCTCTGAACGCCACCGCTCTCTCCTCAGCAAGGAGCTCGATTGGTGGTGGACGTGCTAATACACAAAAAGCCTCCGTCGAGACAGTGCAGTAGGCACTAACACATCTCAGTGCAGCTCTTCATTAGATCTTCACCATCTCTCGTCTTCTGTATGGTATCTTCATGGAGTCGGCCCATACTGGCGCACCATATAGGAGGATCGACAAGGCGATGCTCATCATAATCCTCCTTCTTGCTTCTCTCGGTCCTTCTAGGTTTCTCATCAGGCGGCTTCGGTATCCAACTACCCGGCCTGCCTTTTCCGCTGCCATCGGGAAATGGTGCCTGAAGCTCAGCGTCGAGTCAAACCAGATGCCCAGGTACTTCATCTTCTTCTTAGTCGCGATTTCCACACCTTGCAGGCAAAAGGTGGGTGGACTGAACTTCCGACGGGTCGAGAATAAAATGGCCTCCGTCTTATTAGCTGCAAGTTCGAGTCCAGCCGACTCGATCCAACGCGTCACTACCTCTAAAGCCCGGTTTACCCTGCTCTCCACCGCTGCAGTTGTATCAGAGGTACATACGATCAGGGTATCATCCGCATAGCAGATAAGCCTAACCCCTGATGGCAGCTTCACCTTAAATATCCCGTTAAATGCAACACACCCCAAAAGCGGCATCTCGAGTAGTTATACTTACAGGAACATATCGAGTATTACTGCCATTCTAGGAAGTTCCGATTCGTCATCTTGTTTGAACCAGAATTCAGAAATTGAAGATGTATGAATCAAACGTGGGTTTTTGGATTCCTGGTAATAGAAAAGCAGAATATTTCATTCACATAAAGAGATGGCAAAACAAATGAATGAGTGCGGGGTATGGAGGCGTGAGCGGGACAAGCGTTTTCGGTCTCTTCATAAGATCGAAGTAGATAAATGGCTTGTTCCGAGCAGCCTGGTATCCACCATGCTAGGTGCCGAAAAAATATGGAACCTGGTGTCTGCATTTACAGCCACCATCATGGAGAAGAAAATAAAGCAGGAATGGAATTGGCAAATGGAGAACCACGCTATGGCCTACTCGACACCTGTGTACGATCCACTTCCAGATATGCAGCAAGAAGAGAAAGTATTGAAAAAGTTTTCCAAGTGTACAATTACTCTGTTGATCCATGTGCAAATAAATCCTGTATTTTGACATGTTTCACGTCTTCACTCTGGTCTCATCCTTATGAAAATTTTCACTGTGGCGAGTGATTCTCAAATCTGCGAGTTCGCGAGTCCGAGCCCCCTCCCCCCCTCAGTAGTTTCTAGCTTATACTAATATAATGAAAATGCGTATGCTAGATTTATACTAGGCTTTCTCAGGAATTCTTATCCTTGAAGTAATCCGCCTGGTACACAGTCGCTAGAAGTGTGAATACCAAGTTTGGATTTAAAAACTAATTTTTTTCTATAAAAAATTTTTCTGATAAAAATGACTGAAAACAACGCGGCAATTGACTGCAACAAAAATACAACTTGCTACACTACTGATAATGGGATAACATTTGAAAGTACTCTTGTAAAACTAACTAACAAAGTAGAATAACTGTACACTTTGAAAACTTTTTCATAATTGGTGCTCTACTTACACCTCTCTTACTCATCCCTGAAGAAAGAAGAAGACAAAGAGACTCCAACAGCAATCTGCTATATCTTAGGTGGTGGTGTTATTGCAATGTTGGGTGTTTTTGAGTACCAGAGGGGCACTGCCTTGGCGGTTGCCGAGTAGTCGAGGGACTTTGCCTAGGGGATTCTTCCAACACTGAAGTTATACCTGAAATGGTCGATTCCGGTGTTGGAGGGAACAAAATTTAATGCATACGCAACCCGCACTACCCTCATCTGCGGGAGCATAGGTCATCTAGTGACGTCATCTATTAGAGTTGCCATGATATAAATACTGTATGATGTATTTTGATATGCACATACATTCTTATCCAAGGCATACAAACGGAAGTCTGTTGTAAGAAATTCGTTATGCGCCGGTAGATGTAATTTACTTGAAGGTTCTGTTATTTTCCACATCTAGAACAAAAAAATGAGTACATATATTGATATAATTCTTATTGATCAGAAACAGAAAGAAAGAGAAAATTCCGAGATTCGACTCCTATGCCTATAGGACAAATTCGAAAAATTTCAATATTCCAACTCTTATTCTTGAGAAAATTTCGATTTTTTTTCTTTTATACAGCTAAAAAATGGAGAAATTTCACTAGAACTCAAATCTAAATGCCATCTGCGTAACATAGATTTTTTGTCTTTTCAATTAACGCTTTGAAGAACCCGTAGGTTTCCAAGTTGACCACAAACAATCAATACTAAGCCGTGACAATTCGTATTCGTTGGTGTGTGTATTGTCTGACTAGTGGGAAGGGATCACGATTTGAATGAAAAAATTTTGACAATTTGTCGTTGCCGCTAGTCATACGGCCTCAGAAAGTTTAATTCGAGAGAGCAGTCATTTGTCACTTCTTTCAGATCTTGTGCAGAAAGGAAAGCCAATTTCTAGCTGAGAGAATGTGTTTGTTAGATTGGTTGGGCAGATTTACAGCTCAACGCGATGATTGCAATAACAGGCTAGTAGCTAGGGGACAACCAATTGACCCTATGCAGAGAATTGGTCAATATTCAAAAGTAATGTCTAAATTCACAGTATCCAACAGTAAAGCCCTCGGTAAAATTCAACGTACGCAATTAAAAAGATAAAATTTGACTGACCATCGGTTTGTATCTGATTTTTGATACATTGAGGGATAAGTAGCTTTGATCCAATCAGGTCAGGTCAACTTACCTTGGTAATAAAATTGTCAGATAATTTTTCAACAATATACTTTGCCCCGTACCACGGTTCTGTCAAAATTTCGCCTTTAATATCACCAAATGATTTGCTACTTACAAAGAGACTACAATTGAAACATGTAAGAAGACATTACGCACAAAAAATGGAGAGTATGTTTTTACAATAAATTCTAAAATATTTCTAAAAATATCACTTCATATTTTCCGGTGACAGATAGTTCAAGAATTCGGAAATGAGGTCAGGATTCCATTCGTTGTGTAATTTGGAGTAAGATAGGATATCTTCAAAAGGATAATCCTGTAAATTGTTTATCTCGTTTTCAATATTGGTAATGAATTTTTTGGTAATATGCAATAATAATGAACTCGTAAGAATTGTCAAAATGACTCCGGTGACATTGATACCTAATTTTGAGAATAGTGCCCTTTTAAAAATATGTACTTAAATGAAGGGTAATTCAACTAGATAGGTACGTATTGTTTGTAAAATTCTGAAACAATCACTTATACAAATTAGAATCTATATTTGGAACCAGAAGACCCAGCTATTTTTCTACCCGGTAAACAATTTGTGTCCCTTTTGAAGCCCTGAAAAAAGTAATCATAATTTCCCCTTGTGAAGCCCAATTTTGATTCCCGTGAACCACATCTGAATACCATGTTCTTCCTCCAGGGAGTCTCCGTCAGACAGGGGTTCAACTGGGGCCTTAAGACTGAAGGGTGAAATCCTGGATGAAGCCCTGCTGGTTCCTTTTTCTTATAAGAGCTTCAGAAGAAGGTCTCGAATGAGGCTCAGTCCGTTTCCTCATCTGATGATGGGCTCCAAATTGGGCTTCAAATGAGGAAAATATGGGTATTTTCTCCCAGGGCTTCGAATGAGAACATAGTTTCATAAATCTTGCATGGTCAATGCCAAGTGCTGTGAGCTGTAAGGTAAAGATGTACTTTTAAAGCATTTACACACATGGAGAACTCACCATCATCGCATCGCTTACACTGCGCACATGCTTGAATGGTAAGGACTGATCTTCGTATTTAAATGATGTTTCATGTATTGTATTAAGTTCGTCAAAATACCATTTTGGCACACCATCTTTTCTCAATAAATAGATATACTGTACAAATGATAAATCAGACACACACGTGAATTTTGATACACAATAGATACCTACATATCTATCATGATCTGGGCAAAATGTAACATTCAATCAAAAACTTTTGATGAGTGATGCATCCTTTAAGCGTTTTCGCAGTTAAAAGTTATGAATCGAGTCAAAAATCATAACCTGGAATACTATTTTGACGATTTCATCAATGTGATCCATGGCTTCTTTGGTGATTTGGATATCGATATAGAAAATTCCAAAACCCTGAAGATCCCTGTATCCGGTGTACAAGCTTTCACACCAATCTCTGTCTTTGAGTTCATTGGCTATACTTCCAGGTCCTTCGTCTCCAATCAAAGAATAGATGTACTCCAAAGGCTAAGGAAATAGTTATAGAATTATCCATTTTCGTGAAAAAAAAAGTTCCGTACAATCGAAAAGGCTTACCGCCGTCTTGTAGTGTTCCGCAATACTTGGCATTGGAAAACGCAATGACAGACGTCTTATATCAGCGATAGTTGTAACAAAAATTTTACGTTTCAATTCCTCCGGTCCCCAAAAGTGCTCCGCGTAAACAGATTTTTCGAGTTTTTTATTTTCAATTTTTTCGAACAGAGACACAACCATTTCTTCTAATTCGTCTAGTTTTTCTGAAAACAAAATGCTTTAAACTTCAGAGCCAGAATTTGTTAGTGGATAGCGTATAGGAAGAAGAAACGTAAAATGTAGGTCTTGTTTTTGTTATCCTTAAAACTGCGTATTATCGTATGTGGTTATGTTACTGTCCCTATATTCATTTCGAATGTGTTTTTGTAGAAATACATGAAAAAAAAAGCTTTCGCAGCGCGAAAGCAATACCGACTTTTTCTTTACTATTTCCTCAGGTTTGTACAATAATCGATGATAACATAAATCGCTTGTTAAGAACTCCAAATGACTTCGTTCTCCGATACAATTTCATTTTCGCAGCTTGCCTAGCATTTGATATTTATAATCGATGAGAAAATAATCACAATTCCAAATGAATTCGTTCTCCGATACAATTTCTTTTTCGTAGCTTGCCTAGCATTTTATATTTTATTCATTCATTCGCCCCCACCCCCATCTAAGAAAAGGAAATACCTCGTAATAAACTATGAAAATTCCATAACAAGCCTTAAGCGCTAGTTAACCAACTAGTATTTAGCTCACCACACGAAAACTATTAATCCGATTTAAAAAAAAAATAGCGTAGACACACATTCACGTTCACTACTTTATTAACCCTCAATTTCATGGAAATCGACCGAATAGATACAGAGAACATTCAGGTACAAAAAAAAAGTACATACATACATACATACATACATACATACATACATACATACATACATACATATGAATTTGAACGAATGTTAGAATCGTGATCTAGACCATCTGAAACGCCGAGAAAACATCCCCCCATCCAAAAATTCCACCACGCGCAAGATTGCAATACCTCCTAAAGTCGGTAAAAGAGAGGTATGTGTCTGATGTTTTTTGCGAGATGAAAATTATTGCTAAATCGTTGAATTTCATTTTTTGTAGTTAATATTTTCTTTCCACGTCACAAACGTTGTCGCCATCGTTTTTTCGTAGGGCTTCCTCTTTTTGATATGTTTCATGGCTCTTCTCTCATCCTTATGAGAATTTTCACTGTGGCAGTGATTCTGAAATCTGCGAGTCTGAGTCCGAGGCACCCCCACCCCCCTCTGTAATTTCTAGCTTATCCTAATATAATGAAAAGGCGTAGGCTAGATTTATACCGGGCTAAGAAAACGCTGAGAGCCATCATGAAGCTATTAGCTTGTGACGTCATAGGTCCAGTGACGTCATAAGTTCGGTGACGTCATCAGTCGTTAATCCTGGTGCGCTTACAACATCTGAAACATAACGAAGCGGGGCGAACGAGCGGAGCGAGTGAGGCCCAGTAATCTCATCAGCCAGAAATATACTAAAGTAGACTTGTACAGGACCAAGAAGCGAGACAGACCAAGCGAGTGGGCAACTCAAGTCCTAGCCTAGAATTCTAAAATATTTCTGTCTCGCATTATCCACAACATATCTGATTAGGCAAAATTTTGAAAAGACATTAAATATGATCTTTATCTTTTCGGCTGCGCCAAGAAATCCAATACCCCTTAATCATTCTCTCTCTCTCTCCTTCTCTCTTTTTACGTTTAGCTTTCAGCTTTCGACTTGTTTTTAGTTAGGCTTGTCTCATTGCGTCGTCCAACATAGGTATTACTTTATTGTGAGTTCAACCTATTTTACTGTTCATTCGCCTTTTCTTTGCGAACTGATCAATATATCCACATCCATAATCGTACAGTAAAGGAAATATGCAAGTATGATATCTGATAAAATTTCGATTATTATGTACACGCCAACAAGAGAAAAATTTTCTCAAGATTCAGAGAAAAAATTTTCAAAACGAGTCATTTTATAAGATATGAATGTTGATTCCAGGCTGAAAATACAAATTTTCGTGACTTTTGAAGTGACAGACAGACGACTCCTAGCTTTCTCTACAAACAAAACTTACCTCGTCCTAAGACTGTTAAATACATGAGATTGGATGAATATCGTGTCGAGTAAAGTTCCAACAACTTCTGGCGGACATCTATTCCTTTTTTTTTAGGATCTGTGCCCAACGATTTTAAATTACCTACCGAAATAATCGTCGTCAGTAAAAGATGAAAATCTAGATTCTAGACTGAAGAAAGATTTCCGTGACGTCTGAAGCGACAGCTCTTATCGCTCCAAATTTCTTCTTTTTGATTATTCAATAAAGAATACCAGATTTGAAACGATTGTATGAGTGACCCGGTTTACTCAAAGCCCGCTGCACCTGCTCAAGTCTCCAATGGTCTTTTGGAAGATTCATGGAATTTTCTGCATCCACCGCCTTTACTTCTCTCTCAGTACATGATGGGTCCATGAGTGGCTTAATAAACAACTGAGCGAAGCTGAAACATAAGATTCAGACGACTTCGTCATGAAAAAACTGAAATCTGACTTTTTTTTCTGGAAGAAGGAAGGGGCAACTTCTCTTAAAGTAAAAATATAATCTTCAATTCGTTATTTATTCTCCATTTTATTTACAAGTTAACGCCGCAATCGTGTCGTACTCACATGTCAAGGGATTCCAATAAATGCTCGTGAGCAATATCATAGTAATAATCTTGGCTATTTCCTCGTGTCGATCCGTTCAGTCGACCAGCATGTTCATTGATAAATTTTTCAAAACTATCTTCTTGGCGATATTTCTCGCTGCCCAGAAATAACATGTGCTCGAGGAAGTGAGCTAAGCCTGGCAGTTCTTCGTCATCATTAATACTGCCTATTTGTAATAAACAGGCACATCATTAAGGTCCAAAAGAACAACTACATTCGTACCTGCATTGACTTTCTTCAAACAAGTCAATTAAAAATCTTTTGTTATATCCCTTTCTCCCGATCGCTCCCTCTAGCACCTCATTTCTCCAATTGTCAGCGGATCGTCAACCGATCGTAGCGCCGCGCCGCTGTTGCGGCTCGAGGCACTCCATAAAAACCGGCAGACTAGCGTAGTTCAGTTTGTTCAAGTATCGTAGGGTTGTGGACAACCAGACTGGTCAGGAAACTAGCATTTTATTTCCAACTCATTACGGTGTTCGAAAGTTTACTCGACTCCAATAGTCGAAATCGCAAGTAGACAACACCACCATTAAGACATTCGTTGAATGTACAAGACCATCCACGGGGTCATAAACACTTTGAAACATCATTTGTTGTTGAATCAAACTTACCAACGCCAACTCGCATACAAGCTGCCCCTTTGTCGGTTTTAGGATCGTGGATAAGTACTACATTTAAATCATTGTGTAACTTCAGAGCTCGATACAAGCGCGGATTGCTTGGTGACTTAATGATACCATCAAATCTAAAATAATTCTTGTTGTTTCTGGTTTCAGCACAAAGATTAAGTCAGAGATTGTACTTTACCGTAGTAAAAACAATAGAGCAGCTCTTACGCATTATCCTCAACCGCACCATCATTTTCCTTCACAGCGTTTCGATCTCTAATTGTAATAGGGTGAGATTTCACAAGATGAACTACTGCTAGGGTCAACAGTACTACTATAATTAGAGGAATTTCTTTCATTGTAAAGCACCAGATGTTTTACTGAAGTAAAAAATCTGAGGAGTTTTTATGTTCGCAAAAATAACGATAGGGGCAACATTTCTTTGCTCGCAGTAGTTCAAATATTTAAGCTATAATTCAAAGAGAGGCAATATGTATGATCCATAAGTCATAACGTAGCATTTTTTGTAGGAAGGACGTATGTTATGTTTATTAAATTTGTCTTCTTCTCTTATTGTGACAATCAGAACGATCGCCACATATTCGTATTCAATAAATTCTACCGCTAACGTAAACATTCATACATTTCACCTTCTCGGAAATCTATTCGAACGCAAAATTAAATAATGCCGATTTATCATAAACCGTCGCGCACTTCACGATTGACAACTTTCCTAATTTGGTCATATTATTATTAAAATTAATCGCCAATCCTAATCCTCGATTATGACATAAGGCGAAGAAAGTAGGGACAGTTGCATCGTAGAATCATTGTAATCATTGTAAAATTTCCAATCAACTATCACTATCGATTTCGTACCTGTGAAAAACTCTCTAATAAAAAGTTGTTCTCGTCTTTTCAACTTTGACGTTTTCTTTCGTCACACTTATGAAATTTCAAGCGAATCCGAGTCCACTGCCAGAAGAATAATACTGGGGGCAACGTAGAGGCCTGTCTAAAATATGGTTCGAGTTGTCTGCTCACTGTGAAAGACAGAGAATTTAGCAGAGTATATTGACAGAGTACATCAAGCCATGCTGCCATGCCACCGTATAGAACAATTTCATGCATACCCACGGCACTCATATTACAGTATAAGTACAACTGGAATCCAGCAAGAATTGAAATCTAAATACGGGCCTTTGTTTACTTCGCCATAAACAATACTTTTCTTATTGGCGAAGGTCTGTAACTTGTAAGGCACGTTATCCACCAAAAAAGAAGAAGAAATATCAATACCCTGAACTGCTAACAATCAATGGCGATTTTTTCGTTACTTCAGTTATTGGCACGCAAGACCTTACAATGTCTGCACTATCATGTTCTCCGGCATTGGTAAGAGGGACAAAAACGTTGAGAAGGAGCCAATTTTCACCTCTTCCCCATCATCATCACGAAAAATAGAGAAAAAAAAGAAAACAGAATAAAGAGTCGATTTTAGAAGCTTGATTTTGAAACTTTTTCGAATCACGTTTTTCACACTTATTCACAGTACAGGCGATAAGTGCACAAAATAAGTGAATAGAAACATTTTGGGAGCCAAAAGCGAATTATGACGAAGAATGTCGGGCTAGGTTTCCGACACTACACATTTAAAAATCCCCCCCTCCCCCCTAGAAGCTGTGCTAACCGTTCTGTGGCACGTTTTCGCCACCCGAAATCGATTTTCTGCAAATTTCTCAAAAAGTTCGAAATCTAGGAGAAAATGTTTAAATGTTTCCAACAAAAAATGTTTCTCGTAAAATTTCATTTCAAATGGTGTACTTGAAGTTGGATATAGGCCACACCGTTGGTCTACCATCGTCCTTGAAAGTAACCAAATAATAAAAATCTAATAAAATACCAACAGAATTTTGCAAATATCATAAAATTTTTTACTAGATCTCTCGTGTAATGTTCCACGGAGTGAAATAGTTTCAACTCTCAAAGTAGGGGTGGCCCACAAGGAATGTGCCCCCCCCAAAAAAAAATGATTTCAATTCAAAAGAGAAAAATTGCTGAAAAAATTAAAGTTAAGCTTTCCCTCAGATTTACTCTTTTAAAGAAGCATGGCAGGCACCCTGTATGAATAACGTGAACGGTTTGGTGAGTGTACAACGAACAAGAAGACCTTGGAATGATACCAGGCGGTCTAGCAGACAGAGTGGACGATAAGAGGATGGCATACCAGGTGGTTTATACTTCTTATCAATCAGCGCTAGTCTGATAAGATTGAAATAGTGAACGTTGCGATTCATCATGTTAAAAATTGAACAGAACTTTACAGAACGCATTACTTGCGTTTCTGTAAAGTTCTGTTCAATTTTTAGCGCTAGTCTGGCTTTTTTCCATCACACAAGGAATAGTCCCCAAATAACTGCCGCATTAAATGTATCAACAAGCAGTGTCAGGTCAACTGAGTGTATTGCGTACCAGACTGGGTTTGGAATCTCATCCGGGCCCGGAGCCTTCCAATGCATACCCCGCTGTCTTTTGATTGCTGCATCCACCTCCTCGGTACCTAGGAGGGATATACCATCCTCTTTTACTATTGGTAGCATGACCATTGGCAGTGGGTGCTGTGGGAACAAGCCGTCAATGATTTGACCCACAACATCCGGCTCCATTCGGCTCATTGCTGAGAGGTTCTTTAGCTTCTTCAGCCCTATCTTGTAAGGTTTTCCAAACGGGTCGTCCTCTGCCATCTCACCCAGCTCTTGCCATGCAGCACTCTTGCTATATTTGATGGCCTTCATCAGCCTTTTGCAAGCCAGCTGGAATTCAGGTGCCACAGCCCGCGCCCTTTGCGACCTTTTCTACGCTCGTATATCCGGCGCTGAAGGTTGCACTCTTTTCTTAGCTCAGCAATCTGGTTGGTCCACCAGTAAACGACTCTCCTCTTCTTTGGTGGGCCTTACCTGGCCATGGCTGCATCACATTCTTTGGTGACAGTCTTTTATCATTCTCCCTGCTGCCACCTCCGCGTTCTCTTCTTGCTCTTCTCCTCGGTAGCATGTGAGAGCAAGGTAGCTAGCCTTTAGATGGTCGCTATTCAGCTTCCTAACTGCTCATTTTCTCACCAGCGTTTGTGGAACGACGACCTCAACTTCCCGGGGGATGGAGAAGTTGACATACCGAAAATCGCTCCCAGAAAGCTCCTTGTCCAGTACTGCCTAGCCCTCTATTCTTGGGGCCAGCTGAAGCAAAGGTGACATCAATGATGGACCCGCATCCTTGGTGAACTCGGGTAAGAGTGTTGCCTTAGTTGACCGTTTCCAGTCGATTGTAGACAATCCACTCCCCCAAAGCAGACCCATGGATGTCAGTTCGGCCAGAACGCCATTGCTCTGACCAGGCATTGACATCGTCTGCCACAGTGAACTCATCACCTCGCCTTCTGGACAAGCTTTCTTCCAGCTTGCTTGAGAAGTCCTCAAACTCCGGGAATGGGTGATTTGAAGAGAAGTAGCAACTGAAGACAATCATGTCGGCCATCTTCACAGCATCATACCCCTCCTCGCTTTCAAACTCTCCCGGAGCAATTGGGCACTCTGGGCAAACAAGAAGGGACGCTAAGCCAGTACGGTCTGTGTACCATCCTTGAACTCCTGCAACGTTGTAATTTTCGCTGGTAATGACAACGTGCGTCTCCTTCTCAGCTACAAACTGCCAGAGAAGTTTCTGCGCAAGTTTGTAGTGCTCGAGGTTCACCTGAAGAAACTTGAGCATACCGGTCCTTAGGATGGTGGTGGTCCTCTTCTACGCCCTCGGGCAAGGAAGTTTAGAACGGGGAACCCACTAAACACAAGGGTCCATTCAGAACGCCTGTCGTGCTTCTTTAAAAGAGTGAATCTGAGGAAAAATTTTAGGAGAGGAATTCATATTTCTTTTCAATGAAGCTTAGCTACAATTTTTTCAGTAATTTTGTTGGGGGGAGGGGGCACACCCCTTGTGGGTCACCGATACTTTGAAGGTTGAAACTATTTCACCCCGTGGAACATTGAACAAGAGATCTAGTTCAAAATTTTATGATATATGCAAAATTCTGTTGGTATTTTATTAGATTTTTGTTATTTGATTACTTTTAAGGACGATTGTAGGCCAACGATTTGGCCTGCACCCATCTTCAAATACATCATTTGAAAGAAAATTTTACGAGAAACATTTTTTGTTTGAAACATTTTCTCCTAAAACTCGAACTTTTCGAGATATTCGCAAAAAATCGATTTTGAGAGGCTAAAAACGTGCCACAGAACGGTTTAGCACAGCTTTTAGGGGAGGTGATTTTTAATATGTTGTTTCGCACACCTAGCCCGACATTTTTCGTCATAATTCGCTTTTGGCCCCCAAAATGTTTCTATTTGTCATTTATCGCCTGTACTACCAGCCCAATTTAGTTTGACAACAGAATATTTTCAAGTCAATTTCGTCGTCTTATTGGTTTACAAAACGCCGTGCGCCTCATTATACTCATGATAAAAAAGCTCTTCACCAGGACACCTATGGTCATATTCGAAATTCCTCTGATCCCTTGAACTAAGTCAAGGTATCGCCTCACCTCCTCTTTGGAACTACAATTTTCGGGATGAAATTATATTGCGCAGTAGTTAAAATTCTCCCAAGTTCTTTAACAGTTATCGAAGATTTTTTCTAGTATTTGTGGTAGGTTGGAGCAAACATTTTTGGTCAGAACGCTCACTGCCTCTTTGGAATCATAATTCATAATCCTTACGAGCCCATGTGCTTATTCATCAAAGCCTCCGATTTCCTTTCGATACCCACGATCACTAATTTTTGCGAGTCTCCGAAGTAGCGAAAGAAAAATATGATCTTCCAGAGTGTAAAGTTCTTGAGCACTTGGTGCTTCGCTCCTAATCATTTTCATTGGCATGCTCAAATTACCTCGGGAACACGTACGAAAATTGCATGAGAAGAAAGAATGGAGGGCAGCGGAACGAGTTATCGTTCGTTTTCTTTCACCAATGCTGATTCAATAAAACTGAAAAATTTCATCACTCCTGTCAAAAAAAAAATGTCTGATTGCCCAGACAGTAAGGTCAAATTTTTCCGAAAGAGAATAGAGACTGAAGTTTGGCAATAAATTACGTCACGAAAGCGACGAGCGACTTTGATGACGAAGTTGGACTCAGAAACGAGGATATGATGGAAATTTTTTACCATCTCAGAAAATGAGTACCGGTACTTAATGCATGCACACGCAGTATTCTGAATCATGAAACAAAATGAGCATCAGACAATATTTGCACCGAAATTTTACAAAATATAATTGCGTTCAATCATTTCATTCGCACCGGCACGTATCGATTCCAATTTCAACTGTCACATAACAAGTAACGAAAGTATTTACAATATTTTATGATGTGATGAAGTTTAAATATCATAAATTATCAATCTCGATGAATGCCTATAGGTATAAATAGAATTAGGTATTCAACTCTTCAATAACTACAGTGCGGTATTATTCGGATAATATGTTTCACATTGTAAATAGGTACCTATTTAACAGGTGTCTTTTGTCGAGGAGTTTTAATCCATCATGGCCAAAATATTAGTGGCACTGCGGTCTTATGTTGTTTATGTAATTGAGGTTGAGGTAAGTACCCAATGCTACGGTATTACGATTATCAGGACGTTGTCTATCAGTACGTATATGAATCATCACTTTTTATGCTGAGAAAACCTGATAATGTATTGGACCGAATTTCCTCCACAGAGTACTGGATCATTGAAGCCAGATTTAAATGCAGATATAACGAGAGATTCTTGGGCTATAAACGACGCGTTTGGTTATTGGGATACAAAGCAGTCGACATTTGTCGAAATTCTTCCATACAGAACTTGCGCTCAACGTGTCGAAATTTACAATAAACTATTACCGGTATGGACAATTGATGGAGAGAAAAGATAATATTAAAACCTTCGCTATCACAAATGTGAAGTCGACCAAAAATTGAGAAAATCGTGCGAAAACTAATCTAACAAGTTCCTAAATTTTAAATCCTACGTCAAGTTTTATGCATTGAAACTTGTACAATACCCCATCTCTCAGGACAGTATTTAGAGAAAGAAAGGCGAGACATTTCACAGTAGATGTACTTTCAGTTCTCTGCCATGAATTACTTCATCTTTTTAAATTTTCTAGGTACATTCCAGCTGGGTCTTTTCTCCAAAATCATATCTAAGTTTCTCCTTTTGTTTTGCTTGGAATGACATTCTTCTAAACCCATTAAATCAAATTAACCAGCTCCATCTTTTCCATCTCCTCTATCCACATTTTTCTACACCCACATCATACTCTGATGATAAAACAACCTATGTTTGTAAGCATCACACTCGCACTCTTATTTTTGCAAATTCTTCCTCCATCAGGATTCAGGCCAAAGATTATCCCTTGAAAACGTCATTTCCATTAAAGCTGGTAATTTGCAGAATAAGTCCGCCTGGAATTAGGTCAAGGTCACCAACGACACTACTTTCAATGTCTTGTTATCTTGCGCACAATTTAAGCGAAAAGCCCGCTCGTAGTTAGTGCCCCTGAAACCGCTTCCAATGTCTATGAAACTCATAGCTCACAACCTCTCCTTCAACTTTTCAGCAAAGGAACCTATTCTGTGGATGTGAGAAAGACGTTTGCCGTCCGTCCCGGTGGGGGTAGGACGATTTTGGAAAAGGCACGGGAACTTACTGACCCGCAAAGCTTTCACAATTATACCCTCTACGAGTGAGGGGGAAAGCCTTGAAAATATTCCAACTCAGGAACAGGACGAGCAGTTGGAAAAGGGTCGACCTCCAAGCTGCGTACATTAGTAGAGGGGAGGGGTCACGACCCTTGAGTTCTACATAAAGGAGGCGAGCTAGACTAAATTTGAATTTTGAAATCGAAAATTATCACTCTAGAACAGGTTTCTTGTTCTCCTAAATTAACGTAATCAATAAAAAAGATCCCGCGACCAGCAAAAGAAACGAATTGCTACTTTTTTTTTTTTTTTTTTTTTCTCAAAAATTCCTTTAGCTTGAGAGTTCCTACGTCAACAAAATAATTTGAGGTCATCCGGACCATTAAATACATTTCAAAGAAATTAGGATACGCGCTATCATTCTAACAGGGAACCTGTTTTATGGGGGTGGGTGAATCAAAGAAGAATGACGGGCGGCTAACTTAGGACTCAGAAAAAGGCACTGTCTGGCAGAAAAAGAGACCTGGAAAAATGTCGACCTACGATCTATAGGTGATGGACAGAAGACTTAAAAAAATACCAGGGACAAAGTTCAAGGTGTATTAACTAAAATTAGCAAGGTTAACCCTGCAAGCTCATGACTCCCATAGAACGGGTTCTCTGTTCGCCTCAATTAACAATTCGTTATGAAGGCAATCCCGAGAAGCTCGGTCGGTGGGCTGTGATTTTCATCATACTTTTTGTTGTAGGAATACCGTGACAGTATCTCGTATTACAATCACGACGACGGAGATATTTGCTACGCTGTTAAGAGATGTTTTCATTGTACTCCAGTCGAATATTACCGAACCTGGATATATTATGGTGTTCAAGATTTGCCCTACATGGATACTAAAATGCTAATTGACTTATTGGTGTTACTTTCCTTCGAAGACCAGGGTGTAAGGGATGGAGTCTTATTAGAAAGTAAGCTAAAAAATTTCAGTATGACAAACAATAAGGATGTTCGTAAAACACTTTCATGGCGTCACAATCGGATTCTAGAAAGTTTTTCCTGTACAAAGATTTGAAAGATTTCAAGTTTCTCTTTCATAGAAAATTGGAGCTCGACGTTCTTCCTCTGCAAGAATATAATTCACAAATTTTCCAAGTCCCTAAATTAGTTCGAGCGCATTCCGAGAAATTTATTGCCAAAAAATTCTCGAAAGAGGTAGTTCGGGGTGAGATTCTTAATGCTCCGAAAAATGTCGCGAAACTACGACTATGCAAATGGTAAAACTAAAACCACCTTAAATGAATCTTGATGCAAACTAATTATTCTCTATTCAGACCATTATTACGAGTATTGGCGTCGTGGCCGTTTGAGAAAAAGGAAATCCGAATCTTTACCGGAATATTGGCAACGAAATGTTGACGACGATTTTGGAAATTGGGAATTGGAAATGCTGAAAGTGAGTTTTGCATGCATTCATTGATTGATGCGTGACCCCTTTCACTCGTACATAATTTTGTTGTAACAATGTAGAGAAAACGAGATCCACCTGACGCCAAAACCGACCCAGAAGCAGCGAAGGCTGATGCCAAAGCGTTGATGGAAGGTCACGAAATTTCCGTAATAATTTTCCTCAATTGAGTCTTTACCAATATTTAACAATATTTAACATTTTTTCCGAGAACAGAAAAGGAGAAGGATTTTGACGATTGTAGATTAAAATTAGATGAAGTATTGGCTCAAAGAACATCAGAGCAAGCACGACTTGTATTGGACGAATTTAAAAGCGCGAACGACGGTAAGGATATAATGGATGTCCTTAGAGATCATCTCGGTGGCGATATAGAAAACGCGTACATGGATTTGAGTAAGGCTTATCTTACGTCAGATTATTTCATATGAGCTCGGGAACTACCAGCCTAATGGTGTACCAATACTTTGTACATGTAGTCACATGTATTCGCGAAGGTAGAGTGAATTATCTTGCGATCAGACTCAAAGAAGTGATGGATGGCGCGGGTACGGACGATGTCAATTTAGGTCGATTAATCATTTACCTTTCTGAGATTGATTTGGTCGAAGTGAGCGCCGCTTTCCAACAAAAATACGGGAAATCGTTAAAATCCAGAATGGAGGTACGTATACCTGTTGTCAAGTCAACTCGTTTGAAAATAACTCGACGCAACTTCCTTTTGTTGACTTGGGAATAGCCCCTTTAATATGAGACTCAGAAGATATGAACGCGACTCATCGCGTGAGCTGCTGTGTTTGTTTTCTTCTTGAAAAGACCCTCAAAACAGCTAGTAGACACAACTTATTAATGTTGAATTCTTTCTTTCCCGTCTTTAGGAAGATTTATCTGGTTTTACAAAAGATTTCCTGTTCGGATTCATGGGAGATCTTGCGAAGACTGAACGCTGAGAGTGAAGAGTAAATAGGTTGCTTAAAAAAACAATAGAGCCAAGACGAGTTACTCGTACGTTTGCATTCATAAGATCCAGGTGAAATTGTACTTACTGATCGATAGAAGTAAATATAGAATTTGATTATGTTATTTTCATATGACCGTACGACAAATGCGAAAAAAATCGAACTAAGGATTGAATTATTTCAACACATATTTTGAATATCTGTTCTTATTCTTTGTAATGTGTTTTGAAGGAATTTCCTATTCGTTCCTAAACCTAGATTTTTGTAAGTCTTTCCTTTTCAAAAATTGAATCCAAAAAATATCCTCTGATGACGTCACAACCGCCCCCCCCCTTTAGGGATTCTAAAAGATTTTTGGCCCGTCATACCCTCATGCTTGTATTTTTGCCAAATAACCACCTAAATACACTGATAATGTCACGCCCTTTTTCAACTTGTATTTTAAAACTGCGTTCTAGCCAAAAATTCATAGTTAAAGCCTCGGTTATAGCCTAGCTGAAAGGTTTAGAGCTGAACCTTCCTATGGGCCAACCTTTTTAGAGGTTCGTAGCTTTAAATTTCTTCAATGCCCTAAACTAGGTCAAGGTTATTGACGACATCACAAAAGTCGGACGAGGACGTTTGTAAAAATAAAACCCCCATGGCAGGAAGTCTTAGCTTGAAATGTTCCTCCGGACTTGGCTTATGCTTAGTCTAGGACTCCACAGCTCATAGGTTTATGTAACTTCACCACTTCAAAGATTGAAATCAACTTTTTCACATTCTTCCCTGCCTACATGTAAACATACACTATGTTTCACCGATGGTTCTGATTATGAAAACGCCGGCTTCGCATACTTAATAGGTCACTTGCAACGTAGAGCACACTTTATCTCTTCTCAATAGGTCGAATCACAGTCCTTCACCGACACCGCAACAACGCATCGGTCTTCACCCCTGAACTACAAGCAATCCTTAGCTGTGTAGAACACATCCTCACCAACCTACCCTATACTCTTTTCTCCTTGATTCATTCTTGGTCATCACTTGACGCCATCTCCAGCTGCACTTCTTTCCACTTACTCATACATCGTATACTTACTCTCCCCATCGCATTATTCTTCATCTGGGTACCTGGTCACAAGGAAACAAAAATGCAGACAAAGCAGCCAAACTAGCTATCCAACACCCATCAGTCAACCGCTCTTTCCTCCCCTCGCGCTCCGATCTCTCCAAACATATCAACAAATTCATCATTCAAAAATGATTCGTTCATTGGTCTTATCTTAAATCGCACTCGAACGAGCTAGCGCCAATTAGAAAATATTCCCATCTCATGAGACTCTTCAAACAAGTCGACACGCAGAGAAGAAATAGTCATCACCCGTCTCAGAATCAGTCCCACCAGACTCACACACATCTATCTCATTTCTCATCTTATGTCTCTCTCATGCCATTAATGTGAATCTGACCTCACTCCCTATTCATTCAACGCATCTTCTGCTGCCTCAACTTAACCCAACTTCGTATTTCCTTAACCATCCCTGACAGTCACACAAAAGCACTACCATCCTCAACATTATTCAACTTCCTACGAAAACTTTCTCTCACGCATCTGAACACAATTTTGCCGAGCTTATAGCCCTGAAGGTAGGCTAAGAAAATGTTCTTCGCGGAGAAGGAAGGGGGAGATAATCTGTTCGCAAAGGAAATTCATTTTCCTACTTCAAATATCATTTTTGCTCAAGCTCATGCAGCAGTTGTTCCATACTCACATGTCAAGAGCCTCCAATAAATGCTCGTGAGCAATATCAAAGTAATTATCTTGGTGGTCCTCTCGTGTGGCTCCGTTCGCTCGACCAGCATGTTCACTGATGAACTTGTCAAAACTATTTTCTACGCAATATTCCTCGCTACCCAAAAATAACATGTGCTCGAGGAAGTGAGCTAAGCCTGGCAGTTCGTCGTCTTCATGAATGCTTCCTACAGAAAGAGACATTCAAGTTCCGAGAGAATAAACATGTATCTGTGATAGTTTTCTTACGGTACAAAACTCTCGCCCTTGAAAGTCATTTTTCACTTTTTTCGCACTAGTTTTGTAATGTACTACTTCATACGTTTTTGAGTGAGGATTTGTACAGTCAAAATTTTCAATCCTCTGAGGGGGCGTCTATAAATCTTGTGAAGCATTTAGGGATCAATGAAAATTTGCGTCATACTTTTTCACGTAATGTTACCTCGACCTACTTCAAAAAAATTAAAAATTCCGACGTTTGAGCTAGGTGGATATTCAGGTAAAATTTAGGCTTTGGATAAGAGTGATATACTGCATCACAACAGAATTAGTTTAATATAAACAGATGACGTAGGCCGAGAAGTTGAGCTAAATGTGAGCTAAAATATGAGGAGGAGGTTGAGCGAAGGCTCTGGAAACTTAGGCTGAACATAATTATATAGGCTAGGCTAATAATATATGGAGATTTAGATTGAATGTAAGCAAGATTCGAGCGAGGACTGTGAACTGCTAGAAAATTGTAAAACTCTCTTCTTCAGATTTTGGGATTGATTTCACGAGAGAAACTTCACCAATTCGAATTCTTGACGGAGGAAAAGAATGGATGAATTTCTCTTCAATAGTCTGAAAAGAATTTCCTCTTTCGTGTCAAGGATCCATGCCAGACCGTCTCGATTTAAATGTTGTTTTCACCAGCACGCATCACTGAATGGCGCATCCACGATGTCTTTAGCTGCATCCCTCGCCCTCGTTCAGTCCGCAGATGCTTCCAAAACCGGAAGGAATGGATTTTTTTTCACTCTTTACGCGTTTCAGGCGTGCACTAAAAGCAGAAAAATTCACGACGGGAAAAGCTACAATAAATTTTTCTATAATACATGATACGTATCAACATTTACACAAGAAATAGACTCTCATCCTATGACGTCACTCAGCACGTTACGTTGGCAGAAACCCTGTCGATGTAGCCAAATTCACTTAGAGAGCTGATATCATTATGTTATAAATTGAGAAATATCTTGGTGATTCAAATTGTAGATTCTCAATACAGAAGGTCCTTAGCATTTGAAAATATACTTCTGATAATTAAGATATCAGTGCCCTCATAATCTTTGTCCCCAGTGTTTTTCTCATGGAAGTCGATAGTCCATTTGGTTCAATTGACAGGGTCTCAAAAGTATGTGCATCACGTATATCAAATTCGCAGCCTTCGTATTCTATGTTCATATACCATTTCATTCAATCCAATCCTCGCCCTCACAATTGACCCCCGGAGCATTTTTCTCGAGCCTAATCCGAGTTCTTAAGCAGAATAGCCTATTTCAATCGTACACAACTGATTAAGAATCTCAAACCTGATCCTCTCGACTATTCATGAACTCAATACCTTCACTTCTCTTAATAGAATCTCATTAATATCTTTCATCCATCCTAACCCTGATCGACGATCTAAGAAGAAGTTTCAGAAAAATGTATGAGCGATTCAAACGCATCGCGTTTATGGCAATTTTAAAGAGAAAAATGGTCCACAAAATTTATACAAACTATCCATCACTAAAGCGCTCATTTCAATTCTAGTCTGCGAAATTCAAAGAGAATATTGATCATTGCTGCCTTTTATATTGTGGCTGAAATTAGCTTTCAAACAAGAAAATCTAGAAGTCGAAAACTCATACAGCGTTTTAAGAAATAGACATCTGTCCGTAAAAAAAAAGCACAGGTAGTTAAAAATTACATTTCACCATCCTTGATTGTACACTAAAAAAAAGAAACTGCCTCATCTTCTTTTTGTTGATAGATCTTCACAATAAAAAGAAAAACTGGAGAAAATATGATTTTCACTCGTTGAGTCGAGTTTTTCCAATCAAAATATTTCACACGTACATTTCTCGCGACTTCCTATTCTTCGGAAGTTCATCAAGTCACTCGGTGAGTTTAGGGGGACAATTTTGTCAGAAATTTTTATAGTCGAGTTCGCTTCCGCAAATAACTCTTATCGAATGGATATTATGTAGTATTTGTTGGACACGTTGAGCGCAATTGTAGGTACTTCATGAAGTTCGTCATAATTTTCATATTCTCGAGTGCATTCGTTCCCCTATTTTTCGTGATAAGAACAGTTTCGAAGAACTTGGAAGGTCAATCTTTATAAGTTTTGGACGCAATTACCGCGGATATATGATCGAAAAAGCGATAAATGTTGAAGACGAATGCGCTCGTAAAAATATTATGAATGATTCGCGTGAATTCCTGCAACGGTGGAAGAGTATAAAAGACGTGAGGTAGTCGTCTTATTTCTCATTCGAATAAGTGACATTCAATTTCCGAATTCACGTACATTCTGCGTTGAAAAATCATCCAAGTGAGTACCGAAATTTTGATTTCTCAACTCTTCGTTAAGGTAGATTCATACAGGTAACTGATTTTGGATTTTGAGCTTCTTATCCTCCCTTTGAGATGATTTTATGCGAGTATTATATCGTATTACTATATTTTGGTGTCTTTTTTCTAGGATATTCGAGAGAATAAATTTCAATGTACCCTAAAAAATAACATACTCGTATTATTTGTTAGGGCCCTCTTTTTCTTTTCGTCCATAGATGTACTGTACTAGAAGGATTTTGTCCTCAAGACAGATCTTCAAAAGAGATACTAGGTCCACCACTGATATCGTCTTGAAAGATCATGTCCAAAATCTTAGTCCAAGGTCATCTTCGACAGAAGAAATGAATACAGGGTGCGCCAAAAAGATGTTAACAGTCAACCGGGGAACTCCATGAAATTGTCGCGAAGTCCTCCCGGAATTTTTCGTTCAACTGTCAACATCTTTTTGGCGCACCCTGTACATAAATTTCATTCCGTACAATATTCTTGTTGAAAAACGGTAAAAACAGATTATTTTCACAAGTAGTGTAGGATAGAATGACTGAAGTCGTAGTAATTAAATAAAAGTGATAGCAGGAATGCGCTACAGGAACATTCATATGTACGCGAGGTGTACTCCTAATAATTTGTGAGAGCTCCTTCGGGCACAGCCTCATCATGAACTGTACATCGTTTATCCTGAGGGCTCGTACCCCATAACTTAATGATTAATAGTAGATAATAATACTCGTACTTCCCCAATTAGAATACAAACTGGGTGAAATATTATTTGGACAAAAATTGATCGGACGAAAAATGTTAGACCAAGGGTCCTCTGACGATCTTCTTCGGACAAACAGTCGTCCAAACGAAAAAGCGGTCACGCCAAGATAATAGTTATGGGTATTATCATCTCGTTTAGAAAGTAGAAGTTGTGATGGAATCTATGACCATCCTTGTTGGACGATCAATATCGATCGAACAACATTTTTAGGGGTGCAAAGATGGCTTGGTGCGATTAGACTTACTCTTTCAAACAAGTACGTGCCAACCAAGTTGTAGATAGGCCATTGAAAAAAAGAGAAAAAAACGCTGAATACCATCAGCGTTTTTTTCAATCATTCAGAACTGGTTGGGCCACTGGGTAGACCACAAAAATTTTGGGTAGGCTAGGCCCACTCGGTCTACCCACTTGTTCCGCCACTCAGTCAAAAGAAAAATGATTCTATAGTACCAGAATGTAGATCTATCTCACTAGAACAGAGTAAAACAAAAATAATAAATAATAATAACCGGCTTAATAACGAATAAATAAATAATCAAGTCAAAGGTTAAAGCTAGTTTATAAAATAACGATGCTAATATCCAATAATGTTAATACAGAAAGAATTTCAAGTCATCTCCTATATCCGTTTTTCAGTATTATCGTTTACAACGAGCAATTCCTATAAAATTATATTGTCTTTAAATCTTACACTCTAATTTTATTTTTTACAAAGTGCTCATGGAAACAGGTAAACGATAGGTAGTTCGTGATAAATTTTACTATTCATAAAAAAATGATGAGTTTATACATCAAACTGCAAATACTTTTCGCATAAAATTTAAAGATGTTGTTAAGGAAATAGAATCCTTTTTTCTTCCTCTTTTACGAGCTAATACAAAAAATAAAAGAAAAAAGAAATGAAAGCCGTCGTAAACTTGGAAATAATGCTGTAAGACAACCTTTTCTGAGCACGTGATTGCCAAGTGGAAGGCTAATACTGATAAGACGTTTTTTGAGGATAAAATCTAATTTCATTTTGAGGAAAGATAAAGTTGTCACAAAAAAAAAAAAAAAAAATGGCAAAGCAACTCGAGTACAGGAAATACACATACGCGTAAGAAGCCCATTTCTTGTAGATTCTTCCAGTATCGGAATCCTTTCCAATTTCAAGTTTGTTGAGAGAGGTACCTCACATCTCCGCGGCGTGATTTTTCAATAATTCATATCTTGTAAGTCGATTTATCAGCTGTAATTCTTCAAAAAATGATTATTATTTTCTGTCCTTCTGGGTATATACAAAGTATACAACAGTTTAATCATCTTTATTTTTCGCTGCTTAATTTAGAACTTATTCTCAAATACTTAAAACCTCTTTTTTTTTTCTCATCATCGATCACTCTTTCAAAAGCCGCGCCTCAATATGTGACAATTGAGTTCGCCATTAATTATCACTTGAAGTTAGTTGGTTCCTTCAGCCCGTCCAGCCGCTTTTTCTTCGTTCGATTTTTAATTCAATGCTACCACCAAATTGTTTTCTTCCTCTTGTTTCTATAGTTTTTTCAAATTTTTGAATCTTTGTCGAGTTTTTTCATCCCCTCTATCGCCTTTCTTTGGTTCCCGTTTCTAGATTTGTCTGAATTTCTGGCTCCAGCTCTTCAATTGGTTCAATTTATTCTACTATCTAAAAGCATACTGAGGATAAATGAAAGGACCCTTTCCTCAAAAAAGAAGCCAAAGTTTTTCTCAATAATTATGAGATGATTGCGCCTATCCGGTCATAAAAGTCAAGGACCATCATTAGTGGTTAAGTTATAATTAAGTTACTGTTAAAACGCATACGAGCTTTTCGATGTACCAATCGTCTTCAAAAGTGTCACTGAACTGTCATCGTGATGAAAAAGGAGAAACAAGAAGATGTGAAAATGAGTAATACAAGCTCACATATCCCCTAATCTTGTTTAATCATTCATGGGGTGGTATTAGCGAGCGCTCGTTAGATTTCGAGCTCTCGTTGGATCAGATAACTGGAAAGAGGTACTCAAAATAGTGTGGAAACAGATCCATGACGGTTCTTTTAATGGCTAGTCAATATGGGAGGTTGTTGAACATTTCGTTTTTTGGGACACAGGCAAGTTGGAAGACCTCACTGATGTTTCCTCCAAGTAAGTTTACGACATGAAATCCCTGTGACTAGATCAAACATAGTTTTGTTGTCCGTTCAGCGGTATCAGGATAATACACGGCAAATGATTAACCGCGGAGGAAAGCTCATTAAAGTGCAACACTTACCGCAGGGAAAAGAAATTCACCGCATACAATTTTTGTCGGAAAAGTAAAAAAATTGATCATCTGATCAACAAAATAATTCAAATCTGCTTGTATTTTACCCATACCATAAAGATTTTACTCATGAAGTTGGCTTGAAAAGAATTTCTGATGAAGAGAATTACCTAACAAAAATTTTGATCGTTCAGAGCAGCCTCCAGGAAGGTTAAAGTATGAGACGGTTAATAGCTCAGCTAAAAATACGTGTATATCCTCGCGCTCATCTTCTCCATATGTTTTTTGTTTGTTTGCAAATTTCAATTTATTTACTCATTTTGAATTCCTGGCTTTTTGTAACAGATTTTCCACAAAAAAGCCATCTTCAAAAATGAATTCGATCGCAAAAATGATACTTGCCTTTTTGGTCGTTTGCTTCGTTCTCATGTACGGATTTGCAGACGCATCGAGCCAGTCGAAATATCCAAGCACTGGTAAGTTTATAGAATTGGACAGATAAGTAGGTACAATGAGCAATAGAATTTTTTTTCCAAAAATTCATCAACGTTGAGGAAAAGTAATTTTACTATCGGAAATTATTTCAAACGTTTTAATGGATATTTTTGAGATAAAATGATCACCAGAAAATGGGTATTATTTGTTTGAGGTTATAGCCTGCCTGAGGGATAGGACGAGAGCAAGAAATTGCTGATGCAACAAAATAGACTTAATGAAAGTCATCTCTATTTTTCAACGCACCCAAAATGTATTCAAAAAAGAAAGTCTTTTGTAGGCTATAGAATAGCTACAATTTTTATCACCAGATTCTTGAATTTTTATCCTTATAGTGTAACGGTAATGTTTTCCATCTTTTTTTACAAAATTTCTTAAGAAAAAAATGACCATTGAAATGATGAAGGCCAGAATCATAATATCTGCTTCTTTTTTCAGGTAAATGCGAGAGCGGCAAAGGGAGCGGAACTAGCGTACAACTCCCGGACATCAGTGCCATCATTTGTAAGTTGATAAAAGATAAGTAGAAGTAGCACAAGAAAATTGTTTCTAAAAAAGTTTTGCTCTTTCAAATTAAATTGCCATTTTTTAATCAGATTGAACTCATTGATACATAACTTGTACTAATCTATCCATGGCCGTCTCAAAGGAAGGCCGGAATATAGGTACAGATCTAGCAACAGCCAAGTAGGCCAACCCGTTTACATATGAATTAATGCAAAATTGTGCAAATTGAGTTTAACACATTTTCTGATAGAGAACTTAATGGCCTACAATTTTTGTTCTCTTCAATTTTTCATAAAATTCAACATGTACTCACTGATTCTCAAAAAACATGTAAAAGTCGGCCTACTTGCACAGCGTTGCCGTTCTGTGCATGTTCCGGCCTTCCTTTGAGACGGCCATGATCTATCACGTAATCAAGCGACTGGAACTAAATATTTTGGTTAACTATTTGTAATTTGTGGAGTTGCTAAGAATTTTGTTTTCTTTCAGCTGTTATTCTCAACCTTCAAGTCGCCGTTGGTAAATTGTTTGGCTCATGCCAATCGTTAGTTAGCGGGCTCCAAGGTAAGATATGATTTCTTAATATTACAACATTACCATAGAAATTATTTCTACAGAATGAGGAAATGATTGGTACTTACCTATTACCCTTGAAAATTTGGTACTTCCGATAGTCAAATTGGTTTTTATGTGTAGTTTCTGGTGTTGTGGAAGGCACTGGGAACCATTTTTTACCGCACTATGGGTCACAAAATGCAGCGTTGAAGCTGAAAGTTTAGGATTTTCTGCACAAAAGAAAACAAATCAACGTCTATTTATAAAATCGGCTCTTTTTCGGCATTGCTCTTCACGTTATCAATGAGAGCAGAAAATGGACCTGATTTCTATTTCGTTTCCTTGAGACAAAAACTGGAAAAGAATATCTGAAAATTTAGGAAAAGCTCCACAATACTCAGTGAGTAAACTTCAATTTACAAAGAACCGCAGAAAAAATACCCAAGAAGCGGCGCAGCGAGCGCGCTTTTGGTTAAACAACCATTATCAAGCAAAGATGAAAAGAGGAGTTGTTTCAGTTTACTCACTGAGTATTGTGGAGCTTTTCCTAAATATGTCCGACCGTAACCTTGCAAACCGGTTTAGTTCTAATATTTGATAACGTGAACACTTTCTGACAATTTTTTAAAATGTATAAATCAAGTGAAGGTCAGATGTAGCAATCTGTTCACTATTTTTTTACAGCGTTACTTTTCAATTTTTAATTCAAAGAGGTAATTTCTAGGTAGCTAATTTTTCACAATAAATTTTTTGGGCCTTCTTTGTTGCATCAATTTTAATTGCTCATATTATTAACATTATTTTTCTATATATTATGTAATCTTTTGTACAGTTCAATTGAATGCAGCAGTCGCTGTTGCAACACAAGTACAAGGCTTAGCCAGTGTCCTCACTTCCGTCTTGTCGTCGTGTGGCGTAAGCGCCTAGAGCAATTTAGGCATAAGATGTGATAATGCTTCAATTTTGGGACAATAATAATAAATGACTTTCTTTCTTCGCCATGATTTTGTTTTTTTTCTCCAACTAGTCAAATCTTGACGCAATGAAGTGAAAGATGAATCTAAGGGAAAAGACCAGGACAAAAATTCGGAATATTGTGACTAAAGCCCAAAGTCAACGGCTTCCACAATTATAAATTGAAATTCACTCAAAGACCGTGAGGAGGTCCTAGGCGGAAAATTCAAATTTCCGTCCATTGAACAAATTGGTTGAAAAAGTCTGATATTAAAAAAAAATCAGCATTTCTATACGAACAAGATTTAAGATCAGTTTTATCAAAAGTGTTTAAGATCAATTTTAAGGGCCCAAATATGAAAATGAGATGAACTTTAAGGGCCAATATTAACGTCAATTAAAATATTTCAATTGATTCTAAAAACATTCTCGGCCACTTTTGTTATTCGAACTCAATATATGCTCAAGCTGCCAAATCTTTTCCAAAAGTCAAAAAGTGACTATTACACTTTGCGTATTATCGGCGTAGTATCCTTTGCAACCAAACTCTTCAATCACTCCCACTTCCACTCGCACTCGTCCTCAACCATCAAACGCATCCACACCTCTTTAGAGGGCACGTCGAGCCCTTAAAAACATGATCACATTCATTCACCACATTTCTGCTATTTGTGTGTTCTACAAAATTTCTAACTTGAACTCACTCAAAAGTTATAACTATCAAATTTTTCGCTATAACTCATCAGTAAACTGACTGAATCTACTGCTATACAGGCAGTTCTAGATTCAATGTTTTGAAAACTCTGTGTTTTGCACCTCACGAGCAGGGGAGGAGATTTTTAATAGAGCATCCAGGGAAAAATTTACTAACCCGACTTGTCCCAGATCAGTCTACACTTCATTCACTCACTCCTGTCTTTCCAAAGTTTCTCATTCCCGTACCTACTACAATAAGGAAAAAATTCTTATCCACATCTACCATTTTTTCACATGTCCACAACTTCATAATACTTCCACGTTTTTTTGGAACCCCTCCTCAACATTAGCGCATAATGCTGATACAAGTGCCAGCTCAAGGTTTCCTTTGATACCAAGTGTTAAACTAATGAAGCTGATCATACCGGTAATTACAATCAGAAAAACCCGTATACTTGAGGCCATCTCAATAGAAGTCTACCACATTTTATCAAAATATTGTTCACAAAATAAAAGTTTCGTACAGAGATTAGGCGGGGCAATGCGGATTTTCGCGTCGGGAGTTTGACTGTTCTCTTTGTGCTACCGAACTCAGAAAAATCAATTATTTCAAAGAAAATTTTTCTTTGAATTTTCCAATAACTTTTTGAAGTGGTTTTAATTTGTGTGAAAAAATATCCTTTCCGATCCTTATCCATGAGATAAGTTCTGAAGAGGAGTAATAGAAATGGGACATGGATTTTTGAATGAGAAAAATTTTAGTCACTTGGCCAGTCTAACCTTTTTCTTTTATAGAGGTTCTCCAGTCCGGACGTACCCGGTGGGGCTAATTTATCCCGCGGGAATATCTAAGAATATGTAACATCGCTCAGAGCCGGGTATCGACATGGAGCTGAGTTGTTCACAAACTTGAGACTATATTGGGAGACTTGGAGTGTGTTGTAGGTGGGAAGAGATGACGAACTGAGGTGTCTTTGAGTTCCTGGCCACTTTCCTCCTCCCAGACAACACAGAGTTCCCTTGGGAGGCTACAATGGTGACCTAATCTTAAAGTTTTACCGTCTATTACTAAATTCTCACCCGTAGAACAGATTCTCTGAAATTATTAATTCTAGTTCGGGAAGGTATGGCAGGTGAACACACGGAACATTAAAGAGCACCGTACACCCCCCCCCTCCCCTAAAACTTGAAAAACAAGATCCGGCGCCCCTTTTTTTTCTTACGTGTTTTCTTTTATCATGTCCTTCGTTCAAAGATTCATTAATTGCTATGATCGATCCATCTGTTGTATGGTCAAAGATTCAACATTATAGAATTTTTCTTTGGAGGTAACTCCAAGGCGTCACAACGCATAGTTTCTTTTCAGGTGATGAAACATAATTTTCTATATTTCCTTAATGCGAGTTTCAAAATAGTCTCCCACAAGGATTCATAATAACGGGTGTATAATACATCCAAATCACAATGCCAAGAATAATGGGAATTCTCGTCCAATATAAACAAAATTTAGCCAAATACACACGCGCACTCAACATTATAAAAATATATATCCCATCCCTTGAAATGTTGTAACAAAAAATTACTCTTCCAACTATACAAAAGCCTCATCCACTCAAAACTAGACTATGGCTTCCCAATTTATAACTCAGCTAACAAAACTACCCTCACTTTACTTCACCCCGTCCAAACTTCTTCCCTCAGAAACGCCCTAGGAGCTTTCCACACCAGCCCTAAACTCAGCTCTGTATGTGCAGAAGCTTCTGTTCTCCCCCTCCACTTTCACAGACTCACACTTACCGCTAACTTCTTATCTTCTATCTCACAATTTCTGGGTGTCCCTATCTTCGACCGCATTCTCCAACAACAAAATACCAATCAAACATATTCGCCTTCAATTCAAACATCACGTACATAAATCATTTCTAGCTAATCCTCTCAAGCTTATACACCCTCCCCCCTCCTTGGACTCTCAATCAACCTGAAATACGTCTCGATCTCACAGAAATCCCCAAATGCGAAAAATCCTTTTACGTCCATCAAACGGAAAATCTACTCTAGGACTACCCCCACCACACTCTCTGCCTCTGTGACGGATCTGAAAGAACTCAAAAAAACAGCTTATGCATACTCCATCGATGAAAAAGTTACTTCACACCGCATCTGCAACATTGTCTCCATATTTACAGCCGAAATCATGGCCATATATTCCTGCCTCTCCCATCTCGCTCATTTTCCCTTTAATGAATAATTCCTTCTCCTCACCGAATCACTCTCTTCACTCCACTTTTACCGATACATACACCTCTAAACCTCTCACCCAACGCATTCTTCTTACACTCGCCTCACACTTAACTCAATTAACTCCCAAATAATATTCATATGGGTACCGGATCACATCAATTTTCAAGAACACGATACAGTTGATCAAGCCGCCAAAATTGCCACCTCCCTCAACAAAATATCTGACAACTCCCTCCTACCAGCCCTTGATTATAAAAACCACTACCGTTCCCTCATAACTCAATCCTGGTACACCTGGAAGAATCAAACTAACAACAAATTCCTTAGCTTCAAAACAATTCCTGTCCCCTTGTTATCCTCCATTAGGAACATGAGACGAGAAGAAGTCATTCTTTCCCATCTTCAAATTGGTCAGACAGAAATCACCTACACTCACCTAATCAACTCCAACATCCTAACTTTTCCCTCTTGCCCCCACTGTCATCAAGACAATCTTACAGTCAAACATTTTTTTTCTTGCCTCTAACTTTTAGCTCATCGCGATTCTCTAAAGCACCCTCCTCTTTCATTCAAGCACTCAAAAACAACTCCGACACCATATACTGTACTCTAACATACCTCAAACTAACTGACTTTTACTCTCACATATAACACCCACAACTGTTCAAAATTACAATTCTTAACTAACTACTAACATTTACACAAACTTTACTTTACTCCTAACACACATTCCACTGTATCCTTTACTTTCCTTACTTGTATCCAAAACCGCTATATCTTGACTTACTCTGTAATTGATTTAATTATACTATAGGCATGTACTTTATGTACCTACGTCGAGTTAATAACCTCTTTGTAGTTTCAAAGCTCGTTAAAAAAAAAAAAAAAAAAAAAACAACCAACTTGCAGTCGACTAAGTTGACGTCAATCCCACTTCCTAGCACTAATTTATCCTACTGTATGACAGCCAAAATAGAAAATATATGGATGTAGGTCGAGAAGTAACACGTTTTGCATACAGTCTACCTAGTATTTTAGCAGCTGAAAAAATATCGATTTTTCTGACGAATCCCTCATAGTTCGACAGTTTTCATATTATCCATCTGTTTGCGAAGATCGAATGTTACATTTGCAACTTCTTGAGCTAATGAATAAAGCTCCATTTCCGAATATTTCTTAGCTTACAAAAGTAATATGATAAGTTCTCTAGTTTTTTGGATTATTTTACTCGAGCCTTATCTTATTGAAGGACCAAAGCCAAAAAAGTAAGTATACCCCTATTCAATTTAGATTAGATCAACTTACCAATGCACTTTTACTGTTTAAATTGCTTTCACAGGCTACTAATTCTGCCCCATTTTCGCTAAATTCTTTTTCACGTGAAAGTAATTGTTTTATTTCTGTTTTTCCTTCTCAATTTTCTGTGTACTAGGTGATAAAAAGCCCTTAATACACATAGTATTAACTAAATTGTTGCAGACTGTATACTCTGCAACAATTTAGTTTGTTAACCTCGTGAGTGTTCTCATTCTTCTCTATTTTAGATCAGATGAAGGAACTTCACTCGGTCTATTTGCTTTCTGCGGTAAGTAAGTACATTCTGTGACTTCAAAATCACATAATTGCAGGTCATACGCGTTTGATATCTAAGGATTTCATAAAAGAAACGTTTTCAAAGTGATTTAAAGAACATGTGATCGCCATAAAAAAATGATATAAAAATTGTCACAGTCTGCGCGACAAATTTTTCCTTTTTATTACAATTCAACAAGAAACGAAAGCTAGGCTCATAAAAGTATTAAGAACAAAGAGTTACTACATCTACGGTTTTTGTAACCCTGCGTTCATTAAATATAATGACGGGTCAAGATGACCTGAAATTTAGAATTGATGTTACAAAGTATACCTCGAAATTGCTGATTGGTCCTGATGAGCAGGAGTTTTTCAAATGAAGTTTTGATTCCTGAAAAAAAAAAAAATAAAAAATACTAACTGGGTTTATTTGCAGGGAATACGACCTTGAAAGCTGAAGAGCTAATAGAAATTGGACAGAGATATGAAAGACAAAATAAACATGAACGTGCCATCAAATGTTACAAAAACGCGATAGTAAGCTTCTTTACAACAACGATCGCTGTATTAGCACGAGAAAATGAGCTCTGAAATACTCTGAGAGCGTATGTAAGATAGTATAGTGTCTAATAACTATACCCTCTCACACAACGATTGTTGCTACTGATCTCACGTCTCCCTTTTGTGTCCTATGTCCGACAACGACACTAAAGTACTCCAACAAAGTTTCGTCAACGCTCCGAAATTATTTTACTTTTTCTTTCTGCAAAAACTCATACGGTGACAGAATCTTACCAACTTTTCTAAACTTTCACTTCCTTCCACCAGAGATTTGACTTGTAATACACGTATTTCGGAGCAGATATACTCTTCCCACCTCTCTTCATTTTTGATTCTCTAGACATTCTAAACCAGACTTGACGTTTATCGGCTTTCAATTATGAAAAATTACTCGAAATCCATACTATTGGCAGATCTATTTCCTCCAAAATAGGTGAAAGGGGGAAGGAGGGAGGAGGGAATTCTAGGATCTTTTGTCTTGTTCCATTTTGCTAGTATAATTCGTATATAAACGGATAAGCCATCGATCACCAGAATGAAGGCCATTTTGAGGAGAGTTTTCTTCGCATTTTTTCCCCCTCAACTTTTGCAGCTCCGTGAGAAAATCAACAACGGTGGAAACAATCCCAGCCTCCTTTGTCAACCTCTTTCCCAGATAAAAATTACTCCATTTACGAGGTAAAACATCGTTTCAGAAAAAGAATCCTTCCGAGCCATCATACTACAGATTACGAGCAAACTGCTACATGGTTTTAAAAAAATGGGAAAAAATGATAGATGATCTTCGAAAAGCTCTAGATTTCGAACCGGAGAACCGACAGGATAGAAAAAATGTATGTGAAGGATTATTCAACATTGAAAAATATGAAGAGGCGATAGATGGTGAGATCGGCTAGGTAGTTTGATATTCGTCAACAAAGAACCATCAGTGCTAAAAGAAAATTTCTGTGTTGATTGAATTAATTTCTCTAGAAACATTAAAGTTGAATGATATTCATGAGGTTTTCGACCTTGGCGCTAAATTGACTTCAAACGAAAGATACGACGAAGCAATTATTTGTTACACAAAAGCGATAGTAAGTATACCCCCCCCCCCCCACAATAACTACGCCACTGGTGATGAACAGTATTTACAAGAAAGGAGGCCTAAAAAAATATAGGAAAGGGCGGGACGTGGGCGGCCAATACCCCGGGACAGAATAATTTAATAGAATTAATAGGATCCGATATGTTACGGCTTAACATAATTATAAGCCTACCTATAAGTTTAGTCATCAACAGCATACGAAATATACTGATGCCCACAATGAATATATCCTGTAGCCATAACATCTTGAATTTATTCGTGGCTGCCTAATTTTAGGATAAATATCCTGACGTAATAGGATATTACAGAAGACGCGCCGAATGTTACAAGATACAAAGTAATTTTTATTTGGAAGTGATTGATATCCATCAAGCAATACTCAAGGATCCATTACACGAACCAGACAGAATGTTATTAATTCAAGCCGTGCACAATCACGGAAAACTAGACGGAGCCATTTACGGTGAGGATCCGTCAGACTTATTCATTACTTGTCAAGTGAATAAAAAAACATTTAGGTAGGGTAACAATTATACTCACAATGATGATGAGATTTGTTGCGATATTTTTGGGTCAGAGACATGAGACTTAAGATGAAATTTTCGACGGAATCATTCTCCAGCTCCGAAAAGAATGATTATCGATATTGAAATTGAGAAATTTACCGCAATAACCAGGGCAGGGTTGCCGACAGGTAATATTTGGCCTGGGTTCTTAGGCCTGAATTCCCAAACTTGGCCTCAAACAGGAAGAACCTATTTATTTTTTGAACAGAAAAAAAACCTCAGGCAAATCCTTGCCAACTCTATAAGTTGAAGTTTTACTCTCAGATAGGTAAATCACATTTCAAAGTTGGCAACCCTGGCCAGTATCCGCGGTAATAACAAAAAATTGACGAAAATGAATACCCACATAATGTGACATCACTCGTACACCTATCCGGCTGCCTCAAATAAGAATACCACAAAAGAAGCTGCAACCTGCGACAAAATAGCCAAATGTGGCATCAAACAGGGGGAGGTAATGGATTTCTGATGAGGATACAGAAGCGCGACAAACGCGTAACCTGCAACTAGATACCTTATTCAAGTCAGTTAGCCATCAACTCTCCTCATCTCACTTTCTCAGTCTGCAGTTTCTGCACAATTGATTTGGCTCATATTATTCTACTTCACAAAGAATTAATTTGAATTTTGAAAGATATCGGCAAGAGAATCCAAGCGCCTCTTTTTTGTTTAATCTTCCACAAAATCAATTATTGTCTTCATTACCTATTAAATTACCTATTATTATTTACGTGCTGTTATTATCTCATGTTGAAAGAGATACTCGACGTTCTATTTGATACTGAACTTGAAGCTCTTGCACATCTCTTCTGCAGCAGACAAAACTATGAAGAAGCCAATTATTGTTACACGGCAGCAATTGTAAGTCCGCAGTGATGTTGAATTAGAATTTTCTTTCATTTTCCAGTACCGTACCTATCCAACTCAGGTGGGTCAACATGATTTTTGATATTTTCAGGAGAAGAACTTGAACGAAGCACGGTATTACCGCGAACGGGCGTTAAGCTATACAAAAATGGGAAATCTTCAAATGGGTGTAATGGATTTTTACGAGGCGTATTTGAAGGACGGGCAGAATCGGAGCTCTTTAAGGCAGGCGTTATTTGACTATGGAAAATTGGATGAATCTGTGAGAGGTTAGTTCGGTGGGGAAAATGTTTATTAGGATTTGAGAATAAGAATCGGATAGAGCCTTTTTTTTTTGTTTCCAACCCAACTAAACTCGGTGCTTATAATATATTACAACGATTACCGTCAGTCAGATCTTCTTATATATCGTGGTACTAGAAGAGAAGATACGGAGGGGAGTCCTATTGAAAATAGGACCGCTAAACGGTGCTAAATGTAGCCTAGGTACTCAACTTCATCAAAGACGACCATAAAAGAATAACACTACACAACAAAAAAAAAAAAAAATTGAAAACCACGTGAACGAAATTACACGATTCTAAAAGTATTTTCGACGCTGATCACGATGCCGTTGTCCGTTTTTCAAGTTTTGGCTCGGTTTTCGAGAAATGATCAAATCAAATTCCCGCGCTTTGTTGCAACGCGCAGTGTATGTTCCCGTTCTCGCGAAATTCGATAGCTGGGTAACATACGCCGCGCGTTGCAACAAAGCGCGGGAATTTGATTTGATCATTTCTCGAAAACCGAGCCAAAACTTGAAAAACGGACAACGGCATCGTGATCAGCGTCGAAAATACTCTTAGAATCGTGTAATTTCGTTCATGTGGTTTTCATTTTTTTTTTTTTTGTTGTGTAGCGTAATTTTTGTGACGTGTGAATCAAAAGCGTAATTTGAATTTTTGCAATAAAATTTGACCGTTTTGCAAAAATGATGCTGAAATTTTTATCTCGAATGTGCAAATGCTAATATTCAGTTGGTACACTCATGGCGTATCTAACGGAGGAGGGGGGATCAACACCCCCCCCCCCCCAGAGCAACTCGCCCGTGTTGTCAGAAAGTATATTTCTACGTCGGAAGGCAATTGGCACGCGATTATATGTCTTTTTCGTCATTGAACCCTCTCCAGAACAAATTGGTAGATACGCCACTGTAATATGACTACCGGTACCGGTAGCATTTGTATAATAAGGGATCAGTATGGTTACTTTTTGTTCACCTGTATAGTTATTCCCCTCTGATAAATCGCGGCAATATTTCGGCAGTGCCGAAATTTGCTCCCATCGGCAGCAGATTCGGCGGCAGTACAGCAAAAGCTCTAACCAATCAGAAGCAGAACGCTCTATCATGGTCCGACAGCATTCCGACAAAAAAACAGCAGTACCTGCCGAGACGCTGCCGGTCAATTCCGGCAGAATTTCGGCAGTCCGGTACTGCCGATGCCGTGCTGCCGAGCTTGTCAGATGGGTTTAGAAAATGGCGGGCGAAAAAATCCATACAGTTTGTTTAATAAGAATGAACACTCGATTGATTAAATTGAAGATTCTGATTGTAGAGATCCTACAAAATTTGGATGAGTATGACCTTGAAATTCTTGGAGACCTCTTTCACAAAGCCGAAAGATGGAGAGAAGCGATTCAATGTTACACCGAGGCTCTTGTAAGAAAACTCGAATCAATTAAACTTGTTTTCAAAGTCGTTGGCCAAGAGTTGTACAGGTAGAATATCCTAGGTACTTGAAATTGATGATTCTAGGTGAAGAATGCTTATAAAACATGGTATTATAGTCAAAGAGGAAAGTGCTACATAGAAATGAAGAATTTTGGCCTCGCTGCATTTGACTTCCACAAAGTATTACTAATGGACTCCGGACGAAAAACAGAACGGGATCTCTTCATACAAGCGTTGTTGGAGATTGGGCAAACTGATGACGGAGTTATGAAAGGTAGTAATTATCTCGTGAAATTGAAGTATGAATGAGCTAAGAAAACTCCCGGGAACGTACGTATTCTTAGTCAACTCTAACCTCGAAATATTACTTGAAGGATTTCTGACTCACAAGAACAACCTCGATGGGTGACTTAGAATATCCCTATACTGCTCATGACGATAAATGTTGGAATTAAAAAAAAAAAACCAAGCTAGCCTAAAGAGACCAATAACTTTTCATATTTAGTTGTAGGGCTTACGACATTATCTTGTTTGAATGTTTTTAGCTAGAATTTGACCCAGCGATTACGACTTTTTCTCTTTAGGACATAAAAGTTCGTCCAATTTATAAAACCAGATAGAAAAAGTAAAAATATCCTTTCTTCGGGTGCTTCTTCTTCCACCTTCCTGAAAACTGAAAATTTATTTGTTTTTAGAAACTGTGAGTATTCTGGACGATGGTGAACTTGAAGCTCTTGGAGACAAATTTTTTTCCTCTAAAAAGTACGCCGAAGCCATTCTTTGTTACAGTGAAGCAATTGTGAGTACCTTTAAAAAAACTAGAGGAGGTTTCGCTTTGCTCTATGAAGATGGGCTATTTACGAGTGTATAAAGAGTTTAAAGATTCATTGACGTTTCAACATAGGCGGACATCTTTATTGAAGGAAAACGATTTCCTTTCTATTTCGTTCTAATAAGAATTATGGGCTCAATACGCTGACCCCCTTAACTATCCCATTTTTACTGTTTGAGCGGGGAACCCGCTATTCATTTTGTTAGGGGGATTACATCCACAGAAAACGTTCGCGTCCGGGAGTTTCTGTGAAGTGACGTCACGTGAGTGACGTGTGACGCTTTATGACGTCATCAATGACCTTGACCTTGACCTACTTTAGGGACTTGTAAAAATTCCAATTTCCAGCCGGGATGCTTTATGACGTCGTTCATGTCATCGACCTTGACTTACTTTTAGAAACTTGGGGAAATTTCAATTTCCAGCCTTCATTTTATCAGGTCTAGCAAGCAGTATACTGAGAAGAGCACAGCCAGCTCATTTTCTGAGGGGGCTTTTTCGCGCCAACGTCATCGCGAGCGCGGGAGGTTGCGGGTTCCCCGCTGCCATTGCAAACCTGCAATGGCCTGTAATTGTTTTTTGTACAAGTGAATTTTCTGTCACCGATACTGCGTATATAATTCTTGTACCTAAAAGAGGCAGAACACTCGACTGTATCAGGATAAGGGACGTAACGGACATTTGAAGAGTCATCATTATCTAATGACCTAATTGATGAATTACGCCATTTTCAGGAAAAGAAACCAGAGGAAACAAAATATTACGAAAAACGAATGCAGTGTTACAATTATACTGATCACTTAGAGGGTACGATATTTGATCTACATCAGTTGTTACGAATAAATCCGTCAAAACTAAAATATGCAATTGACTTGAGCAAAGCACTAACGGAAGTTGGACGGTATGGAGAGGCGAGAAATGGTAAAAATCATATTAAAATAATCAATTAAGCTCTTCCTTTCAAGAGGAGTGAAGCTCGAGAAAACGCGATTTGAGAAAAACGCTAAAACGTCCATACAGGGTGCACATGTAGTGGCCCGAGGATGTGACTCATTTAGTAGAGAGGTACATCTATCTATACTGTATACCTCAACTCACGCCTCTAAGAACCACCATCACTGGTATATCCATCCCACGAAACCGCTCCTGCAAAGAGTTCATACTCGCCCCGTCTTTGAAAGACTCTCCCTTTCTTAAAATCCCTGTCCTAGGAACCACAAAGATACTGTACCATATAGTGTGTTATGTACTGCACGTTAAGCTAACATTATGGGCTGTACGTCCGGACAAGAGAACATTAAAATAGAAAAGCTCATACACAGCCCTAAGACTTGTTATTAAAACCTAAAGTAGACGAACTTGTGTACTACAAGAAGGAACTCAAGTCCCTAAAGTAGGTCAGAGTCAGTAGGTGCCTTTTGGAGTCATGATGTTATTACTTTGTGATGTCATCAGGCTTTCTGCCGCAAAATTCGTCGCTCAACTTTCAGAATAAGCCTCCTCCTTAAGACAAATGTGCGTCATTTCTGAAACAACTCTCTTTTAATTTTTTTTTTCTTCTCTTATTTTTCAAGTTGGAGAGAGCCTACCCCGGAGTTCGTACTTCTTTCCCTCGGTAAATCCGCCCCTTAACGACAAAAAATGAAACATTTGTTATTTCCTCAAAGAAGTTTACTTTTGTTTCAATAAACCCTTTCGTACTCCTCCAAACACTAACGAAAAACAAAACTCAAAGTATTGTTTGTTATTGAAATCAGGTCATCAAAAATATGCAATCAAATTGTCTTCGTATTGTTTTACGTAGTGCTCGCAATGGTGAATGTGAGAAATTTGTCACCTCCTCGTATTTCTGATCTACAAAATGCAGTTGGAAGGATAATAGAAATACAACAAAAAAAACGAGTGAAAGAACTTTTTGTGAGTATTAATTGGATGCTAGCTTTCTAATAACGAAGTGGTTATATGTAGGTACGGTACCTACGGTTAAAACGTTATTTGTAGGTACGGTATGTTGGATAAAACGTTATTTGTAGGTACGGTATGTTTCAAAAGTATTTGGTGATTGACGAGAGTATTCTCACAAAACAGAGACCGGATTAACCGAATGAAGGATGTTCAAAGAGGAAATGCTGATGCGGTGATAATTCATGAACAAAGTAGCGTTCTTTCAAATAGGAAGATACAAATGGTGCAGGCTTGAATGTTTCACGTCTAATAATGTTGAAACTAGTGTATATGATGGTACCTTTTTGAATGCAAGCTCATGTGTACCGCCCAATGAAGGCCTGCCAAGTGCGCAGGCTACCTCACAAAGCAAAGACACCAACGATGGAACATTATTTCTTCCCTGAAATCACAGCGAGAGTGCAACTGAGGAACCACGCCAGTTGGTTTTCGAAAAGAGAGTGAAGGCCAGAGGTCGCTCAAAACTTTCATCAAAGCAGTTGTCATTTAACAGAACCAGAAGGAGGAAATCTGTACCTGCAGATGGCAGTAAGGACAATGATGATGATAGTGATGGAAAGGCGACTTGCCTTGTCTGTTACGCGAGGATTGCAGGAAGGAATGGGTCGACTTTTACTTTTACTAAGTGCTGTTCTATGAAAGTTCACACTGCATGCCTACAAGAAGACGGCTGCCCTCGCTGTGATGACTTTGGAGACGGCTGAAGTAGATATTTAAGACAATAACATACCGTACCTACATATAACGTTTTATTCGTAGGTACCGTACCTACAAATAACACTTACCTTATAATAAAGTACATAATAGTGACGTGCTAATATTCAAGGGCTACAAAATAACATTGTGTAGGCTTACGCGAAAAAGTTGATTCTTGAAGAAGAAAAACGTCAAATTGCTGAAGTAAGAAGAAAAAATCTGGGGAAAATGTACAAAAAACCGAAAGATGAGATCAAACGGATAAGATTGAGTCAGGTAATTGTTTTGCTGAAGAAGTGATGTTCTCGAAATTTTTGCACACTCATATAAAAGGTATAGTGCCGTCATCTTGGAAAGTTCCGCTGGAACACTTTTGTTTATTACTCAGAGTCCTGAGATACAACCTTTTGCAATTGACATAAGTTTATGAGCCATTTAGGTGCCCGGTAAACAATTTGTCTCCCGTCTGAAATCCTGGAAAAAATAGGAAAAAGTACCCCTTCGATCCCCTTTCGAAGCCCCATTGATCCCGTTATTTACGTTTTTAGCGGGGAACCCGCTATCTATTTTGTTAGGGGATTACAGTCTCAGAAAACGTCCGCGTTCGGGAGTTTCTGTGAACTACGTGGCGTCACGTGACGTGTGGCGCTTTATGACGTCATCAATGACCTTGACCTATTTTAGGGACTTTGGAAAATTTAAACCTTCCAGCCTTCATTATATCAAGCCTAGTATTGTTGGGGGGATTATATACTCGGAAAACGTCCGCATCCGGGAGTTTCTGTGAACTGCGTGACGTGAAGTTGGGTGCATTATGACGTCATCAATGACCTTGACCTACTTTAGGGACTTGGAAAAATTTCAACTTCCAGCCTTCGTCATTATATCAGGCCTAGTATACAGTATAGTGAGAAGAGCCCAGCCAACTCATTTTCTGAGAGGGCATTTTCGCGTCAACGTGATCACGAGCGCGGGAGGTTACGGGTTCCCCGCTGCCATTGCAAACCTACAATGGCCTCTTTTAGATCCCTGGGCTTCATTTAGAAAAAACTACCAATAAAATTTCCATTTGAAGCTCTGTTTCCTCTTTTGAGTTGCTGGAGCCCTTCGCATTCAAAGAGCTTCATGTGAGAACAACGTTTACCGGGTGGAATCTGAGAATTGTAGTAAGTTATCTACAGTGAAAATAACCCTACTAGTGCTTGAAAGTGATACACGTATATCTTAGACTACCGTACTATTTTGTAGGAATCGTATCTAATAGAGCTGAACAACAGTTTTGCTAATTACGAACCACCTCACAAGCCGGGAACATCAACTTATTATCAAAGAATTTCATTGATTCCCCGCAACATTCACTGGTTTGTTCGGAATATCCCCAATATGACGTCGAGTATAGTCTCGTATCCTCAGAGAATTTACCATTATTTTACAAATTACTTCTCTGCCGATTTGAACGTATCAGTAAGTACATATCATACGTACCCTACCATAAATGAATTTTGTGATTAGTAACCATTTCTTAGCTGTTCTCTCTTTCCTTCTTTTTAGCTGTTGGCTGACATACCAGATTACTTGACTGATAAAATAACCTTCGACTTGATGAAGGACCCCGTTATTACACCGAGTGGCATTTCTTATGATAGAGAGATAATTTCGGAATATTTAACGGTAGGCTTACAAACAACATTTCCTCTCATTTTATTCGTAATTTGGGTGCCGGTAGACAAGAATTTAGTTATTACAGTCTACAGAAAGAAAAAGAAGAAGAATGTTTTGATGCTCCAATAGGCATAATGTTTTTCAAAATTACTAAAAAGAAAGTGTCCGCACAAAATTTGATTCATACCCTCATAAGTACCGGTATTTCCAATTTTGGAACAATCATCAAATGAAAAAGCATTCAGGAACCTATCCTATTTCTATTTTTCAAGCATAATGTATATTGATAATTTAGTGTAAAGTTTGAATCGAGAGGAGAATTCGAAATTTGAAAATGAAATTGCGGACAGCCCGATTGCGACCCGTTTTCAAATTTAATAATCCGATAGCGGGCCGATGAATTCTTCCCGCAAAATATTGATACCTCGATTGCGTCCTGAAGAATACCACCACCCGAATTATTAATGTGCCGAATGCGTCTCGGATATCTGATGATTCGATGTATATAGCATATTGCGGTGAATAAAAAATAAGAAGTTGAAACGTACTAAAATGTTGACCGGAGAAGTCGAAATAATTGCGGTTCTTTCTTCTTCAGGCGACCCTCTTCTCAATGATACTCGGTCTACTTTTATCAATCCTATCTGTCACATGCACAATCATGCTCGTTCCGAGGATTTCATTTCTCGGTCAAGATCTTCATCTTCTCATCTTTTCTTTCTTTCAGCTGTCACACATTTCTTTCGTTTTTAATCGTACACCTGATGGTTAATACTCGCACTCCTTGGGATTACGAAACTGAATCTTCCTTTATAATTCAATTTCGAAAATGTTTAGTCACTTCGATTACAGTAAATGCAGCAATTTTGAGAATTCTTATGCATATACTTTTGGCTAGTAATGAAAAAGAATGAGCTGACAAAGGACGCAATTGGGTATATTTTATGGAGGGGGGGGGGCGCAATCGGGTACATTGTTTGAGATGGGACTTTAGAAGTGGGACGCAATCGGGCACTACCTTCAAAGGGGGCTTGGACAGGCCGGACGCAATCGGGAAACTTCACTTCAAATTTTAAAACTAAACGAGATTTAAAACAATCAGCGTATAGGTACATATTTTTTGTGACTCTTTTTATAATAATCCCTAGTATGATATTTTTATCGCACCATCCGGGCTATACAAAAGCTACAAGAATAAATGCAAGTGTGAACAAGAATAGATATTAACTAGACGCACTTTGAGACGGCAGAGCCGTGAATTATAATTCAGTAATTATTTGAAATTTCTTTGCAGCGTCGTAGCACTGATCCGTCGACACGTAGGCGTCTTTATAGCAACCAGTTGATACCAAACCATGCTCTGAAGGAAGCCATAGATTTATGGAAGAGTGATAATAATACTTGAGAATAAGTTTCTTCAAAAAATTGTAACCAACGCGTGGCAACAGAAGACAGAGGACAAGAAAAATCATTTTAGCCTACCTATACATAAATTTCTTTCGAACTCTCTTATAAAATTCTTTCAGTACAGCTCTACCAATATTTTAATGCATACAGTGAATAAAGCCTGTTCATGAATTGCAATACTACCTTCTTTCAATTAAATCAATTCATGAAGAGTACAACTGATGAACCCAATTCTGCTTACGTATTCTTAGTAAACCTATCGATTTACAACTTCCCATACCTATTCCTACTCCGTGATGACTCATTTGATGACAGGAAAAATCTTTGCCTAAAAAAGTAAAAAAGGGGGGAAAATGAGACCCTTTATGTTCAATTCTTGAACAGACACTTTTTAGCATCTGGTCTCGAGAAATTATTACCACTCCCAAATCTTCAAAACATTACTATAATTTCAAAACCAAGAAAGGTGAAATTTTTCTTCAGCAATATTCCTGCAGAAAATTTTAAAACTCTCATGATTTAAACCTGATCAAAGTGAACATGAGGTATGAAACATGCTAAAGACCCTATTTCAAATGTTTGAACAGTCGTATTCGTGACGCAAATGATGGGCGAAAATAGACAAATTTCTTAGAAAAATCGTTGTTGAGAGTTGCGAACACAAATTCACAAAATCTGTAAAAACAAAAAATTCTTTAAAACACACCGAACCTGTGTATCTATTGACGACATATGTTCAACACGTAGGTAGTCTCTGACAAGAGAATTCGTGTTTTTTTCTCATTCGTAAGAAATCCTGATCATTGTTTTGTTCAAAAATGAATTCGTGGAATAAAACGCTTACGTGGATGTGCATTACCGCCCCTCTATGGCAATGCATTGTTGGCAGGTACGTAAATCTTCTCTTTCGGCAATCCGGGTATTTTTCATACAACCGTTTATATCTTATAGACCGGAGAATTTGAATTCTCCTCCACCCACTGGAACACCAGATATCAAGAATGGACCATCGGCTACTCCTTTAGAAGGTGCACAACCGAGTGATGCTGTACCAAAAACAACTGGAACCGCAGAGCTCAACCAACCCGAGAAAATCTTTCACCGGCCATTAGGTTCTCCTACACTTCCGCCATCGGCAACTGTAACAGATTCCATAAAATTAGATCAGTCAACAAGCCCCGATACAACCACACGAAAGGAGTATATTCAAAGTACTCCCCTTACTGAATCCGAAGACGCTTCTCTGCGTGTAGGCACTCCTCCTCTTCAACCGGTAGGAAACACTGATACATCACAGCCGTCGTCCAACAAATCTGCCCCGAAACGCTCTCATCGTGAGCCCTTCGCCTTTCGACCCTAACGGACCCATAGTAAAGCATATGGGATACTCAATAAGGAAATGAAATTTGTCGAATTTTACAATCCACTTCTGATACTTGATTTTCTTTCACATATTCACGATAAAAAAAGGACGTGGACGTTCACAAGGGTCCTCAGCACGTATTATTCTTGTGGTATGTTAATTCTGTCCAGCGTATGCTCATCTCCCTGTCTGGATACTCGGCATTCAGTCTACAAAAAAGTACAATACGCCCCAGTTCTCAACCGACCGTATAATTTTAATTTTAACATTCAAAATGCTAAGGTATATTAGTAGGTATGTTTCTATTGTACATTGATAGAACCGGTAACTCTCGCATATTGGAATAAATATTTTACTGACGCACTATATCACCCTTATTTCCAACTATTGAAACTTCTACCTACTGAAATCAGTAAACTACGATCTTGAAAAAAACCAAAAACGACCAATAAAATAATGTTGATTTAATTATTTCCACTCAAATATCACCTACCGGTATCAAATATTTATGACAAGCTACGTATAAAATATGTGGAAATTTGATAAAATCTAGAAAAAAAAAATAATAATATGAAATATTATTGAAAAATTAACGGGGTCCACGCAAGTTTTGGGTTACTGTTTTCAATGACACATTTTGCAAAATAATATTAATACCTACTGAAAATAGTAAAATACCGATGGGTAGGTACTCAAAATCGTTGATCACGTATTCACATGTATTGAAACGACAGTAGATTCATCTTAGAAGAAGGAATAATTTTCTTCTCTCATGCGGGATTACTTTTCAGAAAATTGATTGCTCCTTAGAAAGAAAAACAAAGATGGTGGATGGACGTACCCATGAAGACAAGCAGCCAGCAGACTGCAGACCTGGCGTACAAATAAATAAGGACGAACGTGCAAGATGACGATTTTGAGAAAAGGGTCCACAATCAAATGTACGTTGAAAACCTTTCTCTAAATTGTCAGCTTGCACGTTCGTCCTTATTTATTTGTACGGCAGAGACCGTGCAGGCGCTACCAAACAGTGATAAAAACGCAACATCAATCGTCAACGTGAATTCAATAAACCGCAAATTTTTAAGTAAGTTGTTTCTTCAGCAGTCGAGCTGTTGAGCTAGACTCCAGTTTATGAATTTTCACGTGGTTTACGATGGGGAAACATCGCAAGAATAATTTAAAGCAAGCTACTGCCATCGATTCATCACATAAGCTGTCGAAGAAAGTTGGCTTGCCGAAGAAAAATCGCGAAGGCTCGACAAAAATTAAGAAGAAATCCGGAAAAGCGAAAGAGAAAACTATTTCCACCATGCAAGTCTTCCGTTTTAACAAAAAGCATTTCAAAAATGTACCTCTCAGGAAACGTTTACTCGAACAAATGAAGGCCTGTCGATTCAGGTGAGGAAAAATATTCCTGAATATTCAATTATGCTCGATTGAACGAATAAAAATCTCGTGATTTTTTTAGGTATTTCAACGAACAGTTCTACGTATCTCATAGTAGCGAGGCGAAGAAATATTTCGCGGAACATCCTGACGAATTCGAGGCATATCACGAAGGATATGAGCAACAAGCTGCTCAATGGCCAGTAAATCCACTCGATGTGATCATCAAAGAATTACAACGTCGGTATGTGAAATCAGCTGATTTTTGTAAGGCTTTAATGACTAAACTTCTGCTACCATAATGCGTATCGGGCTCACTCGTATCTTGAATTCCTCAAAAACACTTTTCTATCTTCTTGCCCTTAATAATTTTTTATTGGTGTTTCAGACCACGATCAGACAAACCAGAAATAATCAGCGACTTCGGCTGCGGTAGAGCGAAATTAGCTCAAGTTCTTGATGGCAAGAACTTCAAAGTATTTTCTTTTGATTTAGTAGCTGTGAACGAACACGTTACCGCTTGTGATATGGCCAACACAAACTTATTCAATAATTCCGTAGATATCGCCGTATTCTGCCTTTCACTAATGGGCTCAAATCTGTCGCAATTCATAAAAGAGGCAAATCGCGTCTTGAAAGAGAAGTAAGTAACATTTTTCGTAGGATCGAGACTCCAATTTTAGAGTACGGTTTTCCTAAGTTTTTTCCTCTTTGCTCATTCTAGCGGACTGATGAAAATAGCCGAAGTGAAGAGTAGATTCGAAAAAGTAGACGATTTTGTACGGACGGTCGAAAAATTCGGTTTCAAGATATTGAAGAAAGATGTTTCCGATCCCGCGTTTTATTACTTCGACTTTCAAAAAAAATCTTGTATTTCAAAAAGCAAGAAAAAAAAGTTACCAGAGTTAGATTTAAAGCCGTGCTTATACAAACAAAGATAATAAAATATCATTTTTTAATTCTCATCTTGTTGGAAATAGAAGAAGACGAAAAATGTTTGATTGATCTTCTCGAATTTGTTTATCATGCTCATAACAGTGACCAAACCTGGTATAGTTATTCGAGCCAATTGTTTTTTAGAAAACCTTTTGTTTTTTCTTTTGAATATCCTTTTCAAGAAAAGTAACCTTCTGTTTTGATTGCTACGTATGAAAATAATATCACGGAATAAGGCAGGTCGTATAAGACGTCTAGAGCAGTCGACAGAATTAAAATTGAGCTCAACTGAGTCTTCGGTTGCAAATATTACAGTGCAATTTCTAAATCTCAAGCTTCAAGAGCAAAGAACATGAATTTTGGATACTCGTTTCGATCATTCTCAAAGCTTATCAAACCATTTACAATTTAATATGCGCAACATAATTTTATATAACTTTGACTCCATTTTTCAGTTCTCGTGAAAAAAGAGAATAATGAAGCGGAACTGTTGAACTTCTTGTTAATTTTAAAAAAGTGAAGCGCCAGAAATACATTACTTCTGTAATACCCCTTGGTTTGACAAAAGATTAATTCATTCAGCAGCTACTGTTTCACATTTTAGAGTCAGACTTGGACTCCAGAATACGTATCATTGAAGCGTATTGTAGGTAGGTATTGTTATCGGAATCAGTTCCACGTTTTTGAGAAAAAAAAAAAAAAAACGAAAACGGTTCCGCGTGATCAAAATAAATATTGCGTATTTGTCAACCTACGTATGTACGAAGATGTACAAACATTTGATTAATAGTTTCAACTTCATGTTCAAATTTTCTCTTGAAATTCTCATACATTCTACTCTTTATTTTCACAACACTCGTATAGTGCAAGAACGTACTCACTTTCCTTTTGTATGGCGGATAACAAAACTCATGTCAAATCAATATTAATATTATGCTAATTTAAAAAAAAAAAAAAGAACATATTTTCAACTGAGGTAATTTATTTTTCTTTGCGGGGTAAAAATAAGTTGGAAGCTTCTACTATTCACACAGCCACAATTCACTAAAATTCCAGAAACAAATAGGTAGACTGTAATTGATTTTCAAACTATTTCTGGAAAATTTTTCAAACTATTAGGTAGTTCAAAACGTGCACCAAGTTCAACAAGTTTCTTTTTCAGTGATCATGCGAGCAATGTTTGTCGATGATGCGCATACTATTTTGGATTACAGAAATATAGAAATTAATTTTGTTGGAGTAGGTACAACTCGTTTACGTTCTGTTTCTTCTCTACATACAATGTTCATCTTTTTGAGTTCAGGTGAAGTGTCTAAGCCATTATAACTAAATAATTCAATCTGAATAACGTTTGTTTCAGTGATTCAGTTTTCAATTTTAGAATGTTTTTTATCAAATATCCATACTTGTTATTGCTCTGGTCGATATTGTTTGGGCAACAAGTCGAAGGGCCGTGGCCATTCTTTTGGAGCAAGTATGAAGACATTGAATATCATAGGTATCTTGGTTCATGTGATACCAAATTTCTGAAGATTGATTGATTCAATTTCAGATCGAGTGAAGCCGAATCATCTTCAAATAATTGGTTTTACCGCTGTGGTGAGTCGTTAGTTTTGAATTAAGGAGCCTTCGAAATTCTGCAAGATAGTTTCCTCTTGGAAAAATTTTTGTTGATATTCATTTACTCATTTGGTTATTATATTATTTTATTTTAATTTGTTTTTTATGCCAATTCGAGCTGTACTGCGTCATACGAATCAAGAGAGTAAAATAACCACACTAGATTCACCTATTATCGTTTTTTATTTTTCAAGACAACATTTTAATGACTGAAAAAATGCTCGTGGAATTGGGACAGCAGTTACAAAGAGGAGGAAACTACCAAGCTGCAATAGACTGTTACTCGAGAGCAATTGTAAGTAGTAATCTTGGGGAAAAATAGATTTATGATATAATTATAGCCTATACGCTGAACACAAAACGTTCAGAAAGACCGTTAATAATTCAGTCAAACTATAGCCAGTTTTCTTGTTCGCAGGAAAAAAATTACAATAAAGTCGAATATTACAGACTACGAGGAAAATGTTACGTGAAGCTGGAGGATTGGGTTAATGCAATGTCTGACTATCGACGAACTTTGATAGTAAACCCAGCGAATGACGATGATAGGTTTTTCTTGGCCTGCATAATGTTCGATGCTGGAAGATATTCTGACGCCGTACAAGGTTAGATAATTTTTTCTCTTCAGAGGCTGTTGAGCGGACTATGAATACCCAAATAAATATATAAATGTATAGGTATTCGTTTATTCTCATTAATGAAATATTATCTATTAGAAGGTACTGAGTTCAATATAGAAACTGAAGGGATTTCAGTTTTAATCAATTGAAGTCATTTTTCTATTTACAGAAATACTTATTTTGAACCATACTGATAAAATTGTAGCTTTTGGAGATAAATTGATTACGGAAAAGCGGTACGAGGAAGCCTTACGTTGTTACACGTTTGCCATCGTGAGTACCTAGACCTATCTAATCAGAAGTTCATTACAACCCTGTTCTTGATCGTTCGGTTTCTCTTAAGGACAGAGAACCGAGAGCTGTAACATATTACAACAAACGAATAGAGTGTTATAAGTTGATAAATAATATCGAGGGAGTGATAACCGACCTCAGTCAACTAGTGCAGATCAGGCCATTCGATCTTGGACATAAAATTGACTTGAGTGAGACCCTAGCCGAAGATGAAAGATACGATGAAGCCCGCCGGGGTAAGAAATGCTGATTAATTTTAATTGTGCAACTATAGGGCCTACGCAGATATTTGCGCGTCTAATGAAAGGAAAATCAGTAACAATCTTCACATACCTAGTACTTATCATAACTATATTTTTGCAGTTCTTGCTTACATTGATATCACCGATATGTCAGAGGACAGCATCGCCAGGATAATGAGAGCTCGTAAAAAAATCAAAGAAATCAAGAAAAAAAAGCGGCGAGAGAGACTTTTTGTGAGTAACATGTCCATGTATTTTGCTGTGATTTTGATAATGAGATGATTAGAAAATCGATTTTACCTTATAAGACACGCTCAATTACTGTTTAGAGAATTGAAATGTACAACTCAAACGCTAGTAAGGCGGTTCTAGAACTGATTCGCAACCCAAGGAGAATTGAGCATTTTTTTTTAACCTCTCATAATCCATCGATCGTCCTTGATTATTATGGAATTAGCTGTGAAGGCTAAGCTTTCATGGCTCAATTTCTAATTTCTGCATCCATTTTGCTTAGGACTACGTGAAAAATTTGATACTTCAGGATGCCAAACGTCGAATCAATGAAGTAGAAACAAATAGTAGACTCTACGACAGAAATGTAAAATTAGAAGACAGAAAGAAAGAAATAGAATGCATACGAGTAAGTGAATAAATTATACGAAGCTCAGAGGTGGAAAGGAGATGTTGAAATCATTGTAGTATGACTGTATGAAGATACCGTACCTATTTTCTAAGGAAAGAACGTTGCTAATGCTCTTCAGACAATGATAACTCTAGGTATCTAGTGATTTAATGTCTGCAATTTCACTGTGTAGGATATTTATTTAGGAAAACTTGAGCGGGCTTTTGAAGACTACAATGCATTCAACAAATCTAATGAAGAGAGCAAAATAAATTGGTTTTCAACGTTTTCCAAAAAATGTATAGACTTTTTCAAAAATTTGATTGTTTGTGCTGGCGGTTTTGATTTGTTCGACGCGGAGGAATTGGTACGTACATTTGAATTCTTCGATAACATTGATCGATTAATTTTGATGCTTTTTACGATGAATTGTTTGCAATCTTAGACCTCGTCTGAATACCCAGATTTTCTAGTCGATAGAATTAGCTTTGATTTGATGACGGATCCTGTTATCACTCCAGGTGGGCATACGTACGACAGATCAACAATTTCCAGATTTCTGCGCGTAGGTACCTACTTATAGTCTATAATTACAATAGAATAAAATTGAATCGAAAGGGATTGATACGTGTTTTTTCTTGCAGGATCATGCAAATGACCCAATTACCAACAGGCCACTATCAGTGAATGATTTGATACCAAATCTGGCTGTGGCAGAGGCCGTTGACTTGTACAGGGAACAAGAACGAGAATATGTGAAAACAAAGAAATCACTATTGCGAAAATTCAGCTCATGAAAGACTTTATTTTTATTACGGGTTAAATATTCACGCTCAGTAAAAATACTCCGTTGAAACAGAATAAAATATACTCTTCATTACACTTTCACATCATCATAAAAGCTAAAATTTTCAGTGGCGCGATCAATAAAATTGTGAATGTCCTCTCGACTCAACCGTCAACTTCGCAATCATTTGTACGGTACCATTATATACACTTCTCTTGTTATCTTACGGGAAAAAACTGCCTTCAGGTTAACAATCTAAAAACAATAGGATAAATTATTGTTACTTTGTAACATCTAAATTTTTGCTATTATTAGAATGATATAGGAACCTCTGCTTATGTACGAGATAAGTATTGCGATAAAATTCATGTTGTTCTTGTCTCAGAAGATTTTAAGAGCAGAGACAAGATGGTGAATATTTATTTTTATTCAAGTAAGTACATTGACTCTGGAGCGCGTAATATTGTCTTCAAAATTACTTATCACTAGCCTATAGGTATATATATTTTATTTGATAAAAAAATATTACGAGTAGAATTCTATCTTATCTAATATTAAAACAGTGAAAATATTGCATGATTACTCATCGAAATATTCGAAAACATCATGAAAAAGTGCCTTTAAAAAGGATTCTACTCGTACATCTTCTGTTAAGTATTTTTCGTGACTGTCCCGCAGACAGCACTAGATTAGACACAAAAATACCATATCTTCGTAAAAGAATACCTATTTAAGGTAAGCAACTTGAAATTCATAACAATATCTAAGTTTAGTATAAGGTTGGAATTCTAAATTTGAGAAACTTAATACTTACGCGGAAATATTAAAATAGGCATTTTTAGAAGATGAGTAGGAAAAAAATGAAATAATTCTCTGAAAAATGAGTACCGGTAGGTAGGTATTTCTTTTGTAAAAGACCTCTTTTTGAGTTTTATGCATTTTTGCAAGGGGATTTATGTAGACTAGAAATTTTAATACGGCAATGAAGAGACGTATGTCCCCGTAGCGAAACTTGGTACTCTTCGAGTATTTTTTAAAGTAGGATCTCACAACATGGACATATATCACCATTTTCGTTCAGTGACTAAAAATTGAGAAAACTGTATGGGCGCAGAGCATAAATTGAAAAACAAGGAAATGATGAATTTCACCATGTGATGGGGTAAATACAGTTCAATGATTTCTTTAGAAAAAAGGTTTTAAATGTGGGAAGTAAATAGAAAATGGATACAAAACTTTGGGATTTTGAAAACTGTTGTAATGAGAGAGCAGGGTATTATTAGTATCATAAATACAAAAAAATTACCTAATATTTGATGAGAAAACTTGGTTTTTCTATAAGGATAAAAAATGGGTGAATAATTGAGAAAACTGTCACTGTTCTAGAACGTACATGTGAAATCTACTACACAAAAAGAGACAGCATAGGATTCAATTTAATTCATTTAGTATTACTTCAGTTTCAATTTTTTTATTTTTAGCGATATACACGTATTTCCTCTCCATCAGTCATGAAGTTTCTAATTGTTCTGATGCTTGCCACTTGCGTATTGATGTTAACGGAAGTATATGGAGAAGACGGTGCAGACGTCCAAAATGATCGTATGCAAAATGACTGCGATGGGGATGAAGTTGAACCCGTCGGCGGATGTGGAGCCTTTCAATGCTCTCAACAAAATGTCGATAAAGGAGGCGACCTTGAAGAAAGTGGCGAGTTCGCTCGTAGGCCTATGCGCCCTGGAAAATGAATCAATGATAGCAATTGCTACCCAGTTTTGTCGACAAAAAAGTGGTACCTAAGTCTCCTTTCTTACATTTTGCCGATATTTACGAGTAATTCAATAAAGCGTACTTATTATTTAATCACCTTGTAATTAGAATAGGTATTTATTTTCATTTCTTTTTCAAATAATATTTCATTGACGATAGTTCTTTTCAAATTTTTTGATTTCAAAATAGGTACATTGCTTGCATTGATAATCTTTTTTGAATTCATCTACCAAAGAGCTCATTTAACTGAGAAAATGTAGAATCACCCATCAGGAAATGAGCATAGAGTTTGCTCATCAAATTATCAGCGAGTATAATAAAGGTACACCTAGGTACACATCATAATATCTTAATTCTCCCGGTATCCGAGCGTGTAGTCTATCCTGTTTGAGGTAGCTGTTGTGATAATTTTGTGTGCAGGCAGAGTAAAATTATGAAATATCATATTTAATATTCATAATTGCAGCTGATAAACATTTCATCTAGGTAGGCTTATTAATTATGAAAATGACATTTTATCAATAATGGAATTATGGACCTAATTAATCATATTCACCATTAGATAGTCAAGGGGACTAAACTGCGCAGTGGAAGTGTGAAAGCTTTGTATTAGTAAAAGGAAGGAGCAGAACCAGATTTAGGTCTGCTGCCGCCTTGTACAAAATTCTTTTTGCCACCCCTCAAACAAACTTTTTTTCGCTTTGCTCGCAATTTACCGATTAAGCTGATTAGGAGGGGTGGGGGGGTGTTAAACGAAAAGAAAAACGGTATTTTCAAATACTCGGAGTAGTTGATAAAACCGGTATACCGGTTTTTTGAGCTTTGAAAGAACCGGTAAACTGAATTTTAACAAAAGCTCAAAAATTTTACATTTTTGCCACCAGGAGCGCTAAAAGTGTGGCTTCATAGCGGTTCCAGAGCGTAATCAACCGGCTTTGGAGCATAATAAACTTGTGTCTTATGGACTTGTGGTCGTGCACTCGACTTTATCACTTCAAGCAACAAAATTACAAAAAAGAAAGACAAAACACGATTAAAACAAAACAACGGTAAAAACAAACGCCAAAAGTCAAAACGCGCAAGTTGTAGGCTAGCAGCCTTGCAGTTTCAACGCTCCGAGTCACTGACCGCCGCTCTGGATCAAATCAGCAAAATAGGTTCTTAGATATAGGAAAGCACATATTTCGCTGATCGGTTCATCACGGAGACGGACCACGTCTGTTTTCCAGTAACGGGTCAGACATTGTTGGGGCACTGGTTAACCGGTATAGTTAAATACTGTACTAATAAAGGGGGGGGGGGGGTGGCAAACACATTGAAAGTATGCATTTCTCACAATAATGAACTTTTGACATGTTTCATGTCTTTTCTCTACCCCCTAATTCTTGAAAATTGTCCGGGCATCCGCGTCCAGGCGTCCGGTTGTGACCTTGGGACTTGGAAGACTTTTGGTCACAAAACAGAAATAATAAAAGAAAAATAAAATGAAAATAATAAATAGATACATAAATGAAATAAAATAAATAAATAAAATAAATAAATAAAAAAATAAATAAATAAATAAATAAATAAAAATGAATAAATAAAATGAAAAAAATAAAATGGAATAAAGATAAAATTAAAAATGAAATAAAATGAAATAAAATTAAATTGAAAATAAAAATAAATGTCTGGGTGGTCATTGAGAAATTTGCGAGTATCATCCTCTCTCAAAAAAAATAATAAAAAAAAATTAAATCAAAAAATAAAATAAAATAGTCTATAAATAAAATCAAAAATAATTCTGAAAAAACTCATCAGCCTGAAATATACTCAAGTAGACTTGTACTGGACCAAGAAGCGGGATGAACGAGTGGAGCGAGTGAGGCTCAGTAATCTCATCAGCCTGAAATATACTGAAGTAGACTTACACTAGACCAAGAAGGCTCATTAGCCTGAAATATTCCAAAGTAGACTTATACTACATCAAGCGAGTGCCGCGAGTGAGTCCCAGAAAGCAGTCAGCCTAAACTTATACTAGAACAAGAAGCTGGAAATTTCGAAAATTTTTGAACTACGAAGAGCTTAATACGACTGGCGAAAAGACATGAAACATGATCTTTATATTTTTGGCAACGCCAAGAAATCCTCTATCTTTTTTTTTCTTGACAATTAAATTTTTGCATTTTTAAGGCTCCTACCAAGTAATTTTTTTGGCTAGTCGATTTTCTTCGCCACACCTTTCCTTTTCATTCTCAATAATGGTAATGAAAGAACATTTAAATAGCAAAAAAATCATGCATGCATATTTGGTTTGCTACCTTAAAAAAATAAATAATCATAGTCAGTGGTCATGACGATGTCGACAAAAAAAAAAAAAAAATGAAAAATTTGTCGCCCCAAAAATCTGCCGCCTTGTGCAACTGCACACTTTGCACACCCAGTAAACCCTCCGCTGGGAAGGAGTCATCCAGTTGAACATAGATATAATGAATTTCTCTGTATAATTATTATGATTATTACAAAGTATAATAGGCTAAATAAATTGTTCTTCTTCTTCTGTATTAGGGCCACTAGAGGTTACTTTGAGGTCATTTCGAATCCAAGGGAAGAAAGAAATCTATCCTCAGTTTATGTCTCAATGAGTATACAAGGGGTTAAAATTCTAGCAAGCAGAGAAATGAAATATAGAGCAACGGGTGGCTCAATCGTCTTAAGGTTGAAGATTAAATGTTAGCGGCAATGTTGAGAAATTATGAGGAGCTTGTGTGTAGAGAAGAGGAGAAGGAATTTGTTTGAGTATAGGGCCTGAAGGAAACCTTGAGCATAAGTTCTCAGGGAGACCTTTGTTTTAGTAACATAGATAAATAGGTTGTACTCACGAACCTTTAAATTCGTTTCTGCCATAGCTGATTAATAAACGAGATCACGAATTATCAATAACCGAAACAAATTATTAACGTACGAGATATACAGATCCACCGAAGAACTAGATACATGAATCTATCACAGTACAAGAGCTTTATCGAAAAACTTCTAGGAGGAATTTTACCGTTCGGTAGAAACTTTACTACTACCATTAATTCTTCGTATTACAGATCCGAGGTGAACGTTTATTACTTTCTAAGGGAAAGTCTCTCCTTTGTATTATTGTCACCATTGTTAGAAATGATGAGTAATTTGAGAAGGGTGTACTCCCTGTGGTGAGCATGAGTACGCACAGAGCGGAGACCTGAGCTCAAATGGCTGTTGGACAGAACGACGCGATAAATGATTCTAATTTTAATATTTTCTGAATATCATAATTCATGTTTTTTTCGAAAATACTTACTATTTTCGACAGCTGTCCTGCTTGATATCGATAGACGAACAGTTTGTTTCTGCTGTGAGAACTTTCAGAGGTTATACAGTGAGATATTTTGTTGTTTCAATAAACCGCTGCGTGCAGTTGGACTTTGCTCGACAAGAAAGTGCTGCAACGATAGAGAAGACAAATTACTCGATTTTACACTGCCACCAGGGGCAACAGTCCCCTAACAATGGAACGTCTTAGTGCATGGCAAGCCAATGCAAGAAATTAGGGATCGTTCCATGATTTCCAAAATATTTATTAGAGCATAATGGACAGTCACGATCGATTTCGACAATCTGCGAGACTTACATTATGCGTGCCCATGAAGTATGCCCTACCACTGTAAGCCGCTAAAGGATCACTTCGACATTCTGATTGAGACCTTCTTATAGACCTAGACGTAAGACGCGTCTCTGCTACTCGCAGATAACGCGGACAGTTCAAGGTATAAATAGACGAGCCTCCACTGAACAGTTGCTAGTTGATATGGGTCCATGATGTCGGCAAAAGTGGATCCGAATCTTATATTTATGGAGCCAGATATCAAAATTTTCTCAATCCGACCACTCATACATCATACGCTCTAAGCAGTTTACAATATTCTACGCTCGTGGCTTTCGGGTGGCTCACACGCCTTGGTCTAGAATAGGTCCAGTTTAGAATATATCAAGATAATAGCTTTTGGGGAGCTTCTTGGTCTAGTCTAAGTCTACTTTAGAATATTTTGAACTGATAGCTTTTTGGGGTGTTCACTCGCTTTGCTCGTTCGCCCACTTTCTTAGTCTAGTATGAGTCCAGAATATTTCAAGCCAATAAAATTGGGATGGGAGGTCAGGGAAAGTCGAAGCAAACATTCTTTCAAGTGCCAAGGTCACGGTTGTACGGACAAACGAACGGACGCAAATTTTGGAATTCGGGTGGGCGATCACTGCGATGATATGAAACATGTCATCATGAATTCAACACACGGGGAGGTGTCCTAGAACTCTGAATGAGAGGCTCCAGGGACATATGGAACGTACCGATACTTTCCCTACATAGATATCGACCAAATGATTGGTACATAACGAAAATAGGAATTTGGTGTGAAGAGGACACTTTTGCTATACCTAATTAGGTCAAGGTTATCCGTGAATATTCACTGCAGAATTTGAAAAAGGAACGAATGTGAAAATGACCTAAATTGCCTATCCTAGACTGTAAAGATGAGTGCTCATCGGAAGTGTCGTATGAATACTTCGTTCGGCAATTTGATCGTCAAAAAAAACAGTGAATTAAATCAATGTACCAAATGGATTTGGAATGAGAAATAAGAGGGGGTTATCCCCTCCAAATCTACTCTGCTTCAATCTTTAAAAAATCCGATTTGTATCAATCTCCACGTCATGGTATACACTAAACGTCTACTCGGATGATGGATATCTTTACGCAGAAAGTTCTACAGAATACGTACCCGTTGAAACGATTGAAGTTTGTATTTAGAAATGATCTGAAAACAAACTGCCTGTTTACTTCTTGCATCTCAACATCGTTGCAAGTCGCGCTGTGATTTTTGAAAACAAATCTCTAACTATACGTATTATGGATACCGCAACGGGAATTTATTACGGTGTACTAGCTTCAGTTTGGGGCCTAACTTTATGGGAAGTTTTCCTATTTTTTCGACAAGTATGTAAATGTAATTAAATATTTTACATACATAATTTAATTTTAGATTTGTACCGATACGAAGAGAAAGAAATGAGCGTACGAGTACGAGGGGTACAAGTGAATAGTTTGAATTACTCTCGGTTTTGCACAAACATTTTAAAATTCAGGTTTCGAAAATAGCAATAATTTTTAATGCAGACACTCTTGAATAAATGGTACTCTGATGTACCCTCGATCGTTGACACGTAATAAAAATTTTTAACAAGTCCATTAAATTGCGATATTCCATTTTCTTGACTGAGCTACGATCTCTCGCCTGCCTTCGCTTTATTAACGTGTATTATTCACTCCACCTCCCCACTATGGCACGTACCTGCTTGTTGTACAATATTCAGTCCAGATCTCTGATCCCAGGTGAGTAGGAGGGGGGGGGGGTACTTACAGCTTTGTAATTTAGTTTTCGACTTCTCCTGAAAACTTTCTCAATAGCAAAAGGTCCCTCTGCCGCCAAAATTCGAATTTGTTTTTTCGTAAGAGGGTAAAATTACTCTTATTATTTTTTTCCTTAATACGCATACCGTTCTGAAGAGCAAACTATTCTCAGAAAACGTTTGCGTCCGCCTCCGACCTTCGTAAGGTCATCGATGAATTTGACCTTTTTCAAGGACAAAAAAATTTCGACCATCTCTACTCTGGAATTTATATACTTAACCTTCATTACAGCCTACAAGCAGTTGACCGGGTACTGCCATAGCCTCCATTACTCTAGGCCAAATATGGTGATGTTACGAGTGACCTTGACCTACTTCAGGGACTTTAAGAAATATCGGCCTTTTCTACTTGGCAACCTTCGTTCTCAGCCTTCTGAAGATGATGCTGATGCTGGTAGCGTGAAACGTAACATTTGTTACAAAGTATTTTTCTAATTTGTGGTGACCGAGTTAGTTTTCCCCTTTCTTGACAATTCAATATTTTATATTACGCCCAATCTTCAATATAGAAATGTTGGCGGGAAAAATTTTATTTGGGAGTAGAGTAGGTTGGGTAAGATGAGCTATTTCATGAAGGAGGACTCTTTCATAGATCGTATACTCATACCCATTGAACATTTGATAGCAAGAACTCATCCCCAAAATCATCCCAGGGGAACATTTTGGGGCCATTCTGGAGATTTTGGGTATATTTTACATACATAGTAGGGACTTGCCATGGGGACATCAAATGTTCAACGGGCATGAGTGCAAGCGGGAGTGTGTGACATTATCAGGGCAAGTACTTACAGAAGTTCGACCAACAAAAATCAGATTCAGAACCTAATGTCAACAAAAATTGCGATAGTCAAGACGAGGAAGGATTCGCTTGTTACTCACATTATTAATTTCGAAGAGTCTTCGAAACAACATTTCAGAGAGTATTTTTCAAAAACATTTTGATAGTTCTAGCATTCGGTTGGAAGAAGAGCTCCCTCTCCCCTCTCTCTACTCACCGGTCATGCTACCGTTCATCAGCAACCTTAATTACACCCGCATCAGAAAACGATCAGGTGAATACTAACGATCCGAAACATTTTTTCCAGGCCCGGAACTTTTTTTAGCTTGACATGAGGCAGCGTGATCCGGGCCCAGTTGGAAAGGCGGGTTCTTTAATGCAGCTAAATGAGGAGAGGCAGGGAACCTGTTTTATGAGGTATTTTGGAAGTGCCCCTTCTTAGTCTCATGGTGTTTGAAGCGTTGCATATCCGGCTTATTGAAGATTGGTCTCAAACTAGGCTAGGACTTCTAGCTTTATACCAGTACAAGCTGCTTCCCCCGTCTTACAGACGATTTACTTATTCTTCTTTTTTTGATAATTTTTCTCTTCTTTTAAAAAAGGTGTAAAATTATGGCTTTTTTCCTTTCTAATATTTTTGAAAAGTTCAAAAAGTTTTCTGTTCTTTGAATTTTCTCGTTTAAATCTCTCCACTCTTCCTCGATGTCATTTATAATTTTCGTGGGCTTTCTTCTGATACCTCCTTGTTTGATGGCACAAAAATTTAGTCCATCGGCCACCTCTCCTCTACTCTTCAAACTACTAATCTTCAAATGGTTTTTCGATGTACATACATATACCTTGCCTTGAGAAGCTCTCTCCATCACTCCAATTTTTTCTCTTTTCTCTATTGATCTTTCTCTTCTTCTTTGAACTATTTTAAGCATAGGCAGGACTGCCTGTAGCCGTGTTTGAGCCCGAAACGCTGGACAATGTATCCAATATCCTTTTTGTAGGTCTTCCCCTGCTTCTCTTTCCGTCCGGTGTGTACTTCCATACTTTCTTTGGTGATCCTTCGTCCGGCATTCTCCCCACATGTTTACTCCAATCCCTCCAGTAGTTCTTGATCTTTTCCATTACTGGCTTGACTTCTAGTTCCTCCAGTATTTCGGTATTTCTTTTCCTGTCTAGTCTCCTATATCCCGCGGTCGCTCTCATGAATTTCATTTCCGCTGCGGATATTCGTTTTTTTACATTTATTGGGAGCGCCCAAACTTCGCTTCCACAGAGGAGTATTGGACGGGCCAGGATATTGTAGGCTCTGATACGCGTTTCTTTTCTGACATTGGGCATGGCCCTATTTAGCGCTTCCGACACTTTCAGGAATCGATATCTACTTCACCAAGGTATGATAATTCACAACCTAAATACTTGAGAGATTTTATTTGTTCTAGCGTTCGGTTTCTTATCACTATTTTGCTGCGTACTGACTCTTTCCTTTTGAAAACCATTACCTTGGTCTTTTCAATTGGCATCCCCAACTTATACTCTTCTGGGCATTTATCCACATTGAAGATGAGTCTTTGTAGGAGATATATATTAAATAATATGCATGAAAGGGGACATCCTTGTCTTACCCCTCGGCTGATCCTTCTTGTAGTGGATTCTTTGTCAGTTTTTACTATAATTTTGTTGTTCTCATTGATTCTTTCTGAAAATTGGCAAATATGTTCATTTATTTTCTCTTTCCTGAGGATTTCAAGAAGTTTCCTTTTTATAACTGTATCATACGCTTTCTAAATTAAAATCCTCTCAACTCTGTTTTCAAAAGTGAATCGCTTATTTCAAAGATTGATGTTTTTTTTTCTCTTTCTCAAGTTTTATAATTAACAATCGCGGACACCCGACTTGTACCTGTAATACTACTCACCAACAACAGATTTTTCTGCATAAAATCACATCTCGTCACCTGGTCATTTTCCTACCCGATATAAAGCAGTAATTACCCACTTACCCACTTGACTCCCCCTAATGACCGCGACACAGAAAGTGAAACCTGTTCCTTCTTCAACGGATTTTCTAATTTACAAACTTACTGAATATGATCTTAATACGCATAGAAATTGAACACTGTCGCACTCTCACGCGTCCATTAAACATTACAGAAATCCAATCCTCAACCTACCGTACATCATAAAGTTGCATCCTGTCACAGACTGTATTCCTGTCAGATAATAAGTTGTTATTACCCAGCTCACATTTTCCTACCCACCCGACCACTGACCAATATGCAACTTTCCAAAAACTGAATTCATCATTCTCTACGTCCCATTTTCTATAAGGGTTGTGGTTCACAAATCATGTAGATTTTCTATTATAATATTTGACAGAGTCGTTTAACCGGCTGCTAACGCTATACTTCGTTTGTCACAAAAATTATTTGACCTCCCGATCTCACTGATGACAGGAATAATACCGGGAGTAAAATGATACGCCCCATAACCGATAAGCCTAAACTGCTCCTCCAAACTACTTCTTTCTTAAATTTCACACTTGCAGTTCTTAACGCCACAGACCATCACCCTAATTTATATACAGATCAATTATATTCGCCTAACTCACTCTCCTTATTATTCTCTATGGCCTTTGAGCCCTCACTACCCGCTTTGAAACATCCGTCGACTCTAATAATCTATGAAAACTTCGAATTTCTCCAACGGCACCACTGAGATCAAATTTTGTTTCCTGAATTTTTTTTCGTACGTAGGCGTCTTCCTATCACAATCGACATAGTGAATATCAAATCTAGCCCTTACACGTGCCTAGCCCGCGACTGTAATTTCGAAAAGTTTGACAATGTCTTTTTACTTGTCGAACTACTCATTCTCAATTATTACCCAATCTATTCCCTGATCTCTGCCCCTCCTTGAGATACCCTCTTCATCACGTCAATACTTGCTTATTCTGTGTGTTCTCTGATTGATACCACGCCATGGGAAACTCTCTCACGTCTCTGGATCTACAAAAATCAAACCCTTCCACACTAACCCACGTATACTCCCACTCACATGTGGCACCTCACTCACCAAAAAAGAAAACTACCTGCAGAAGATCACTTCCCGTTATTTTGATCACATTCTTACTTGATATTAATCACTTAACCACCCACACTTAATACTTGTCTAACTATCCGTCTTTCCTCTCTCTCTCTCATATACTATTCAGTACACAACGCAACGTAAAAATTGGGAAAAAAATTACTACCTATTTGTTCTTCGTTAATAATAAATTAGACAAATTCTGCTGGTCAATATATATCCGTTTTCGAAGTAAATCAAGCCCTCGGCGCACAACGATGTAGGCCCACTCTCAGCTTCTGCGTTGAAGCTGGAACCTTCCTCCCTCTAATGCGACTTCCCAACTTGCACAGTGTATTTTCTTGTATTCACAGCTTGATTCACGCAACTACCAATCTGCACACTCGCGATCCGCTGACTCAATTTTCTCCTCGTTCCTCTTGAATTTGAACTATTCAAACATCTCAAATTGAACCATCTACCCCTTATCTCATCCTCTACCATTCCATAGCCTCTCCAAGATGTCCGACTCGATCTAGCTAATGACCTCCAAGATTGTAATATTGTAAACCGACAACTCATCAGTAACATTGTCTCTATACCAATTTTATAACCCACCAGCCCTACTTTACCGACAGATCTAAGTCTGGACTTGAAACAGGGGACGTTCACTCAATTCAAGGCACCATAATCAGTCAATGATTGAAAAATTGAGGAAACACCCTACACTCTTGTCTTTCTCATCTCCATGACTCACTTTCATCTCTTTTGGCTATACACGACTCGTATTCATTCAACTAATTTCCCAAATCAGCGCATTTATTTATTCATGCAGTCACCATTATCCCTTTATACATCTGTCTTCTTCCTGTGAATGCTCGGTCACATCAGCTTCCCGGAACATGAAGTGATTGTCTTAACGCTAAAGATTTTCCTCTATCCCACAAAATTTTTGACCTTTAAAAATAAGCATTTAAAGAAATTTAGAGCAATTGTAAGTAAAGCAGTCTCCTCGACTTTTTTCAATCAAAGTAACCGTCATGAAGAAATCACTCTCTCTCATGGATCACAATAATATTTAATATCAACGTAGGCAAAGAAATTCTCTCCACTGTGAAAAAATAAAAATGGAGCCACGTGTAAGTATCTATTTTCAAGATTGGAATTATCGATTAAAAACAAACAATCGATGCAATCGAGGAAATAGCACCACCGTACAAAAGGCATTATATTATTAGTATGATTTTTTCATGCACGGTTTCATGGCAATAAGTGAATCCTTAAAGCCGATTCTTGAAGCCGATTCTCCGACTTATATTCGGCTGTCTTTCAATACTTTACGCGTATTGTGGCCGTTAAGGCGATGAAACGAAAATTTATCTTTGCGTTAGCAGATGCACGTAAAAAGTCGGTAACCAATATACGTCCAACTTTGAAGCTTAATTTCAGCTTTAGAAATTCATTTTTCCAAAATTTTTTCAGTTATTCTTCTTCTTTGGGACAATAATCGCGTGTCAGGCAAGTTTCGGGGAAAAGTATTCGGTAGGAGCGGAGATTACCGGTGCCGAAATATCCGTTTTGTCTCTTATAATATAGAGATAGAGATAGATATATGACAGGAGGAAATTCCGACTTAAGCTATAGGTAGTAGGACGGGGAATTGAAAAATTTTTGACATCTGTCGGCCAACACGGGAGGTGGAAGTTTTTTCCGGGAGACCCTCGATAAAACAGGTTCCCTGTCAGAAAGAACCTCTGCCCCCTTATCTAGTTTCTTGTCAAATCGTAAAGCTCATGCTCTATAATTCTAGTCTGTTTTTCTTTTTCAGTCAAGAGTAGTGAGTCAAAATCCAGAGATGCCTCGTATTTTTCGTGGAATTGAATCAAACGAAAGGTATCAAAAAACTCGCATGATAACTTCTCAGATGGTGGGAGTCCTCATGTTATCCTTGTTGGCGTTCTGTATCGTAAAAACAGTGAGTCATTTCTACTCGAGTACGCACATTCTACAAATTTCGATGATGTTCTCAGAGTTCTGTTTTATTATTACAGGTTAAAATATTGTTATACACGTTAGCATTTTTTTGGATGTGTAGCGCGAGTATTTTAGAACTCTGTGGCATTCGCAATGAATCTTTGATTGGTCTCCTTTTTATCTTGATTATGGAGGCTTTTGATATTTTGCTTGTGACACCTTGGTACGCTTATTACGTATTCATATACACGGATAAATCTGGCGACATTGAAGAAGTGAGAATGATTTTTAAATTTGAATATTAGGTACATACACGCTGCTTTACAGCGAACAATTTCTTTATTCTACTTATTTATAATTGATTCATTTTTTTCAGACATTTATAGTATTTATTGTACAAATCATCGTCATGTACATTGGAGAAGTATTATTTATGGGGTTATGGTGGCTCAATAATGTCTTTGTTAGTCTTTTCGGCTTGGAAGGTCTATTTGCGGTAATTCCTTTCTTTATTACGATAACGTTTCTCATGTTCCTGGAATTTTTCTTCTCTACGATAGGCATAACAGCCGGTGCCAATTACAAACCTCTTGACGATGGCGAATTAAAAACTATGATTGAAACTCTAGCTGATAAAGTCGATTTTCCAGTGTCTCGGATTTACATTTATCGAGGTATGTGTTCATTACACCATTACTTTCGTCCTCTAGGATCTCCACAGATTAAAAATTAGAAAAATTACGGAGTCCCTTTCCCGAAAGCAAGCAGGAGATCTGTTTTATGGTGGAAGATTTTTCCAAGTCCTTCTCTTGATCTCTTAGGTCCAAGTTTTTTCAAATCTCGATGGTCGAAATTTCTGTCACCTTCCTTTCTTTCATGCATAGCTCAATGGTCGAAATTTTTCCGAGACTCCCCCCCCCCCCCCCATTCGATGTCAACATTTTTCCAAATTCCTCAACAAAACTACAAAATTAAAAAATATTTCGAAGTTTCCCCTCTAATATAGGAATTATCTAATCTCCCCTCCTCCTAACACATCAAGTTCGATGGTTGAAATTTTAGAAGGATTCAGAGTAATCCAAGGCCCCCACCACCTTCCGGACCATGATTTCCCCGGGCTGAAGGGCAGCAGACGTTTTCCTATCTCCCGTAAGACAGGTTCCCCACTATGAAGAATCAGCTTTCTCTCTCTCTCTCTACTAATTAAGTGGGCTCAAACAATTCATTTTTTCAGCATCTAACTATTTTTAAAAAACTTGTCTTATTTTCTAGCATCCAGGACAACCTCATCGAGCAATGCTTTTTTCGCCGGATTCGGTGACACAAAAGTGATAGTACTGTACGATAACATACTGGATATAATGACCAACAAGGAGATCGTAGCAGTTTTAGCGCATGAGCTGGGTCATTGGAAAAAAAATCATATTTGGAAAATGATTATTATTGAAGTGGTATGAATTTCTTTGGTATCTAAGACAATTTATCAATTCACGATAATATACTGGATATGTTTTGTTTGAAAGCTTCCCAGAATGTCCTATCCACCTTTCAATTCGTAAATAAGAAGGGAGTCGGATTATATTATGATGCTTTTCGTATACTAGTTCGTTCCCTAATGATGAATCATTTGCTATGTATTTTTACAGGTTTACGTTTACTTCATGTGCTTTCTGCTTATTGGTATCATCCAGTATAACCTATTACCAATTTACGAAGCATTCAGATTTGACGATAAAAAACCACTTTTTGTAGGATTGATTATCCTATACAATTATGTCTTCATTCCGTTTAATTATTTATGTTCTTTTATACTTATAACATTGACGAGACACGACGAATTTGAAGCTGATGCGTTTGCAGCGAGTTTAGGGTTTGGCAAATACTTGCGTTCGGCACTGATTAAACTATCCGTGTCTGACTACATTTTCCCAATCGAAGATTGGCTGTTTTCAATGTTTGTTCAAGACCATCCATCAATGATGGATAGAATCGCAAAATTATCTTGAAAAAGAGAAATTATTGTAAACGTCCTGTGATATTAGATAAATTTGTGCGGAAAAAAGAAAGTAACAGCCTTCAAATAATTTAGCAGGTATGGTATATTGTTATACACTCTATAGTTGAAATAAAGATTGAGTAGGCCCCGGACCGATGAGAGGAGGAAATATTCTTTCCCCTAAATCTAGGGTTTCCAGGGGTCCCAGATTTGTCAAGAAATCAGAAGGGAAGACGAGACGAAAATAATTTCTGTACGGGCTCCTTGTTTTGGTTCTTGGTGGCTCTGAGTGCGCGGTTCCTGTTTTAGATGAGATGATCAATTAAAAATTTCATGATCGACGCGACATCTCTTCTGCAACTTGTCAATTAAATTTAATCACGGTGATAGATTCCGTCTTCTCTTTGGTTCAAATCGGAGAAGGTGGAGATTGACATAACATTTTAAGTACAAAAAAAAGGCCACTAATGCTCTGCTGTTGACATATTCTAAGATGCTTGCATGGTTACTCGGCAATGTTTCATGCCTTTTTTCTCACGGCACCCCAACTTGAAAATTCATGAGTACACATTCCTCCCCCCCCCCCTTCCCTCTCAACATAATGGATTTAGAAAATTTTTTCAATAAATATGTGCAGCTGTAAATGCATGACAGGGTGTAGCCTTCTATTATTATTTTATAAGATCGTGAAAACCTACGTATTTTAATATTATCATAAATTTTTTGTCTTAAATAAATTTAATCATAAGTATGATTAGACGATTCAATTTGTACGATATACTTTTAGAAGGTCGCGAGAACATTTTCTTGAGAATATTTTTGTATTTTGTTTGTTTGTACAGTAATAATTTTTGTTTCGAAGCTGTTTATATTTTGTACATAAATAATATCATCCTCAAATTGTTGAAACAAATTGCAAAAGAAATTTTATTTTAAGCTGCCTGAGCTGTCGAATAAACTTTTGACCTTGAAACCTGCGCAATGGTTTGGAAACTTTTTAACCACTCAAACTTGAGACAGAAAGAAAGCCTATGAATAGAGAAAGAGAAATTGATCACTAACAGATTTTCATGAGAATTTTAATCGGTTAAACAAATCTCGAAAAGAAAAAATACAAGTACGAGTACGAGGATAGAGTGTATTACTAGCTGAAAAGTGAATTTTCTTCAGAGAAAGGTAATTTCGTCTCAGTTTTGGTAGAAATAGAAAAGAAAATGGTTGATAAAACCAGGTATAGAGTTTGAAAATATAGATTGCTATACTCGTATTTTATGTGGGTCAAGTTCGACGAATCCAAAGTAAATACTGATAACTTTTGGTCAAACAGTCCAGCACGACATGGTTAGCTGGATTTTGTTGTAGCGAATAAGCTTCATCATGGTACAGACTTAATATCGTGTTAACTTTTTATTCGCTGTTCCCAGTTGACAATGAGCGTGAATTTTTTCTTCAACTATTTTCCACATTACGTAACGTCACATCGTTCGCTTATCATATTATTTGTTATACAGCTACATTGTATACGTTCGTTAGTCACAATCCGCATAAAAATCGTAAACCATCAACATTTCCGGTTATAATTTTTTCTTGTACTAGTGGTAATGATAATATTGAAATTAATTTTGAATAATCGACTCAAACTTACCTTTGGCTTATATCAGGGCGCACACAGTCATTTTTCTGAGGAGGAGGGATGTTGTCAAAAAAACGAGGAACCCCCAAGTTTCGTGCCCCGCGGGAAAAGAGACGCCTAGAATTGGAAGTTGGATGCGAATGCTCTTGCGTTTGAATGTAGAGATTTTTCCAAGTCCCCCTTTCTATCATATACTTAATTGCTCGCAGGTCGAAATTTCCCCAATCCTTACGACATACCGAACGGTAACTGTCGGTATGTGAAGATTGCTATTTCCTGTCTAAGAACAGACAAAAAGCCCTCTTGTCACCCTTCGAAAGAGGATCGCCAACCAGTACCTGGTACTCGCCAAAGCTGACAAGTGTAACACTATTGTCATCATGGAACGCCCGGACTATAGCTCTAAAAATTGTTGTTTGCCTGGAGTCCACCGGCGCCAATATCAATCCAAAGTTTAATTTCACAGCGTACGACCGACGGATTCGCAACGCCATTGACGAAGGTAAACATTTATTAGATGAAGAACCCCTAAAGAAGGCACTTCTAGTGCCCCATCCCTCCGTTCCCCGTGCGCCCGGTAGTGTCCTGCATTCCCATCTGGACCAATAGTTCAAACATATCACAGGCTTCCAACCTCTTCATTTGACTACAAATTCCTTTGGCTTGACCTCTGTCTTGACTCAAAACTTCTCGCCTCCAGAAAGCATCATTCTCATTTCGTTCGACGTCAAAGGCCTACTCCCTCACGTCCCTCTCGAGCTTACGTGTGGACGCAACGAGGAACTACTTCAGCAGGCAGTGGTCCCCAAGAACGTCATCGACGAATATCTCCGCCTCCTTCGATGCTGCCTCACCCTTAATGTCTGTCAGTTTAACCAACTGGTTTATGGCCTTCCTGCGGACATAGATATCTCCACGGAAACAACTCTCTAGATATCTACATCACAGTCAAAGGTCAGTGGATATTGGATTTCTTGGCGCAGCCAAAAAGATAAAGTTCATGTTTCATGTCTTTTCAAAATTTTGCCCAATCAGATATGTTGTGGATAATGCGAGACAAAAACATTATTTGAGAGTTCTAGGCTAAGGCTTTAGAGCGGCACACTCGCTTGATCTGTCTCGCTTCTTGGTCCAGTACAAGTCTACTTTAGTATATTTCAGGCTGATGAGATTAGGGAACCTCACTTCTTAGCCTAGTGTAAGTCTACTTTAATATGTTTCAGATATTGTAAGTGGACCAGGATTAACGACTTATGACGTCACCAAATCTATGACGTCACAAGCTAATAGCTTCATAATGGCTCTCAACGTTTTCTTAGCCTAATATAAATCTAGCCTACGCCTTTTTATTATATTAGGATAAGCTGGAAACTACAGAGACTCGGACTCGCGGATTTCAGAATCACTCTTCAGAAAGCCTAGTATAAATCTAGCATACGCCTTGTATGTCATCTTATTATTTTGACATGCTCTGGTCTCATCCTGATGGGAATTTTCACTGTGGCAGTGATTCTCAAATCTGCGGGCCCAAGTCCGCGAGTCCAAGCCCCCCTCTCTATAGTTTAACTTAACCTAATATAATAAACAAAATAATAATAATAAGATAACGATGTGTTTATTCGTAGGTACCGTACCGTTGAATAAAACGTTATTTGTAGGTACCATGAACACTATTCAAGACTTTTTCAGCAGTGTTACCGGTAGCCTCCTCGGAAAATTCTTCCATGGTACATTCTCCAATGTCCACAGGAATGGAGTTTTCTGTTGATATCCGCTTGTGGTACCGATCATGAAAACAAGATAAATCAAGTACAGGGAGGGAGGAATTTTCTCGCGTGAAGATTATATGGCTACACGGCGACTGTGGTTTTGGTGATGAAATGTACAGTCGCATCCTGTGCTTGAAGTAGTGAACAGTTTTTCACCTTCCTCAAACTTTTCTAAAATACTACCGGGTAACATGCTCAAATGTTGCCGTTTTTCTTCCAAAACTTTCAAAGCTCTGTGGAAGAGCTTACACCCCCGTTTGTTGAGGCTCAGGGACGCTGCCTCATTTAACGCACTTATCTTGGGATTGGTATCGTGTATCTTCAGAGACTTCAAACTTGCGTTGGTTGTTGCTTGCGTTATTCGTTGGTCACAAAATGTGATCAGATGAATTATGCTGTCCTCAATTGCAGGTAAAGAGGGAAACCGCGCTTTAATACTCTGTTTCAGCGTCCAAAGGGACCTTTCAATTTGGTTATTGGTATTGTCCCCAAGAGTGGGTAACTTCAACTCAACAGGATGTCCTGATAGTAACACAACAGCTTTGCCTACTTCTAATATTCTCTTCATCTTCATTTCTGGGTTATCGTTACAGTATTTTGCAGAAACGTACTCGTCTAATTTGGCGAGGTAATACTCTTCATTGTCATCATCTCATCATGATTCAACATTTCGAGTTTCATACCGAGTACCTACGAATAACGTTTTATTCGGCGGTACGGTACCTACAAATAACATTTTATTCGACGGTACGGTACCTTCAAATAACGTTTTATTCGACGGTACGGTACCTACGAATAACGCTAACCATAAGATAATATAAAAGGCGTTTGCTAGATTCATACTAGGCTTTCTCAGGAGGGATTCTGAAATCTGCGAGTCCGAGTCCGAGCCCCCCACCCCCTCCTCTATGTAGTTTCAATTTTTCTCGGGGGCAATGATTCTCAAATCTGCGAGTCCAAGCCCTCCTCCCCCCTGTAGTGTCTAGCTTAATTATCCTAATACAATGAAAAGGCGTGGGCTAGATTTATACTAGACTAAGAAAACTCCGAGAGCCATTATGAAGCTATTAGCTTGTGACGTCATAAGTTCGGTGGCGTTATAGGTTTGGTGACGTCATAAGTCGCTAATCCTGGTTCGCTTACAACATCTAAAACATACTAAAGTAGACTTACACTAGGCCCCGTAATCTCATTAGCCTAAAATATTATACTAAAGTAGACTTGTACTGGACCAAGAAGCGGGACGAACGAGCGAAGCGAGTGAGGCCCCCTAATCTCATCAGCCTGAAATATACTGAAGAAGATACTTATACTAGATCAAGCGAGTGTGCCGCTCTAAAACCTCAGCCTAGAACTCTCAAATATTTTGGTCTCGCATTATCCACAACATATCTGATTGGGCGAAATTTTGAACAGTCATAAAACATGATCTTTATCTGTTTGGCTGCGCCAAGAAGTCCAATACCCCCTAAAGTTTGAAACTTTTTTTTATTGTATTAGGTTAGGCCAAACTACCGAGGGGGAGGGGGGCTCGGACTCGCGGATTTGGACTCGCAGATTTGAGAATCTCGAATACCGATGGGTGCCCGGCGCTTATCATGTATAGGTTCCAAAACAAAATTTGTCTGTCCCTTAAACTTAGGTTGATGACGTCATCGACTTCGGAAGCACTCGCGGAAGTTTTCTGAAGATACTCCCAACAAAAGGGATGGGACAGAAAAAAATTTCATGCACTTCTAGTAAACATGTTGTAATGATACTCACACAAAAGTTTTTTCGTAAAAAAAAAAAAAAGTTGTTAAATGGAAATCTCAAGGGACCAGCGCAAAAATTCGTTACACAGAAAATGTCGCTGTATGGAGATCCGTTGAAGAGAGATTCTACATATAACGTGAGGCGCGATTGACCACATCAAGGAGGGGTGTTTGGCTACCCCCGAGAGCCACGCCACCACCACCTTCCTCCTATCCTTGTATAATGGTTTTTTATGCGAGAGCCGATAATCAAACTCGGCTATTTCAACACTTATTACGAGTGCTGTTGAACAAACACTTGAGATGGTCCATCAATAATGGGGGAAGGGGGTGAGAACACTCGTACTTTGCTGTTTTTCAAATTAGGAAAGGTGGGTTAGACGTAGAACATGTCAATTGAAATTTCCTGGTAGATTACTGTTAACTTATGGAGAATTTTTTATGGAGTCACGAGAAATGTACGAATAAAATTTCATCCTTGAATGATATCCTTACAGGAATCATTCACCCATCCTCCGTTTTCTTCTCTTTTCCTTTTTTTTCCTTATTGTAGATAAGGGTGATACAAAAAAAATATACCCCGTTACAATATTTTTTATTTTTCTCTGTCCCTCTCGCTTATATTTTTGCTTGGATAAAAAATAATGCCCCCAAATTGAAGTATCGTGTGTACGCCACTGAGAAAAATGTAAGATTTTCTTACTTAAGCTGTTTTTTTGCTTGACTACAGATCGAGAGGTAGATTTAGAAAAGAAGTTTTGGATGAGAAATTAAAGACTTTTTTGATATTTTACAATTTACAAGAAAGAAAAGTCAAGCTCTCTCCTCTGATTCAACTTTTTTTCCTCTCAATATTTCTTAGGTTTGAGGAAGTTTCCTTGAGCCCCCCTCCCGTTAACCCACCCTCGAAGATCAATATGAAAAAATGAGATTCATTATCATCTAACAACCCTACTTATTTTGGTCTACCCTCAGATTAATGCTTCATATTACCCCTGCCGCTCCGACTGGGATCGTCAATTTTTTCCGTTTTCTGTTCAATGACCGCGCACGGCTATCAGTCAATACTTATTCTTTAGCAATTCGCACTCGGTTATCTCAAAATATAGAAGAAATACTTTAAACGCGAGTACACATACCGAAGAAGCTTTTTTAGTTCGACAAAGTATGAGCTCAAATTAATTGTTACTTAAGAAATGAGGAATTTCCATGTTACCCGTGGCAGTTTTTGCAGTTTGTTATCTACAAAAAACTCGCTTCCTATCGAAAATTGTCATTTGATGAGTCAATTTTTTCGTAGAACAGGATGAAGCACGTATTTAATGAGTTCATAAACAGGTCTATTTTAAACGTACTCGTTGAATGGTTTTTCGTATTCAAGCTTATCTAAATTTTGAAGTACCGGTACCTATTCTAGTATCAATGAGTAATGTTAGCTACATTTTTCTTTTCCGTTTCGACGAACTTGTAAACCCGTAAGGTAGTTTTGAGACATTTTATTCGTACATATTCGGAGAAATATCTCATCAAGGATGAATAATTTCTTTCTTCATTATTCTACGATCACCAAATTGAAGAGAGCAATATTATTCATCTTTAGGTATGTAGTTTTATTCAAAACTCAGCGATATACGAAAAGAAAGGGAAATGAGTTTTTCAACGGACCTATCGAAGAGAATCGAATCTTGATCTCACAACTTTTCAACTTTATAGACATACGAGGTGATTTCAAAAACCCAATATCATCAACAATGGCAAAATGTTGAATTATATTTACCACTCAAGTGACGCATTCTTGGTTCAGTTTAATTTTAAGAAGGTTAACGAGATATTCATGTACTGCTATCTTTCGATCGGAACTCGAAATTTTTCCTTTTCCTCGCCCCTCTGCTTACACAGCTTCAACGTAAAAATTTCTTTCAAGTCCCTGAATAGATCAAGATCACTAACCTCCAACAGGGTACATTTCCACTTGGGGAAATTCCTTGAAAACAATTATTTACATCAACTATTCATCTTTTTGGGATACTTTTAGTGGAAGTCCTGACTCCTTCAAAACTACAGTTCACTGTTGAGACATTAACCGGAATGATATTTTACCAATGAGAGTGACAGTGTCCAGGTGATGGTTTGTGTACGAAGGCACGTAACAAATGATTGTTACGTGCCCGCGTACACAAACCATCACCTCTTTGATATTTTACCAAATCCCTAAACTAGGTCAAAGTCATATCTAACCGGACGTAGATAACTATATTCACCATGTTCTTAAAGTAGGTTAAAGTCATTTGTCCATCCGTACGCGGCGATTTTGCGAGCATATAGGCCTACCTCTGAGAAAAATACAAGCACAATTTTTGCTAAAAAAAACTTTCATTTTTGGCTCAATGAGTACAACAGATTTGAAAAGTTATCTGGGCCTACGAGTAAAAAAAAATGTTCCTCTCACATAAACAAAGACTCGGGAGGACGAGCGACTCTCAATTCAGCTTAATAGAAAATAAGAAGAAGAAGAAGAAGACGAAAAATCGGGATAATCAAACAGCCCAGCTCTCTTTTCTTCTCTTCACCCGAACATTACTCAAAGACGTATGGATTTTCTACGCCCATGGAGTGAGTCGAAGTCATGTAGGCTCCAACTCGAGCTTTCCCTCTCGAGCAGCAGAATAAATTGCACGTAACCTCATTCCTCTCTCCCAAGTGTAAGTTTGTAAACGAGAATAATATAATAGTACCTATTCTCCCCTCAGGCAAGTTTGATCCTGCCAGGAGGCCCCTTCTTCCAGCATAATATCTTGGCTGAATATAGGTCTGATCTACGATTGTATTACTCTACATTCTAACCTTTCGGCCCGCTTTGGAAGAGTAGTAAAAAAAAATACAATAGCATAGAGTCTCGTACAGCTTAGTCCAAGATAGTAGGACGCTCTGAAGCTTACCTCACCGAGTGGATTTTGGCGGGTGACCCACCATCCGTTTAGTTACTGGGGGCCTTCAGAGGAATTCTGCTGTGGGGCGTATTGCTGGGACTTGGAAAAATTCGTGACCTTCTATGGGCTAGTATAGGGACTTGGAGAAATTCCTGGCTCTTGTATAGTTCTCTATGGAACTTAGGAAAATTAGTGACTCTCTTAACCCTGTATGCTGAGACTTGGAGAAAAAGAAAAGGGAAGCTAAACACATAGAAACCAGTATATTTTCTATATTTACTACCGAGAAGAGATAAATTGTAACCTACTTTGAAAATAAATTATAGGCTTTTATTCTACGTAAACTAATAATCTTGAACCCTCCGCCATAAGTCGCGGGTCTCCCGCAACTCTTGCTCACTGAGCAAGAGCCTGTAAATTTTTAGAATCTCGAAATCAGAGGGTATAGAGTTAACGAGGACACGGAGGCACGTGGAAAGAATTCCAAAGATAAATTCACCTCCCCAACAAAGTCTGAATACGTGAAATATGCCAAAAAAAAAATTGTCATCGTAAAATTTTCCAACTACCGCATTTGTTGACGCACTTCAGTTTTTTTACTCTACAAATTATTAGTTCAGATATACATATCATTTATGTTTTCTCCATTTCACAGTATGATATCGAGATAATAATACTGTAAAACATTTGTGCTTCCCAAAAAGTTCAAGATAATACTTGTAACTCGTTGTTAAACATTATTTTGATTTGTAGATTTGGAATTTACTTTTGAGTATCTTGATTTTTACTTTCTATTCCTTCTGCTTCGTTTGTACATGTTTTCTTTAAGAGTTTGTGGTACATAGTGATCCGTTCATTGGCAAGCCTCCTTATACATTGCCTACAAGTAAGTAAGTACATTAAATCATACATACGTACCATCATGTTCTAAAAAAACAAGAAGGGAGAATTTTCTTCCCACTTGAAGCTCCAATTGAAGCCCTGGAAAAAACTACCCATATTTTCCCATTTGAAGCCCATCATCAGAAGAGGGAATCAATAGATTTTTATCCGGGATTTCACTCTATAGCCCTTACAGGAAATAGGAACTAGCAGGGCTTCATCCAGGGCCTCACCCATTAGTCCTTACAAATCAAAAAGGTAACGGTTGAAGCCCTGTTGGTTCCTTCTCTGACAGGAGCTTCCAGGAGGAAGAACGAGCTATTCAGATAGGGTTTAAGGGCTTTACACGTGAAAAATATGGGTGGCTTTCCCAAGGCTTCAAAAGGAACACGGATTGTTCATTGGTACGAACTTTCGCAATTTTTTTGTAATGTTTCATGTCTTTTCTCTACCCCCTAATTCTTGAAAATTGTCCGGGCGTCCGCATCCGGGTGTCCGGGTCCGGTTGTGACCTTGGGACTTGGAAGAATTTTGGTAAAAAAAAAAAGAAACAATAAAAGAAAAATCAAAAAAAAATCAAAACGAAATACAATAAAAATAAAATAAATAAATAATAAAGAAAATAAAGAAAATAAAATAAAATAAATAATAAATAAAATAAAAATAAATAAAATAAAATAAATAAATAAAATAAAAATAAATAAAAATAAATAAAAATGAATAAAAATAAATAAAAATGAATAAATAAATAAAAAAAAGAAATAAAAAAAATGAAATGAAAAAAAAATAAAATAAAAATGAAATAAAAATGAAATAAAATAAAATACAATAAAATAGAATAAAATAAAATAAAATAAAATAAAATAAATAAAACAAGAATAAAATATAAAAAATAAATAGAAAATGAATAAAAAATAAAAAATAAAGAAAAATGAAAAATAAATAAAATAAAATAAAATCGAATAAATGTCTGGGCGGTCATTGAGAAATTTGCGAGTATCATCCTCTCTCAAAAAAAATAATGAAAAAAAATTAAATCAAAAAATAAAATAAAATATACATAAAAACTCACGATTTCTTCAACGGAGTTAAATGAGGGGATGCTGGGAACCTGTTTCATGAGTTTTGCGGTAGGAAAATCCTTTGCCTGTTTAATGAAAAAATGCGCTCAATGTCTATTTTTCAGTTTTGAAGTATTTATACTAGCTTTATACTAGTATAACTGGAATATTAATATGCTTAGCAATCTGTATTATCTTTGATATAAGCTAGAAGTCCTCCTTCATTATACTAGCTTTATACTACTTTGTATGACTGGAATCTTTGAGCTATAGATGATAGGAGGGGGAGCTCAAAAATTTTCCAAGTCCCAAGGTCATTATTAGGTAAGGACCCTCAAGGTAAAAGAGGTAGGAAAGGGATTTGGAAAATTTTGATCTTTGAGCTATGGATGATAGGAGGGGAAGCTCAAAAATTTTCCTAGTCCCAAGGTCATAGTTAGGTAAGGAAGTTGCCTCCCAGACGCCAGACGCCGGACACTTTTCCCAGAAAGACCCCCTGATAAAACAGGTTCCCTGTTCAAATCAAAAACAATTCTGAAAAAACTCATCAGCCCAAAATATACTAAAGTAGACTTGTACTGGACCAAGAAGCGGGACAAACAAGCGGAGCGAGTGAGGGCCAGTAATCTCATCAGCCTGAAATATACTGATATAGACTGGTGCTGGACCAAGAAGCGAGACAAACAAGCGGAGCAAGTGAGGCCCAGTAATCTCATCAGCCTGAAATATACTGAAGTAGACTTACTCTAGACCAAGAAGGCTCATTAGCCTGAAATATTCCAAATTAGACTTATACTACATCAAGCGAGTGCCACGAGAGAGTCCCAGAAAGCAGTCAGCCTAAAATACTCTAAATTAGACTTATACTAGAACAAGAAGCTGGAAATTTTGGAAATTTTTGAACTATGAAGAGCTAAAGACGACTAGCGAAAAGACATAAAACATGATCTTTATATTTTTGGCAACGCCAAGAAATCCTTCATCTTTTTTTCTGAACCGCGCAGATTCCTCTTTGGACGCAAACTTTCGAAATTGGTTTTGTGTAAGTCAATAATATTGCTCTCTTCTTTCTAGAAAGGCTTGCTACGTACAACACACCCTCTCTTGCCTACACCATCGTAGCAAATACATGGAATGAATATTGAAAAAACCAATATTTAGTTGTAGTGGATGAGACGAAGTACCTCACAGTCTATTTTCCAATGAAATAATCTTACGGTACCCAGTCCTCAAGTAGGATCATTGTGAATGAATTGTTGGGGAGATACACAAGAATTTAATTTTGGGCGTAATTTGTGAGGACAAAAATCAGGCAGTAGAGGTTTAGTAGGTGTGCAAATCAAAATCCACCAACCATTAGGAGTTGGAAGGTACAAAATTTGAAAGTCCGTTTAAAATTTTGCGGCAATAGGAAGGAAAAAATCATTATTTTTGATCGAATTACCTCGGTTAGTACTCTTGCTATCGCCCTGGCACGTTCGATTATGTCCTCCATCAGACGACGTAGTTAAAATAAAACTCCTGTCAGTAAACATACAGTGCATCGAAATAATTCACTCATTTTGGTTCAAATAGAATTACAAAATATCGTCGAAGTGCTATCGCCTACTTTCTATTCATCTTTAACATTCTGTCCTAATATACTCTGCTCCGTTTCGTCTCAAGAAATGGTCTTCAGATATCATCGCAGTCAAAAAGCTCCTTAAGTACCTTGTTCGCCCCTTTCTGATGTTGAAATTCAGTTTTCTCAGGACGCGGATGCGGATTGATAAATCCAAGCCGTATTGATTCAGAATTATCTTGCATCCTGGATGACCAAACTATAATAAAAAATAAGAAATACAAAAATAAGATATTGAACAAGACATTTGCCTTAATTTTTCAAACTAAAATGTGCACCGGAATTTGAAAATTCATCACAACGAGAAAAGACAAGTTCTCTTCAACGATTGAAGAAATATAATAAGGTGACCGATCAGACCTATGTAACATCTCTGAATCCAATTGAATCATTTTCTTTATCTCACCAGACATTGTGAAATTACTCGCTAGTCTCAACAAGAAAAAAATATGGCAGTTAATTTCTCATTCTCATAATCCCAAAGCAAGGTTAGACAATTTCGTAAATCGCATTCCAATAGAGGACCCTCTCAATTTCCTCCTCACTTAATTTTTCACCTTTTAACTAGGTACTTACCTATGTACAAAAATAATGAAGTAGTTTCTCCACCGAATTATGCAGGGTCCGGCGAAATGATGTGAACAGTTGAACGAAAAACTCCAGGAGGACTCCGCGACAATTTCGTGGAGTTCCCCGGTTGCCTGTTCACATCATTTTGCCGTACCCTGTATAGTAGTACACAATCTTCAATCATTTTCATTCAAAATCCAGGCCATATCGATCTCTTTTTATACCGTTAGAAATCAAGATCTCACATTTCTGAATTCAATAATCGAATTCTAAAACGATCCTTAAAAATTATAAGTTCGTTAAAGACTGATCATAATCCTTATTTTTTTTCCCAAGTTCCAAGTGATTTGTCATTCAACTTTTTTTTATTCACGACTTTTTCTCCACCAATCGCTTTTTATTTTTCTGTCCATTTATTTTCGACTATACTCCTCTTACCTTCAATCAAAATTTCTCGCTCGAGAGACCAGGATACAAATTTTCTCTTCGCAATCAAGGCTCAAACGTGCCGCATCAAATAAGAATTAATGAGAAAAAGTCAAAGTGAATGACTCCATTAAAATTTAGGTATCATTTTATTACAATACTACTATACGATATATTTTTATCTGATTAAGATAGTCCTAAAAGTACACATACTTGAACAAACTCACCTCTCTTGAAACTCGACTTTGATATTGTTAAGTCATCATAATATGTTGCCCCAAACTTCAAGTCAAAAATCGAATCGTGATATCAAATTGACAAATCTTGAAAGACATGAGAAAAATTGATCGATCATACAATTTCAAATCCAAGAGCAACAATAGATTAGTTGCTTCTTTGAAGCACAAGCGGTCTTGGAACATCGCCTTCGTCACATGGATAACACGAGTGAATGATACTTTTTTCCAATCATGAAAATTATTTCACCAGGATGCGTCAATCACCTAAATTGAATTTACTTTAGAGATTACGTACGAGTATTATTCTAAAAAAATATAAATTAATACTTAGTGGAAAAAAATGATTTTTTTATGCACCACTACTACGGGGACTTTTTTTAAAATAAACATCTTATTTATTCTCATAAATGGGAATGACTATTACAAACAAGAGTACTAGTAAAAGCTTTTCTTCGTACCTGAGTTTATCGGAACTACACTTCGAATGAAATTGTTCGACTTACACATGGTATCCTCACGTTTCTAGAAGTATGCAGAAAATAATGGTCGTTTTACTGCGAGTTTCTGCACAAATATGTTTATCACTTCCGCGCATCTAAAGCAGTTAAATTTTTCTCCTCATGCGTCAAAAGTCGTAAACGACGTGGGCAAGTTAAATTACGAACTGACTGTGGCCTTTTAAAATCGCTGCATTGTCAATACTTTGACCAGTCATAGATATCTTAGACTTTATTCGCAGTCATCCAAAATATCACCGGAGCACTTTGGCGAGTTTCATACAACAACACCCAGCGGATACAGGTTTGATCACGTTCAGGCTAATGATTTGAATTAACATGTTGAGACCCACTCGTCCACGTAGGGGCGTGGTTTCTTGATATTGATTTAAGTTTGGTCGCAAGAATGTCATGAGCTGATATGTAGATGTATGGTGACGAAAAAGAGTGTTCTTATTTGGCACTTTTGAAAGGGGTCATTTGATATCTTGTGGCGGAAACAAATTTCACTTCGAAAGCGGAAGAAAAAATGGAAAGTTTTTAAGAGTGGAAAAAAGTTTTTAATGTTTGGGGTTTTTAAGAAAGAAAGAACGGATGATAAGAGGGTGGAAACAGAGGAATTTTTGATGCTCAATTAATGCCAAAAAAAAAAAAAAATTAGGGAATGGGCTTTGAGGGCTGCAATTCCAACTTGTACACTAACTTACTTGTTAATTGTATATTCAATGCTTTTCGATGAAATAGCAAGCGATTCCAGGACCATTGTCGCACCTCGTGAGCATTGGTTTTTGATGTTTGAAACTGTACCACTAATCTTGTTCAAGATCCTCTGCAAGAAAATATTTTGCCTCAACACTCTTTGGGCCCCCTTCAAAGAATTTTTAGATACGCCACTGCTATCTAATGTGAAGAATTCTCACTTCATATGACCAGAGCTTCTGAAGGAAAAGTGGTCATCAAGTTAGCGTAAGATCACTATTGTATTGATTTTGGATTTCAAAGTACGGTGCATCATAATGATTGAACAAAGTTACGAGAGTGGTATTTTGTATAATTTTAACGCGAGAGATTTCGATGACACGTTATAAACGACCGTAATCGAATGGAAATGCAGAATGACATCATCTAATCACAATCACCTTAGCGAGGAATGGAGACGGGATATCTACTTTACTATAGGAGTAGAATTATGAATTTCTTTGATTATTTCTACAATTTCCAATGCGACACGTTTGTTTCAAAAACTCTCCTTGTGTAAGAAACGAACATTCTCAGACCTAAAAAATGAATGTCCGGATGTCAGGAGAATTGTGGTGTTGACTCAAGAGTACAGCAATGTGCTCTTTGAGCCGAGTTTTAAGAGCTCGACCTTTTTGCCAAATATAAAAGAAGGGACAGTCGTCACACTTGAAAATGTAAATACCATACTTTTCTTCGGAGAGAGCAGGATCTTTAGACTGAGAAAAGTGACTTGTCAAGACGTTGACTTCATCAAAAGCAGGTTCAAGATGAGGAAATCGAGTTATGTGGGAAGAAAGCTTGTCAAGATAGGAAATGGTGGTGGCATCTATGGCCATGAAACCCAGTTTTTTGTGTATCAATTTATCTATATTCAATCTCACATTATTTTCCTTAGCTATGAGCTTGATACAGTGTCCTCCTACATTTTGAAGGCTTCGGGGTGAAGGCAATAATAAATTTAGTATTTCTCCTCCTATTTGCCACCCTCTCAGAAGCATGTTGCCTATCTTGTGATGATTCATCGCCTAGTTTCCATCCTTCTCACGCCTGAAACCACACATCTAGGCATACACAATTGTCATGTGACTCAACCTCACCTACTCACAATGAATAGACACGAGAAAACTTTGTAACTGAGAAGTGCCTCGACCATGAATATCTTCCAAAAATAGGCAGATACACGAAGACTTCATATTCGTACTCGTCTTATTTAGAAAAACTCCTCTTTTCGATTCTCTAGAATTATGGCAGTAAATTCAAATACATTCCGTATGTTCACACTTTCAATCTTGTTCTTATTGGAGGGAGAGGGTGGGGTCTGTATATCCACTGTTTTATATATACATTGAAGCCAATAGATTCTGAAAATTTATTTCGAAACGCTTCTGTGAAATTGTTTACTCCGTCATTAAGATATCGGCTCACAAAAAGTTCCTGAATTTCAGCATCGTCTCTCTCTCTCTCTCTCTCTCTCTCTCTCTCTCTTTCGACGTCATCATGATCATGAGTTATGAAAATAAGTTTACATGACGCTTTTTCTCGTCAAGCCTCAAGTACTGAAACTTTGTAATCTTTGAAACCCATGTTTACTCCTAAAGATTCTTCACTTTCGTCTGCATTTGCGGCTTCGTTATATCATTCTGAAATTTCCATTGGACGGATGAAGTTTCTGAAATTTTTCTAAAATGCCACATATTTAACACATCTAACAATATCCTCGTTCCAAGTACCTACCTGATGGTAAATTTTTTACGATCGAAAAACAATTCTGGGGTTTTCTACGAAATAGGAGCTTCCGTTACGTTGTACCACCCTTCGGTAAGAAAATTTGGCTGTCCTCAGTTCCATCACGTGTTTCTTTGCAAGGATTTGCTGGCATTCATACGACCTTGAGCGACAGACCACGTTAAAAGCTGTAAAATTTACTTTGTACATAAAAATTTTTATGGAGGAATATTTTCTATACGATCTTATATTGATAGTACAGCGTATTCGACGCTTTCAAAACAAAAAAATTCATAAAACTTTGAGGCCATAAACCCATCTATAAGGAGCGGAAACGGGTATATAATGGGCACATCGAGCTGTAAAATATAGTTATAGTTGCAATACGCGACGGAAGAGGTTTGCTGTGCAGTTTGGGATTTACCTGTTCCTGTATATAAGTAAGAACTACCTTTTCATTTTTTTGAATTTTATAACTCTTGATCTAAGTGAACAATCAAAATTCGCTATCCGAGTCCGCAATCTGGTTCTTTGATTGGTATTTTGTTAGTCCTGTAGCAGTACCCTTCGTGTAGCCGTAAAATAAAGACAAAAATCAGTTGGTTTATTCTTCCTTATCGAAGGGACACGAAACCAATTTCGATTTGATGGTTTGGAAAACGAACTATCTTTTCTAGCTGAAAAAAAATTACTTGAATATCTACCATTATCATTGTTTGGTTTTTTATTTCAATATTTTATTCCAGCAATCTATACAGAAAATGCTTTTTTTTTCGGAGCATTATTTTCCATTTCCGAAAAAAAAAATCAATCATCCATTGATGAGCGCGTTGACTAATGGTGCTTCATTTTCAAATTCTTTTCTTGATCATTTATCCCTACCTTGACCCTTCAGGAATCTGGGGACATAGAAGGAAATTGAGAAAATTTTCATTCGATTTTTCTAATGACTTCTCATAAGTAGGTACTAACCGCACTCTCAATCATCATTTGCAATTGACGGTGCCGCCGCTATGTGCCCTTTTTGCGGCCATAATTTAATTCGATAATTTGATCCTTCAAGAAGAATCAGGTGAAGTTACAAAGCTATCAAGCTCGTACTCGTGAATACAACGAAGAAGGATATCGGGTTTAGAAAATATAAGGTAAACAAACTCAGAACTTAGAATGCATTCTTTTCAAAACTACGTTTCTTGCTATGTGCCCTTATTGCAGCGGTACCGTCAATTGATATAGTCATATTTAATTTTGAAAAACCCAACAATGAAAAATTTGGTCGAAATATTTGCATATTGGTGAACTTAGAGATGGAATAAGACGTTAGGTTTGTCAGCCAGATTGATCTCGTTTTACAGTCAGTGACTTTGAAATGAAAAAATATTGTAGCAGAGCGGATGAAACTTTTCTAAAACATACGTGCAATGAAACTTTTCCTCAAAATTTTCTGCAATACCTACTACGAAACGTTCACTTTGTTCTTCCGAAAACGGAAGAATTTCTGACTCAAAGTGATTAATAATAATCATGAAACTTTCTTTATTGGTGGTTTCGGTATAAAATTGATTGAACGAGAAAATTAAGTGTCAAACTTAATTTGATGAAAGTTCTCCCTCTAGGTTCATTCATTCTACAGATATTTCTTAAGCCTGATTTTACACACGAACAATATTCTTTCATATACAGTCCCCAAATCACATTACCGACTAAATACGATGTAGTAGACCGGCTTACGAAGAAGACCTCTCTCTTCCAGAATCTTCTTCAGAATCTGATTTAGAAATTAATGCGCCGGGGACAAATTTTCAAAAAATTATATGATTTCTGGAATGATGGAATAAGCTCAGAAAAAGTGAAAAATGGTTATAATATGTGCAATTTTTGGCTCTCTGTATTTTACTTTTTTTCAAAAAGTGCGAAAAAAGTAATCTTATTCTTGCTCTTGGGTATGAATGAAGGTACATTTTTGTACCGGTTAGTAGAAAAAACCACTTTTTGGCCTTCTTGCAACAGAAAATCTTGACACGAAGAAGTCATTCTCATTCGTCCTAGAATAAATTGGTTCCGCTCGCCTTACTCATTTATATTTCCTCTTCGGTACATGCTTCTCAAAAAACATAAACTCATTCTTTAGACAGTACATAAGCATGAAACAAAAATGTTCATATCGAAAAAATCGACTCAATAAAAAATAAAATTTAGTGATATTCTCATCATAAAATTTTTTTTCTTCCATCACTTTATCCGAAACACTCAAATTTTTGTCATCTATGCGGAAGAAGATTATCATAAAATTAGAAAAAATAATCACAGATTTTCCGTTGACTCCACTCATGTGGCTAAAATCAAACATTCAGCATTAGAATTCCTCTTTTTTATTGCACACGATCGCACGTTATTTTTGCGTGCGGTAAAGAAGTTTTCGGTGTCTCTTTGCAAGTCGTCACTTGAGCACTGCCTAAATATCGTAACGTTGTGAAATACCGCACGACGACGAGATAAAACGATATTCATAAAATTTTTGTTTTGCGGAATTGTTAGAAAATTCGTAGAAATATTCCAAGTTATTTCTTTATGACCCTCTCGAATGGTTCGAAAACTGAAATCGGCTCAAATAAAATTGAAATGATATATTTTCAAATTTCGGCTGTTTTCTCCCCCAAAGAGGTGTCTCACTCTCCTTGATTGCTATGAGGGACCTCACTATCGTACTTTACCCTCTCGATATTCTCTTCAAGAACTTCAAACAACATCTTACCGAATTTCTCAATCTCAGCCGGGTTACTCAAGGATTGGTTCAATTTAAAGTTATAACCGTCATGAGGTAGAATAAAAATTAGATGCCAATATTGCAGAAACGCAATGGTAGCGGAGAACTCGCTGGCACTTGCTTCATCTGGCGTAGACAAATTTTCTTTGCAAGGTAAGATAACGATGAAGGTCGAACGCAGGAGAAGAAAATTCTAGGCCCTAGACGTTTCCCCAAAAAGGATGACGTCAAAAGTGAACTGGAAATGCCCCCCATAAGAAAAAATCACAAGTGTTCAGAATTATCTAGCGTAGACAAATTATCCTATGTAGCATATATTAGAATTTTTTTAATCAAATTGGGTGACGTCATTAATCGTTATCTTAGATTATGCTACATAGGACAATTTGTCTGGGCTAGATAATTCTGAACACTGGTGATTTTTTCTTATTGGGGGGGGGGGGGGGAGCTCATTTCCAGTTCACTTGTGACGTCATCCTTTTTGGGGAAACGTCTAGAGCAGCGGTTCTTAACCTTTTTCGCTCAAGTTCCACTTGACAAAGTGGAAATTTATTGCGTACCATTTGGAAGTATGAAGTCATAGATTGTAGTAAAAATAATGACATATTAATTTTAAGGAGACAAAAAATGATTACCTAGTCAAAAATCGAGTTTTAATGCAAACCGTGAGCCTGTTTGAAGGAGACCAAACACTCAATTTTGGGTTGTAAATTAATCTCAAACGCAGACAGATAATCGGCTCCGGTACTTATTTTTAAAATAAATTAAGGAGAAACCCGTTTCACATAGATAGGTTGATGTGAAAGGAAGAAATGAACGGATCGCTCGCGACTATCCAAAAGAGAGTACTCAATTTTCTGACTACACCAGAATTATTCTGAAGTTGAAGTTTTGAAAGCGGATGCTAGTTCGTCATCGCATGACAAATTACCTAATGAGCTCGTCTCGCCGAAAGGGTCGAATTTTGCATTGGAGGGATCTCCGAGCGACATAGTATCTTCATGGTTATTGGCTGGAAAGTAGGCGTTCAAATTGGAAAGTACTTAACTGTTCGCAATTTAGAGCTTCCCTCACTTGTGGAGGAACTGTGAGTTCACGTTCAAGAGCAAAGTCGCACAGTAGTGGTAAATAGCGGTAGGTACTCATTTCTTTTGACAATATTCGCTTCTTGGTTTATCTACATACTTTTTATCGTTTTTCTTATCGCCTCGCGTACCACCTACAGCCAACTCGCGTACCGCTGGTCTACAGCCTCGAATTTTCTTCTTCTGAGTTCGACCTTCATCGTTATCTTACCTTGTAACGATTAATGACGTCATCCAATTTGATCGAAAATATTCTAATCCCTCAACATTTTTTCGAAAACGATAGCTTCACAGACGCGAACGTTTCCTGAGAATGACCCCAAATATTGCTTTATCTAGCCTAGACAAATTTTTCCTCGCTAAAAATAAAAATACACCCAATCCTCGACTTTTTCAAATGTCCAGATTTATTAAGATTCTGGGGAATTCTGTTTAACTTTGACCAACCTACGTATTCTTTCGCGCCTCCTTTTTTCTCTACGACAATTGTTTCAGCTGCTAAACTTTTACTCTCTCCTCTGAAATTTTCAACCTTCTCGTACGACACGGCATATACGTCCTGCGTTCTCTCATCCTCGATATCACTTTTTGCTCCTGGTAAAAAGATTCAGAACAATCAAAGAAAAATTGGACTCTCGGTTCCTCTCATTCGGGTTCTTCAACAACGAGAAAGTCGTGCACTATCGACTCAAAATTGGTCGCACCAAAATAACTATATTTTCCAGGCTACTGAGCAGGGACTCGTATTCGCCGGGTATTGAAGGCTGATGTTTTTTTATTATCTTAATTTTTTGAATTTTATTAGTTTTGTTTCCATGATAAACCTTTTCTGAAGAGGATTTTGCTTTCGAATGTACTCGTCATCGTAATCAAAGGGAGGTGTGTGATATCACAACATTGATAATAGTGAGTGACAGAAGGCAAAAGTACCCGCTTATGTGTTTGATTGTGAATCGATATAACGATCATTGGTCCAATCATTGTGTAACGTTTCAATCATACCTTGATATTCGAAAAAAATCTTCTGGCGGAGCCAAATAGAAAAAGATCATGTTTCATGTCAAGCCCTGTGTAGACCTATTTAATCAAGCAGCCTAGTTTAGGCCTAATACCTGCTCATTCGCGGTGGTCAAATTTCACGCAACTCATAAACTTGGAGTACAAACAGAAATTAATATACATCTTCGGGCGTTTGCAAGGAAATTCAAAGTAAAGATCACTTATATCAATCTCGATAATATCGATATATCAATCTCGATTATATAGAAATATCAATCTCGATTATATCGATATATCAATCTCGATTATATCAATGTATCAATCTCGATAATATCGATATATCAATCTCGATTATATAGAAATATCAATCTCGATTATATCGATATATCAATTCATTGATATCGATTATATCGATTACATCGATTATATTGATAACTGATCTCCATTGTATCGAAATATCGGTTCTTTTTATGGCTGACTTTCCGCTTTGAAAACTAGTACACTGTATGTCATTAGGTCTAGTATAATGAAAGCTCATAGCTAGAATATAGCGATATTATAAAGCTAGTATAAACCTAGAGTATAGACTGGGCAAGGTAAACTCGTGGGATGAACTAGCAAATTTTCAAATCACCCAAAGAGAGACGAGGGTGAAGGGGGGAGGGAGAGCACTCGGAAAATTTCAAACTAGGGGTCAGGGCAGAGTAAAGACATGAAACATGTCAATAAGAAATAAATAAGAAATCAAAGGTTCATATTCAAAATCTAGTTCTCAAATGTTTGAAAATGCATTTTTGTTCCCGTATTTACCTCTAGTATTGAAATATCAATGAATGATCGAAACGTTCCTTGTGTATTCAGGGGGACTTTGGGCGATGGCTAGCGCCAGGCCGTAGCGAGAAGTCTGTTTAATACGTCAGCGTCACAGGGGAAGGGTCTCTTGCTTCTGTGTCGTTGGAGTCCTCCATCTTTCTTACGTTGTAAGCCATTTCACTTCATATTTTCACAGACATCCGCATTCTCATTTGTACTTGATTCAGAATGAATCTCAGTTTATCCTTTTCTCTTATCTTCTCTGTACTTCACATTTTGGCCTCTCTTCCACGACACTCCCTTCTTATTTCAATTTCAAAATTATAGCGAATGCCTTAGACTTTGGAGGCTTCAAATATTTCTCTTGGTTTCTGCTACACGCTAAAATTTTCGTAATGGATGTGCATTTGAACTGCCTTATGCAAAAGCCGTCCAAGTGACACTCTGTCATTCTACGGAAAGGTTCTCTAAATGCGTTAAGTAAGAGCCTTACAATTGTGCCCGGTCTCTGATTAAAAAAATTTCGCCTGGGCGGCTTTTACTTAACAAAGTTCATTCAAGTCTAATCAGATACGATCTTTATTCCATGTTAGAAATATTTTCCCAAATAACTGCTTTTAATACATCCTTGTTTTTTTTTTTTTTTTTGTCATTAAATGAGAACATGAAAAGTAAACTTTTCTTATTTTTTTCTTTCAGGATCATCATTCTACTTCTTGATTCAGAGGAACTCTCTCAAATCAAAATGAAAACCATTATCCTTGTAATTTTCTTATCCTCTGCTTTAACCTCTGCTCTGGCAAAGCCGATGGGTTTTGATATGAGTGGTCTTCCAGGATGTGATACCACTACTTACAATCCCGCATGTGATACCACTACTACTCCATGCCCTACAACTACTCCATGTCCTACTACCACACCTACTACAACTCCATGTCCTACTACTACATCCACTACTACTCCATGTCCTACTACATCTACTACTACTACTCCAGCTTCAGTGTGTATGCCAGACACGAGTGGACAAATGGGAGCTGCGTCTGACCAAGCAAGCGGCTCGATGAAAACAGCTAAAAAAATGGACTCCGATGCAATGTCAAAAGGATCTAGTAACATGAAGAAAACTCAAAAAACAGGAACTAAATCGATGAAAAGCGCACAAAGCAGTAGTGGTAGTATGGCAAGTAGCGCTCAACAACAATGCACAGACACGGCTAGTAGCGCCCAACAAAAATGCACAGATACGGCCAGTGGTGCTCAATCACAATGCACAGACACAGCCAGTGGCGCTCAACAGAAATGCACAGATACAACCAGTGGTGCTCAACAGCAGTGCACGGATACGGCCAGTAAGGCTCAACAACAATGCACAGACACAGCCGGTGGTGCTCAACAACAATGCACAGACACAGCCGGTGGTGCTCAACAGCAGTGCACAGATACGGCCAGTAAGGCTCAACAACAATGCACAGACACAGCCAGTGGCGCTCAAAGTACTTGTGGAAAAACCTCCCAAGGTATGACTGATAAGATGACCGGTATGGCTAGCGGAATGCAGGATAATGCAATGAGTAAAATGGGAGATATGACGAAAACTTGCCAGGGAAAAGCTCAAGGTGCGATGGATATGAGTAAAGGAATGACAAATCAAGCAATGGGTATGGCAGGTCAAATGCAAGGCAAAACCGGTGACATGACAAAGATGGCTAATTCCATGGCAGCGGGTATGATGGGTCAAGCTGGATGCATGGCGGGCGATATGGAAAAAATGGCTAATAGTATGATGGGTAAGGCTCAAGACGCCATGAGTGGTGCAATGAATATGGCTGGAGGTGTTGGTGGTTCATCTTGTTCCTCCACGACGCAAAAATCTAGCTGCGATTAACTGCCACAATATTACACATTAAATCGAGCAAGGACAAGAAAATACTGCTGAATTAAATCTTTAGCATTGCTTCTATGACTTATACCATCTTCTTTTTATTTTCAAAATTGTTCACTGAAATAGATACACTCATTGTAATATTGTAATCCACATCATGAATAAAGCTAATTGAATGCGCGGCTATGTCATCTCTCGAGTTTTTGCGACCACAAAATCATTGAGATATATAGGTACGTATATATTTTACTGCTTCTTAAAACTGGGAAAAATTTCGTATTTTAGTAGGAAAATTCGATGAGAGAGCGCACAGGTCTGCTTGGGGACGTTTGTGCATAATTCAAGATTCGAAATATTTCATCATCATACCAAACACATTCGTTAGGAAAATGCATTGTTGAAAAGCAATATTTGAAGCTAAAGATTTATTTCTGTTCATGTACTATTGGTACGAACAATGGTTGAAAATTCTGATTAAATTCGTACTAGCTAACAGAAAAATTAAATTTTCATGACGTCTTGACGACTTTTTATATTCGAGTAATAAAAAAGTACCGGCAAAGGATTACAAAAAAATTGGTTTACACTTCCGGAGAAATCGTCGTACTTTATTTCCACGCCATCTCTAGTTTTTCACTTCAAGTAACGATCTTTGACAACGATCTCTATCGTCATTTGAGAGCAACAACTGTAGCAAGTAGGTGCGAAAAAAGTTTAAAGAGAGCGAAATAGTACATTCATTCAGAGAAGCATTTACCTACTCGTAAAATTCTATTATGAAAGAAAATAGTTTGGCTTTAATAATACAGGTGAAATCGAAGTGAAATATTTTCATATAATTATTATTACCTTCCCAAAAGAAAAGAAAAAAAAAATCAAAAATTCTTTGAACTTTTAGAAGGGGTTAAAAAGATTACTTCGTAGCGAGTTCTATTAGAAACTCGTGAAAATAAATTGTAAATAACAAATGATTAAGGCGAACAAAAACGTTATCTTAAATCTTTAAAACTGGATTTCTCATTTCTTAATTATTCTTCACATTTAATTTGTAATAATTATGTGATCTTTGCTCCGTATGTATTTCTTATAAAAGCCGTCATGCTCAATGGAAGTATTTTGGATACTTTTGCCAACAGTAGATCGGGTGGTGTTATAACAAAAAACTTGCCCTACACGTACCTCCATTTTTCAGAATTGTCCATCAAAGGAAGTTGAGTAAGTGTTGCCAGATGCAGCCTGTGACCAATATTTCAGATGGACGCTTGGGTGGTGAGGTTTGACGGTTTTTACAATTATTGGTGTATTTGCGGGGAAAAGGGATTCAGGTTAACACCCCCCCCCACCCATGAAGAATTCGATTCTTCAAAAGTTCCAGAAAATTCCACTCACCCAATCTCCCAGAAGCTCAGTAAAAAGAATGAAAGTATAAAATTTCAAATTTATTTCTACGCGTCAAATCTCACATTATATAATTTACGTATTAGAACACTTTAAAAGTACTGCCATCATTACTTTATTTAATAAAACCAAACGAAAAGCCCAACCTTTCGGAATACACCTATTCCTTTCACGAGGACGATGTAGTTTTGTACTCATCGTCTCCTGAAGAAGGTCTCTAGCCTCTACCAGATCGAAACGTCGTGAAAAATGAGCTCTCGACCATGATTAATTTTTTTGTGGCAAATGTGCGGGAAGAGCCGAATTTTTCTGTCTATCGTTCTAATAATTGGACGCTTTTAAGCTAAACCCAACCAAGCGACATGACAACGATCTGGGGAATAGAAAAATCTCCACTTAAAGTAAATGGATATTTCTTCAGTTTTCCAGATTGTTATCATGTCGCTGGTTGGGTTTGGCTTAAAAGCGTCCAATTAATATCTATCCGTCAAGTTGCAAAAAAAAATTTATTCTATTATATAATTTAGGTTCGAGTGAAAAGAGAGAATTGATCTCCATAATATTAAAGAACTTGTGAATTTTTCATCGGGAGCTTTTTTTGGAAAAGACGTCCGCGTTCCGGCCGGCCGAGTATAAAGCTAGTATAATATAACGAAGGGTCCTAGCCAAATTGAGTCCAGTATTAGCCTGATTAGGAGAGCTCTTTCAAGTAACTAGAAGATATTCAATGCATCATACACCAATTGGCTTGACCCCTTCAATGAGCGAGATATGTAACGCTTAAAACACCCCCTTCAATTAGCCAGATGTGCAAGGCTTCAATCACCATGAGACTCACTAAAAGGCCCTTCCAAAATACCCCATAAAAAAGGTTCCTTGCCTCCCCCATTCAACTTCGTGAAAGAACCCATGAATTTTCCAAGTCCCTTCCTATCACTAATATAATATCAGGAGGCGTCCTAGGCTAATTCAAGTCCAGTATTCTGTATTTTAGGCGTTAGCTTAAATTATAATACTGAAGTTTTTGGAATACATTTTTGACTTGTTTCATGTCTTTGCTGTGGTCTCATTCTTATGGGAATTTTCACTGTGGCGGTGATTCTCAAATCTGCGAGTTCAGGAGTCCGAGGGTCTTCCCCCCCCCCCCCGAAAGGGACTTACAAAAATTTTGATATTTTCTCAGGAGTGATTCTGAAATCTGCGAGTCCGAGTTCGAGGCCTCTCCCACCCCGCCCTGTAGTTTCTAGCTTATCCTAGATTTATACTAGGCTAAGAAAACGCTGAGAGTCCTAATGAAGCTATTAACTTGTGACGTCATAAATTCGGTGACGTCATAAGTCGTTAATCCTGGTCCATTTACAACATCTGAAACATACTAAAGCGGGACAAACAAGCGGAGCGAGTGAGGCCTCCTAATCTCATCAGCCCGAAATATACTAAAGTAAACTTATACTAGACCAAGAAGCGGGACAGATCAGGCGAGTGTGCCGCTCTAAAGCTTTAGCTTAGAATTCTAAAATATTTTTGTCTCGCATTATCCACAACATATCTGATTGGGCAAAATTTTGAAAAGACATGAAACATGATCTTCATCTTTTTGGCTGCGTAAAGGAATCCAACACCCCTTAATCAATCTCTCTCCCTCTCCCTCTCTTTTTAGTCTTTCATGGGATAGTAAGTGAGTTTCTCCGGAACATTATTTTGATAGCTCCCTCCTACTATATATACATAGCTTGGTGGTCGGGGTATACGACCAGATTGAATTAGCTCCTTAAAGTAACTAGATATGCAATGATACATAATCCAGATGTGCAATGATTCAAACACCGTGCCTTCGAAGAGCCAGATATGCAGCGTTTCAAATACCATGAGACTCAGAAGGCTCTCTAGGATACCCCATAAAACAGGCCCTCATTTAATTCCGTTAAAGAACCCGTGAATTTTCTTTCGGATTCTCCACCCCCCCCCCCCAATATGCTCCCGTTGAAACTTCCTGGGATTTACTAGTTTATCCGGTAGGTAATTCAGAAATGGGTCCAAAGTGGGTTGCTGAAGTGGGTTTAGTTTTCATCATTCAAACCTGATGTACAGTATTCTAAGGAGGGACAAAACGAGCGGAAAGAGTGAGCTCTTGAAAGCTAGAAGTGTAAAATATTGTAAAGTAGTAAAACCATGAAGGTCGCGAAAGAGCTTTTTATTGACTTGAAATACCCTAAACTGGACTTACACTAGAACAAGAGGGGGAGCAAAGGACCGGAGCGATTGAGTCCCCTAAACGTCACTAGTTTCAAATATTCTGAATTAGATTTATACTAGCCCATAAGAGAAGTGTAATTCCATTTACACGGCCATGCTGACACTCTACAGTAAAGTACTTGTATACTGAGAAAGACATGAAACATGATCTTTATTTATTTGGCCACGCCAGAAAATTTCTCATCGAGTTTTGATGAAAAGAGCTATATTGTACTACGATTACGTTACAAATTACCTACTAGGCCAATTCATGTTAATTGAAGTAAGTTGAAAAATATTAGTTTCACATAAATGACGAGGTTTAGGGCGATTAAGAACCAGATTAGACAGGAGGAATGTCGGCTGACCTACACTCAAATTGCTCTTTACCAATCATTATAGAGAATGCGCGAGTCTATTTCACAAATCCAGTCCCTCTGAAAAAGCTCGAACTTGAAGGAAAGTACCTCCCTTTTGGAGGCTCCAACTATGAGGTTGCTGAATAAATACAAACCAATAATATGTAAAAAATCCTAAAGAAGTGTTCAATGGGACGCATATGAAAGAAGGTGTGATTTCAATTTCTATTTCATTTTATTGTTGTAATTATTATATTCCCATTATTTTTAATTACTTATCGGTGATTTCTTTCTAACAGGGAACCTGTTTTTTTTGGGGAGGGGGGGGGAATATAAGAGAAATGACGGGAACCGGGTGCCATTCGGCATACTTGGGACTTGGAAAAGGGGGTCGTCCTGCAAAACGCGGGACTATGAGAAAATTCAACTTCTCAGCTACTCAGTATATAATAGGAGACGAACTTGGAAAAATTTTGACCTTCGAGTTTTACGGATGGGATGAGTACTTACAAAAATTTTGACCTCCGGGCTTTGGGTGATGGCAGGGTGATTTGGAAAAATATCGACTTTTAAGCAAAATTCGAACATTGAGCTGTATCTGATAAGAAATCCTCATAAAACAGGTTCTCTGCTTGCCTCAATTAACACAGTTAATATTTTAGTTGAAGTATTTCTTTTATGCACCCGTTTATTTTCCCATAAACTTCATCTTATCAACATTTGCTTAATCCTTCTGCCGTATCTTTATCTTGAACGATCCAAATCCATAAGTAAATTCAGTCAACCACGACTTCGGTGCCTAAATTGAATGGTCTTCTTCCCAGCCCATGGAAATTTTTGGTTTCAGAACTCCGTAAGAATGAGTTATTTTTAAGGTATTTTGCTGGTAGTGAAGATGCCATACAGGATCACTTCTTTACCAGAATGAAGAATGTTACATCTGCAGACCGCGAAGAAAAAATTCATTATGTTTCCAGGAATTGTCATAACCAAAATTATACTGTTCATGTTACATATAAACATCTGTGAACTAAAAACTAAATTTCTAATGTCGTATTACCGTTCAAAGTTCTAAATTCTCAGGACACAGTGCACCATAAAAGTAATGCATTTCAAATGAACGTGAAATTAAAAACGTCACTACAAATCTTGTTTTTCGACTCGTCCAGCGGCTACTCTGTAAACTCATATGATACACGAGTACTACTTCTCTGTGAAGAATTTGATACAGAAGAAATGTATAAATTCGTCGGGAAATATTGAAGTCTCGAACACTGTACGACACGAAGTAACAATGAAAATTTCATTTTAGACCTCATCTTTTGAGGTTTACTTCCCTCCTCGCTCGAAGCACCGACGGCAAAAATGTAGATTTCGAAAATTCTTCGAGAACCTTGAATTTTCGGTTCACGCGCCTTTTACATAGCGCCTACACTATCGCTATCTCTACTGCCTTTTGGCGACGAGACGCATCAGCGGTAACTTTGTACGACCAAAATTAACATTAATAATTTCGCGAAATTCATTATACTTACAAAAATTCTCACGTTCGTTAATTTTCTCAACAGTTCGTATATGACGAAGGAGATAGAAAAGGAGAGTTAGGCACTGTGTGCACAGCACGTTAATTGTGGCGGCCTTTCTCACTCTATTGGCCGCGACGTCCAAAGTTCTAACGTCTTCTCTCCATAGTTTTCGTACCGCTACGAGAGACTACGGTCACATACAGTAACAAGGTAAAAGAGAGAAGTAAGCGTCCGACGACGAGCTCTATACTTTCTATTCGAAGTTCTAACTTAGAACTTCTAACGCAGCGAGAGAAAGTTCAATTCTAGTCCGAACTTTAAAGTTAAATTAAACTTAAAACAAATTTGCAAACATTAACATAAACTCGTCCCAGTTCTGCTTAATACCGCTGCCGGCCAGCGCCGCGAACGTCGTGGACCGCTTTTTGTCCACCAATTTAACGAGCACGGACAACACAAAATTATCGTTTCGAGCAAATAAATGCGTACAGCATCCCCTTCCTCGCAACCGTTCCACCACCTGAAGCTGCCAGTTAGTTGACCACAGCCGGGTTATTAATAATCATCCGTCTGTCCGCATCGCCAGGGTGCTAAAGAAACGAGCTAATTTACTTGCGTACCGCACCTTTCGTGTACAGTTGACGCTTTTTTTTTTCTGTTCTCGAAAATCATCTCAGAAGCGGTTTGAGGAATTTTAACGGAGCTTCTCGGAAGTATTAGCACTTTTTGAATTTAGCTAGGGGTTTTGTAAAACTCTTTCAAACGAAAATTGATTAGTTCCATACGAAAAGCGTATTCCAATCCTTCTGAATGAGTGAAAACGTTGATTTTTTACCTTTATTGTATCATCAAAATAAGTATTCATTTCCAGAAATGTTTCCAGAAATGAATTTTCTTCTAGTCCATGATTAGAGAGTCAGAATCTTGATTCTAGATTTTATGGATAACAATATGTATGGATCTGGGCGACTAGTAAGAGGGAAAAGTCTGTTGTATGTACCGGGTAGAAGCAAAAGAATGATGAAGCACGAATATGATAAAAAAAAGAGTCTTCACTGTTTTCCACAATCCACTGCAATCTACTTTTCAAGTTCGCACACAAGATCCCTCCAAGAGTGCCTTTCGTCATGGTAATTTGTCCTTTCAGTTTTCCCATTGTATCGTTAAAGAAATGCGTTTAACAAGATTGCTTTATGAATTTTAGAACTTCGGTACAATACACGCAAGTTTATCGGTAAGGCAGCGTCTCAACTGCCTCCTCTCTTCCAAAAATATTTGAATGCATAAATTTTAATTCTTTTCATCCGGCGGGAGGGGGGGGTTGACCCACGTTCGAATCTAGTGGGAATCTACAGGGGCGAGCGTCACAGGAGTACAGCGAACACACTGAGGGACGAGTCGTACAAGTACATACGCGTAAGGTGAGTCACGGTGAGTTAGGGGCAGTTCAGCAATTGCCGAGATGGCAGCCATGGCTGGAGACCCTACACACTCTGACGGATAATGACGTCAGCGTCAGCATATACCAGTAGCAAGACTCACACATTATGAGCCACGAGACACCTCAAAGAGCAATTCTCCCCTTGAAATAACCCTCCGCGAATCATTCTACCACTTTCCTCATTTTGACATGTTTCATGTCTTTTCTCTACACCCCCTAATTCTTGAAAAAACTCACGATTTCTTTTGAGCAATAGCATTGACTATACACATACCAGACGAATACTTGCATTGTTAGAAAAGTTGTCACTTTGAAGGATACTGACACCAGAGTGTGCTGCGTGTTAACCAGCAGAGTGAAAGAGACAGAACATCTTTCCCTCTCTCTTACACCAATGTATTAACACGCAGCACACTCTGGTGTCAGTATCCTTCAAAGTGACAACTTTTCCAACAATGCGAGTATTTGTCTGGTACGTGTATAGTCAATGGCAATAGTAATAAGAGGAGGAGGTCAAAAATTTTTCAAGTCCCAAGGTCATAATTCGGTAAGGACCCTCAAGGTAGAGGGGGTGGGAAAGGGACTTGGAAAATTTTGATCTTTGAGCTATAGATGATAGGGGGGGGGAGCTCAAAAATTGTCCAAGTCTCAAGGTCATAGTTAGGTAAGGAAGTTGCCTCCTGGACGCCGGACCTTTTTTCCAGAAAGACCCCTGATAAAACAGGTTCCTTGTTAAAATTGACCGGGCGTCCGGGCGTCCGGCAGTGACCTTGGGACTTGGAAGAATTTTGGTAAAAAAAATAAATAACAAATAAAAAATAAATAAAATTAAATAAAATTAAATGGAATAATAATAAAATAAAATAAAATAAAAATAAAAATAAAAATGAAAAATAAATTGAATAAATAAAAAATAAAAATTAAAAAAAATTAAAAAAGAATAATAATAAAATAATATTTTGAAAAAATGATAAAAAAATAATAAAAAAATAATAAAAAATAATAATAAATAAAAAATAAATGAATAAAAAAAATTGAATAAAATAAAATGGAATAAAAATGAAATTAAAAATAAAATAAAATTAAATTGAAAATAAAAATAAATGTCTGGGCGGTCATTGAAAAATTTGCGAGTATCATCCTCTCTCTCAAAAAAAAATGATAGAAAAAAATTAAATCAAAAAATAAAATAAAATATAAATAAAATCAAAAATAATCATGAAAAATCTCATCAGCCTGAAATATACTAAAGTAGACTTGTACTGGACCGAGAAGCGGGAGGAACGAGCGGAGCGAGTGAGGCCCAAATATACTGAAGTAGGCTCACACTTGACCAAGAAGGCTCATTAGCCTGAAATATTCCAAAGTAGACTTATACTACATGAAGCGAGTGCCGCGAGTGAGTCCCAGAAACAGCCAGCCTAAAATACTCTAAAGTAGACTTATACTAGAACAAGAAGCTCGAAATTTCGGAAATTTTTGTACTATGAAGAGCTTAAGACGACTGGCGAAAAGACATGAAACATGATCTAAATATTTTTGTCAGCGCCAAGAAATCCTTTATTTTACTGAAGGTCCGCGGGCCTGATCAGCTATAAACGCTAGCCCGTGGTAAAGAATGATGCAATACCCGTGGCATACAATCAATTTTGGAGTTGTATTTATAAATTACATCGACACTATGTCGACCATGGTTCGAAAAGAAGTCAATTTTTGGTTGATTTTGAGTCAATCTCTCGTCGATTCAGCGTCAATTTACCGCACATTGACAGAGGTGGCTAGAATTTCAACATTTTCTCATTCATGTCTTTCGTACCCCCACTCCTCTGTTTTCAAAATTTCTAATCACTATTCAAGAAATTTAATGTGTAGTTTTATCTTTTCATGACTTCTCACGCTGCAATAAGGCAAACTCTATTTTCTTTCGCATTTCAATTTTTTCTGAATAAGATGCCTTGGATTCTCCTACGGAATGATAATGATGATAATGATGATGATGATGACAGCTTTAGATAGTACAGAGGAGAAATACAAGTAAATATTTATAAATGAGAACATTCATGTCCGGTACCCGGTGTGGTTCCGTGCACAAAATGCACCATACAACAAAGCGACTTTTCAAAGCAACCGGGAACGGTGACGGGCGCTCGTAGTGGGGGTTCAACTGAAAGACAGCTTTGCAACACATGGGAAGAAGAGAAGATGCCGGTCCTGAGAACATTGCCAAAGATCAAATGACTTTTTTGAGGAAGTTCGGCTAGGGTAAAAAATTATTCCAATGTCCTATTCAATAAGACTTATTTCTGTTCAAAAGTCGATTGTTGAGAAAAGGCCGAGGAGAAATTAATCGAAAGCTAACCGAATGATCCCACATAGAGTGCTCCTCATTTACCAGCGTTGAATGATTACAATAGATGCTGGATATTTGGTAACTGCGGGAGATACGATTTTCTATTCTAACTCTCAATAGTTGAGAGAATGATCATTAATATCACAAAATCATTAAAAAAGCGAAAAACAGTTTCACCCGATATGCCTTCTTTCGTTTAGATGCGTATGAGAATAATATAATTGCAACATTTTTGCCCATCTGTTCTCAACTCTGTGCATGTTGATTCGCAAAAGGGCACCATGACGTACGCATGGATTATGATTAGCATTATGGCGAGCCAACAGCAGCAGGCTTGACGTGTATGCCGACCTCTTCTTTCTTTCTTTTTTCTCTGGAAACACGTTAAAATTGTATCGTGGGAACGAGAACATTTCTATCTTCTATCCTCGATATTGTTTCGTCGATGAAGAAATTTCCAATTATCAGTGCAAGCATCTGTCGTCGTCATCGTCATCATCATCGTAGTCGTGGAACCGACTCGACTGTGCGTAGAGATATAGAAAGAGTTCGACGAAAATTGAGCGAAATAATAAAAGGATACGGCGAGATTAGTACCGTTCGTATAGGCTTGTGTGAATACGCGTGGGAGAATTGGTGACCGCTTTGTGCTTGTATTTTGGGTATCTTCTCCCTTTATCCGAAGTCATTCGACAATTGAAATTATGAGGTGAAATTTCACCGCTACCTGTCACGCGTGTGAACAGTTGTTGTCCAGAGAGGCAGGGCGCTTGCCTCTCGTCATCGTACCGCGCCATCCCTCTCCCTTCTCTTCCCTCACCGTACGCCGATATTAAAACGTGGCAATTCGACGTGTATTCTGATTTCTGAATCAATGTCATATTTTCTCGTTATTCCCGTTGATTACAATCGCTCGCTTTTTCTATCCACTTCCAGATATACAAAATAATTCCTTGAGAACATATTTTCTTGTCAGCTGCGTCTTGTATATTATTATATGATCGATACGATGTGGCGACTATTAATAGGGTTAGAACATCGATCGAAACTTTGTCTTTCTTGCACTGCTTCGTCATAAGCGTTTACAGAAATATCTTTTCAATAGACGCTCTACACATGTACAGAATGACACTATTATTCTATTCACGATATTTTACACAATCTTCGTACTTGTAGCGTGGGAAATCGATCCGAATATTCTTCTCTCTTTTAGAAAAATCTTTGCAATACGATACGACAAAAAATGACGACTGTTGATAAGATGTGGACGCAAATTTGGCAGGACTTCCTTTATCCTGATGGACTGCTAATTACAAGACTCTGCGAAGTTGTATGACCTCGTAAAATACCTATGCTTTAAGGATTGCCAACGATATTTTACATCACTATACAAATTCAAAACTGAAAGCATAGATCCCACTACCCGATATATCTTCAATGAAAATTCTTGATGTGACAAGTGAGATACCTATCTGTGTCTTTGAAGTTACGAGCTATTAACAATGGAAAACTTTTTTTCGTCTATAAAGCAACTTCAACAATAGTAGCAGCGATGATGATCAGAGTTAGGTTACTTCGGCATTTGCTGGATCAGTTTGGGGAGACGTCGGCGAATAAAAATGAGATGGAAATCCGTCCAAAGTGGTGGGGACTCAGGAAAAGAACTTTTTGCCAAAAAATGCAGCGAGTGGCTATAATTTTGGCCCATTCTGGTCAAATTTGATTTATTTTTGGTTGGCTTATGGTACTTTGATTCTTGATTTTGGTCAATTTTGGTTATTTTTTGGTCAATTTTGATCTGTATCCAAAAATCTTAACTATGCTGATGATCTTTCGAGCACAACACTCGATTTGCATAACTACTGTGCACAAGAAGAGGACCGTATTGGGAAACTGAAAACTTACCGTACTTTTGAAACCCAAAAATCATTATAGGACATAGACAGCAGGAGAGAAACAGGTTTCTTTGCTTGGGAAGGAAATTGAAATGATCTTCGACTTAAAAGAGAAAACTATTACTAACTCGATGATCGAAATTTTTCAAAGTATCTCTTCTCAAATTCGAACGTCAATATCTGTCGAATCCGCTTTTCCTGTCCGGTGGCATAGATAAGAGGGTGAAGGGTTAGGGGGATATATCTCCCATCGTAATTTTTTTGATGTCTTTTTTCCGTTCGATGCCGTGATTTTGTCTACTTTTTGCGAGAATTAGGAGAAATTCAGTGGCGTTCTGAGCCGCCGGGAAACCGGGAGAGTTCCCGGGGCCCTAGCATTTTGGGGGCACCCAGCGAGTGGGAGAAGAAGCAAATTCAAGAAAGATTAAAAAGCGATAAAATTACAGTAATTTGAAAAAAAAACAGATCTTAGCTAGTGACTTTGTGGGTATTGGCTTTCTTGACGCAGCCAAAAAAATTAGGATCATGTTTCATGTCTTTTCAAAATTTTACCCAATCAGATATGTTGTGGATGATTCGAGACAAAAATATTTTAGAATTCTAGGCTAAGGCTTTAGAGGGGCACACTCGCTCGATCTGTCTCGCTTCTTGGCCTAGTATAAGTCTACTTTGGAATATTTCAGGCTAATGAGCCTTGTTGGTCTAATGTAAGTCTACCCAAGTATATTTCAGGCTGATGAGATTAGGGGGCCTCACTCGCTCCACTCGTTTGCCCCGCTTCTTGGCCTAGTGTAAACCTACTTTAGTATATCTCAGATGTTGTAAGCAAACCAGGATTGACGACTTATGACGTCACCGACTTATGACGTCACCGACTTATAACGTCATTGACTTACGACGTCACCGACTTATGACGTTATCCGTCATTGACTTATGACCTCCCCAACTTATGACATTATTGGACGTTGACTTTTGACGTCACTAACTTATGACGTCATTGACTTACAATGTTATTGACTTATGACATCACCAAATTATGACGTTATCGGTCATTGACTTATAATGTCATTGACTTACGACGTCACCGACTTATGATGTTATCGGTCATTGACTTCTGACATCACCAACTTCTGACATCACCGACTTATGACGTTATCGGTCATTGACTTCTGACGTTGCCAACTTATGAAAACATTGACTTATGAAGTCATTGACTTATGACGTCACCAACTTATGCCATTATTGGTCGTTGACTTCTGACGTTGCCAACTTATGAAGTCATTGACTTATGACATCACATTTAGATTATTTTTTCCGTGAAAGCTCTTATTCAATTAAATAATATAACTCGGCTTTTGCCTCCACTTTTTGAAAATTTTTTTATTTGCGGACGCGTTTCGGTACACACAGGGTACCATCATCAGCGCACGGTAGTACTGAAAATACAGTAGGTGAAAAAAGTACGGACGACAAAAGTAGGATGACGAAAACAAAAGTGCAGAACAGAACATGCTAACTAGCTATTGATAACGACGATGAATAATCGAGGAATACACGTTACGCATGTGATTTGAATCTGATTTGAAATTAAGGTTATTTCGATATCTTAAAATATTCACAACTTCCAATATTTTTCTCTTTTTCTCTTTTTCTTCACGTCCTATGACAGCTACATTATCGAAATTAAAAATGTGCCCTGTCTCTAGAGTATGAGAGGAAAGAGCAGTGTGACTACTCAGATTCTTGACATCGCTTTTATGTTGGGAGATTCTTGCACGTAGCAGTTGACAAGTCTCCCCCACATAAAAGTTGGGACAGCCGAGACAGGGTATTTTGTAGACTACACCAGAGTTTAGCTTAGTAGGGATTTTATCCTTAGTTTTAGAGAAGAATTTTTCTTTTCCGGTGTAGTGACTGCCAAAAGAGACCGAAATGTTGGGATCTAGTTCAAGGAGAATCTTACGAATAATCATACTGCTCGATCCTAAGTAGGACATAGAATAGTATCTAGTATCATTATTGCGATTAAATCTATGGGTAGTGCCATTAGACAAAGTAGGATTTACAACCTTATTGATGATATCCGATTGTGGCAGACATAGTTTTGGATAGACTTTTCTTGCTTGTTCGGGAACGATTTGACTCTAGAATACGATTTATGATTAAGTATGTTGACGATAGCCTTTTTGTAATTCAGGACCAAATTTGTGACGACCTTTTGACTTTTTTAAACCAATTTCAAGAACGCATCCATTTCACCTGTGAAAAAGAAACCAACTCTCAGATAAATTTTTTAGACCTAACTATTATTCGTGATGAAAACAATCTGATTTTTAGACATTATTGCAAACCTACTTACACTGGTAGAATTATCAACTACTACTCTAGTCAACCATTATCTTGTAAGCTAAACACTATCAGAAATCTATTTAAAGTTTGGATGTCATCTTCTCATGCTAAATTTCACCAAGATATTAAAAAAGAATTTTGTGAATTGTTACGTAAGAATAACTATCCTAAGCATATCATCAATAAGGTTGTAAATCCTACTTTGTCTAATGGCACTACCCATAGATTTAATCGCAATAATGATACTAGAAGTTTCTATGCCCTACTTAGGATCGAGCAGTATGATTATTCGTAAGATTCTCCTTGAACTAGATCCCAACATTTCGGTTTCTTTTGGCAGTCACTACACCGGAAAAGAAAAATTCTTCTCTAAAACTAAGGATAAAATCCCTACTAAGCTAAACTCTGGTGTAGTCTACAAAATACCCTGTCTCGGCTGTCCCAACTTTTATGTGGGGGAGACTTGTCAACTGCTACGTGCAAGAATCTCCCAACATAAAAGCGATGTCAAGAATCTGAGTAGTCACACTGCTCTTTCCTCTCATACTCTAAAGACAGGGCACATTTTTAATTTCGATAATGTAGCTGTCATAGGACGTGAAGAAAAAGAGAAAAAGAGAAAAATATTGGAAGTTGTGAATATTTTAAGATATCGAAATAACCTTAATTTCAAATCAGATTCAAATCACATGCGTAACGTGTATTCCTCGATTATTCATCGTCGTTATCAATAGCTAGTTAGCATGTTCTGTTCTGCACTTTTGTTTTCGTCATCCTACTTTTGTCGTCCGTACTTTTTTCACCTACTGTATTTTCAGTACTACCGTGCGCTGATGATGGTACCCTGTGTGTACCGAAACGCGTCCGCAAATAAAAAAATTTTCAAAAAGTGGAGGCAAAAGCCGAGTTATATTATTTAATTTTATGACATCACCAAATTATGACGTTATCGGTCATTGACTTACGATGTCACTAACTTATGACGTCATTGACTTATGACCGTCACAAAACTCATGACGTCATTGAATTATAATGTTATTGACTTATGACGTCACCGACCCATGACGTTATCGGTCATTGACTTATGACGTCATCAACTTATGAAATTATCGGTCATTGACTTATTACATCACTAACTTATCACGTCATTAACTTGTGACTTCTCAAGCTAATAGCTCCATAATGGCTCTTGGGGTTTTCTTAGCCTAGTATGAATTTAGCCTACACCTTGGCATTATATTAAGATGAGCTAGAAACTACAGGGGGGGGGGCTTGGACTCGGACTCGCAGATTTCAGAATCTACGCCACTGTTCCTGGCAGCTAGAAGGTCGATATTCGTCTAGGCCTAGGTCTTCTTTCTTATAAATGTGGATTTCAACGTCATAAACGGAGGCCAATGACACGCTCGGCTCAAGAGTATTGGCTTCTGGTTAGCATTCAGCTGAAATATACCACATGAATTCGAATAAATCTTGTCAAGATTTGAATACAAAAACTCAATCTTACATGAATATCTGACGACGACATACTCGAAAGAGTGAAACAAAACAGTCATTTAAATAAAGCCTCAGAAGTACGGTTGGAAACGAAAACATACGAGGAACTCATGACTGAATTAGCGAATCATCACAATGCGAATCATCACAATGCGAATCATACTCTTAAACTATAGTTCAATCAACCCATTAGGTCGTCGTTATTCAGATGGTGAATAATTTCAATATGTTCTAGCGCAGTATGTTTGAAATATAAGGTCTTTCTATGGAGGAGGGCCTCAGATCCCTCCTCAAAACTATGGATGGTCCGCAAATGCCAAATAACCCAATTTTTTCTATTCAAAGGCTTTCCTATGCTCATCTATTCTAATTTTAAGCTGACAGCCAGTATCACCTGTATCAACTTTATTATAGTCTTTACACTCCACCTCGTAAACACCGCCTCTTTTAACCAATGGGATAGGGGCCTTTAACTTGACGAACAGTCTTTTTACAATGTTGAGATTAAAATGCACTTGGGCGCAACCCAAAGAGGTGGAAAATACGACCCAACTGGGAAGATAATTTTCCCAAAAACGGGCGCCTAATCCAGAGGTCGGATTGCGGGGAAGGGAAGTAGAGGAGTCAAGGCTTTTCCGAGTCAACTTCCTATGAATCATTAGGTCAGTATCCAAGCTGACCTCATTCACTCTGGCCAAGCGCTTCACAGTCGAAAGCTCCAGTTGGAAAGCGAGCTGACCCAACGGAATACTGGTCAACCGATGGATATAACTACATTAAAACCGGCATATTTGTGAGCAACACAGCAGAACATCTGCCGTGGACAGTAATATCGGTCGAAGTATCTTTCCTGTAGATGGCGAATTCATGGACGCCGTCTCTATCGGACATAATAAGGTCCGTCACTCATATGTTGCATGACAATAGCTCCAGGGATACTCGGAAATAAGCCGACTATGTCAATAGAGCATAGGGTTGAACCAGGCGGAAGAATATTTTCTCTAAGCCTATCAGCCAAGGAGACTGAATTCATTTCTTCACAGAGTAGGGGGACTCAAATTGTAATCGGGATTGGAACCTTCGGTCCAAAAATAACGTGGGGGAAGACACAGAAAAAACGACCGGCCGCAACGAGGTATCCTTCTCATGAACCTTAGGTAGCCCGTACAAGAGAGGAGGCACAGTTTTGGGCTCAAGGAGCCCTTTTAAGCGAAGAGGTGTTGATAATAAATTTGTAGTTATTATAACACGTCCAACTTCTTTCACGTGATTTGGAAAATTGAAAGCGGCATTTTCCTTTGCGCCACACCAGTCGAGAACGTCGTAGACCTTAGAAACGTTAGTGGACTCCTCCATTATCAGCCTTAGTAATGGTTAAGCCCTTCTCTCTGACCTTCCTCTTAATCTTCTTGATCACCTCAAAAGCAAGATCATTTATGCCAGAAGATTTAACGCATCACTCTCAAACTCAACACAACAACAGTCTGAAGAAGTCTGTTTCTTCGTTGCAATCGTCGGTGATTTTTGACTCCCATAACTCATCTTTTTACCTTCGTTCCATAATTATTATTATTATTGTGGTCGGAATGAAAACCGAATCAGGTTTTTTTCCTCTTTTCCCCGTTCGGCGTCGAATACGCACGCCTCTAAACGTCCGATAAATATATTCGAAAATTTCTAAGGTTTTCAATTGTCTGAGGAGGTTTATTTCCGTTTACAAGGGTTATTTATTTTACGACGATGATACTATTTTTATTACGGAACGAAAACTTTTGGTCAGGTAATAAACTTTCGTTTCCTTATCTTCCCGTTTCGTCCCATCTTTTCACGCAAATTGACAAATTGATTCTCGAGTTTTTTTCTCTCTCTCTCTTTTCCTGACTTTCCGGTTTCTTCCGTGTTGATACTAAAGCAACTCTTACACAAGGTGAACTTTCAAAACTCGAGAATGAATTTCGAGATAAAATGGACTTAACATAAATTATACCTTCTCGGTGAATATTGTAGAAATTTTTTCTCATTTCTTCCTCTTCTTGTTTTTGTAGCGAAGTTTTGCGAAAGAAAGATAATAAAATCATATAGGAAGGGTATAGTCACAGGAAATGTACCGAATTTCGTCAAGTTTTCGCTAAAGAATTTCAATGAGTCTCAGTGCTCATCTGGTATCAGTACCTGAAAGTTTGAATCATTCTAATTTAATGGGAGGAATGTCTTCCAACGATTACTGGAAATGAACGCGAGCCGCAATGAACAGAACCACCCCCGGTAATAACAAACTAATTGTTGAAAGTGACTCATCAATTCGTGAAATTTTAATAAATAATTTAGAATCAACTGCCGTAAAATACTTGATCAATGCATCAATGTCATTAGTATATTGAGCAGCCATTATACAACCTTCTATTGAATCAGAAAGTTTGAAGCTCAGAGATTTAAAATAAGCAGGTGAAAATTGGAAGTCTTAAGTAGAGGTGACTTTGAGAAATTCATAGAAATTGATTTTTTCAGTAGTGAAGTCACAATTGGGAGAAAGAAAAAGGTAAATTGCCTTATGCAACTTCAGCTGATGAGGAACAAACATCGAATGAGAGTAGTCAAATCCGAAACTTTCACACGTAAAAGTGTTTTAACGAATTTCTGATGTGAAAAACTAGTCACAAAAGTATCACTCATCAACAGCAAACAACCATTATTCTGGATGGTTTCTAGAAAGAAATGGCTTTCCCGTATAGAGTGACTCTGCGTTTCTGTAAATTTACAGGTTTCTTTAGACGAATGTCAGCTCGCTGAAAAGAAGCGACGCTAATGGTATGGCTTAGCATCGTGTCCTGGTCACGGTAACCCATCAGAATGATGTATCGTACGTCGTGACGTCGTCCGAAGGATGTCGAATTTGCCAACATAAGGAGTTTGCATTTTCCAACAACCTTCTAGAGCGGGATGATTAAGAAAAAAAACTTCCATACGTCCGCTCCGTATATTCATGCGTATTATATGCGAAAGGATTGTTCGTCACATTCGCTAATGATGACGGCTGCCTGGCGATACCGGTAAATTCTGAATTTTTACTTCCTCTTATGACGACGACAGCCCTGACACGACGAAATATTTCAAAATTGGTGAGCAACGAAGAAAACGAAAAACCGTGGTTGTCATTTAAAATGCCAAACGGCGAGTGAAACGAGATATCCGAGGAATTCGACGTAATACGCGCGTATTTTACGGCGATTATAATAAATTCTTTACTCTCGAGATACTAGGTTTTTCGTGGCGATGTTCTTGAAATTAAACGTTCTACGTAGACCGATAAGCTCATCATTCTGTTGAAAACTAACTGACGATGTGGTTTTCTTATTTATGACTCACTGTATGAATGATGAGAGATTTGCGAAAAAAGGGAATACTCCAAAAGAAAAGCAGAAAATACAAAACTTGCTGAAAAAGTTGGACGTCAAGCGCTTTCGGTTAATGAACCATCATCGGAACCGAAATGAAAGTGAGTGACAAGACGGAGGAGAGAATCAGATCATTAAGATTGGTCAAAGGAGAAGTCGCGGCGTGAGTCATGGACGAGTTCGATCAAGCCATCTTCCGGATGATGAATATCTCTATGTCCTCGGGGGCAATACCTTTGAAGTAGGAATTATCCTCATTGAGGAGCCTTTCCGATCTCTCGCGAAAACTGTGACCGCTGTTGATTATGGAATTTAGCAAGGAGTTCGGTAGAAGAGGAAAAGAATGAGACTACGACAGGTCGCATCGGGGTATCATTCTTATGCATCTTAGGCAACCCGTAAAGGAGCGGGTTGTAAGGTTAGGACCAAGAAGGGCTTTTTTCATTGTCCTGGTTTTGATAATAACCTCAAACTTGTTTACTACTCTCTTAACTTCTTTAACGTGATTAGGAAAACTAGAATTCTCGCTCTCTTTTACACGACATTCCTGGAGCACTTCGTAGACCTTGTAGACATAAGCGGATTCCTCCATAACCACAACAGCATTGCCCTTGTCAGCCTTGGTGACGATCCCCCTTCTTAATCTTCCTCTCTAAACCTTGGATCGCTCTTCCCGTATCGTTACTCACGCGTGCGGGGAAGGGGGGTATTGCGGACTATTGGGTCTTAGTTATGTTGTCCCCGTTTCAATAGCGAAATTCGTGGAGCTGAAGAGAAAGATATAATCTCTAGTAGCCAGTACGGTTTTCAAACTGGACGCTGTACATCAGATGCTGGGATCCGGCTGAAGAGGATAGCCAAGTCAGCGATAGCTACGCGTCAGTTTTGCGCAGCCGTCAGTCTCGACATAAGAAATGCGTTCAATTCAATTCCTTGGGAGAGGATCTTGGAAGCCCTCAAGAACGCAGAAGTGCCCGCATACCTGCTCAGGATGATCAGCAGCGATCTTGTCGTGAAATCCAGGCAGACACGTCTGCTGGTATGGTGAAGCGTACAGTTACTTGTGGGGTTTCGCAAGGGTCGGTCCTTGAACCGCTTTTATGGTGCGTCTCATTTAACGGAATATTTAAGGTGAGGCTGCCGCCGGGGGTTATGCTTGTCTGCTATGCGGATGACACCCTGGTGGTATGTACCTCTGATACAACTGCAGCGGTGGAGAGCAGGATAAACCGGGCTTTAGAGGTAGTGACGCGTTGGATTTAGTCGGCTGGAATCGAACTTGCAGCTAGTAATACGGAGGACATTTTATTCACGACCCGTCGGAAATTCAGTCCACCTACCTTTCGCCTGCAAGGTATGGAAATCGAGACTAAGAAGAAGATGAAGTACCTGGGCATCTGGTTTGACTCGACGCTGAGCTTCAGGCACCATTTCCTGATGGCAGCAGAAAAGGCAGGCTGGGTAGTTGGATACCTTAGCCGCCTGATGAGGAACCTTGGAGGACTGAGAGAAGCAAGAAGAAGGATTATGATGAGCACCGCCTTGATGTCGATCCTCCTATATGGTGCACCAGTATGGGCCGACTGCATGAAGATATCATACAGAAGACGAGAGATGTTAAAGATCCAACGAAGAGCTGCGCTAAGGTGTGTTAGTGCCTACCGCACTGTCTCGACGGAGGCTCTTTGCGTATTAGCACGTTCACCACCAATCGAGCTCCTTGCTGAGGAGAGAGCCGTGGTGTTCAGAGCAAAAAAGACGACAACGACCAACCGTGAGACTCTACGGGTTGAGAAGGAGGCCAGGCGTTCCTTGCTTGAGAAATGGAAAGTAAGAATTGCCCAGAGTGAGCTGGGTAAGTGGACAACCCGTGTGTTAATACGCGACCTTGATGAGAGAATAGCTAACTAAACTTTCACCTGACGCAGGTGTTGAGCGGCCATGGCTGCTTCAACAAGTACCTTCATGAGAAGTTAAGGAAAGTTGAGCAGGCAACGTGTTCGCATTGCGACCAAGGGCGGGATGATGAACCAGAGCACACCTTATTTGAGCGCGAGGCGTGGAGGCGTGAGCGGGGCAAGCTTAGTCGGTCTCTTCAAGAGATAGGGGTAGATGAAGCGCTTGGCCCGAGTAGCCTGGTATCCACCATGCTAGGTTCTGAAGAAGCATGGAACCAGGTGTCTGCATTTGCGGCCACCGTCATGAAGAGGAAGATGGATCAGAAATGGAATAGGCAAATGCAGAACCACGCTATGGCCTACTCGACACTTGTGTTCCATCAACACCCAGATTTGCAGGAAGGAGAGGACGACGATCTTCCCTGAAGATAGGAGATGAAGAAACCCCAGCAGCAATTTACTTGTTGTTGTGTTTTCCTGCGTGCGAGGGGGGCACTGCAGCTTGGCGGTTGCCAAGCAGAAGAGTGGGTTCGCCAAGGAGACTCTTTCAACACTGGAGTTATACCCGATCGGGTCGATTCCGGTACTGGAAGAAACAAAATCAAATGCATAAGCAACCCTCGCCCACTCCACCATGGAGGACGGGGTGGCGCGGCGCTGCACATGCGACATAAGACTTTCACCTAGCACAAGTGCTAAGTGACCTTGGTTGCTTCAACAAGTACCTTCATGAGAAGATAGAGAAAGTTGAGCAACGAGTTCGCACTGCAACCGAAGGCGGGATGATGGATCAGAGCAAACTTTATTTGAGTGCGAGGCGTGAGCGGGACAAGCTTCGTCGGTTTCTTAAAGAGATCGGGGTTAATGAAGCGCTTGACCCGAGTAACCTGGTGTTCACCATGCTATGTTCCGAAGAAGCATGGAACCAGGTGTATGCATTCGCGGCCACCGTCAATTTGATATTTCATCGAAACTATTGACTTTCTGAGATTTCTGGATAATGTTATCTACAAATTACTTTTTTCTTCGAATTTAACGCTTTTCCCGCGTTGTTTTGAGTCTACACATCTTTCCCTCAGAAAAAATTGCGTCTTTACGAAACATGGTCGATTTTAAGGACCAAAAGAAATTTTAGATTGTGAACTCTATTTATGAGAAGGAAAACAGAAAGAAATTTGACCCAACAATAATAGATGGAAAGATAGGACAGAGAAAAATTTTGTAGAAAAGGGTTTGAGAGAATGAAGACTGTTCGTACGCTTAAGGTTTCAGGTCCTAATCTCTCCTAATCGAAACAACTGCGAGCGTCGAACAGTGATGATGATGATGATGATGAACTTTCATCGCCACAAAAGTGATGGAAGTTGAATCGAAAAGAAGAGAAAAGCCACCAGGTCTGGTGAGAAGATACATACCAGGTAAAAAAAGAAATCGGGCGCTTATTAGACTAACAAATGGAACTGCGGAAATTAAAGGAAGCACATTTCGGATTTGAAGCAATATTCTCGACAAAAATTCCGAAGGAGTGTCAAATTGACTGGACAATTCGTACAGCGAGCGTATACAAAGCTATATAATTTGCTACCTTCACAAACAGATAATCCATGGGCTACCGAAGAGGGGCAGAGCTGGAAAAAAATACTCCGATTCCTCGGCCTATTATCATGAAATCCGTAAATAGATCTAACAAACACGAAATACTTATGCACTCTAAAAAAAACAAACTGATAAGAACAAGACTAATGTTAATAATCAATACGAGGTCTTTCTAATGTTGGCTCACTATTCATGATTCCCGTCCAGTCGATTTGCCATGATAGGTATGAATGAGAATTCTATTCGCTTTCTCATCACGAGTGTCTTATAATAAGTACCCCACTCAAACATAAGCAAACTAATGAAACAGTATAATATTCAATTATTTTCTCGAAGTAAAGAGTAAACTACAAAACTCGATGATTACTGCGCGAAAAAAGACCATGAGATTTTTGTAATATCCGTTGGCAAATTATTTCGTTTCACATTCACAATTTCCCTCATCTAGTCGATGTTTATTTGATTTATATTTTCACTCTCAAACATTATTACCTTCGAAATACTGACGCCTATATGAAAACATTTCTTCCAATCTTTCAATATTTTACAACAAGGGTGACAAAAGCGATACGCGTGTGATATTTTAGTTGCCTATGCCGCTCGCCGTTGGCCATCCGCGGAATTCGCTATCATCATCGTCGCGTCGTAGCCGCGCGCTAAAATCGATTCTTCCCGATACGAAAAACGACTTGGGGAAAATTTTCTCGTCATTTAAATTAACGCGGAAAGAAGACTAAACGTTCTGTGGTTCCACTTGGCAGGAGGTGTGCGTACGTATGTAGCCCCTAAACGGGACGATAAAACATAGTCTGAAGGTCCGAAACAAACGCATATGCGCGGGAGAATTAATTTAATTTTTTTGAATTACCGAATACAAGCAAGTAGCAGAATCGTGTTTCAGCCCGACGACGAACGATACAAAGTCGCGGTATACAGCGCATATTGACACTCCGAAAAACCCTTACTACATTAGCGAAATAATTTGCATTTTCTCTTTCCTTGAAACTTACTCGTTTCGTGATTCAACAATCGTATTACTGGTAGGTTCCTTTTTTTGCAACGACTTCGTAAAGATTAAATTTATGAATTCACGAATGTATACAACTTTTCTGTATGTATAAACGTCCAAGAAAACATCATGTCAAAATTTTTGAAGGTTCTGCTGAGTTCAATTTCTCAATAATACTGTTCCTCAATCATATAAACAGGGTTGACTACACCTCGTTCGCTGTGACCTCTTTCAAGAACAAGTCCCGTATGGCGCATCCTGTACACAATATAAGGGAGTTCTAAGTCCTATGGTGTTTGCAACGTTACATATCTGGCTCATTGAAGGGACTAAGCCCATTGGTATGTGGAACATCACATGTCCAGTAACTTGAAGGGGATATTTTAACTTTCAGGCTATCAGACCAATCTCCGAGCTACAAAAAATGTTCAAGCCAGGAGGGATACCGGTTGGGCAGCAGCCGGGAGCTGAGGCTGGCCAACCTCGATTGAGATGAGCACGTACGGTTCTTCCTTGTCGAAACACTACAGTTGGTGGAACGCCGCTATAGACGGTCAAAGGAACTCTTCACTCATTCAGAGAATAGTCCAGGTTCACCAAGATGAGTAATCTTGCTGAAAGGATTGATAACTCGAATGTGACGATGAGAATATCTAGGTTCTGATCTAGAAGAAGGGAAGGGACTCAACCGAGCTTTTGGTAATTATAACACCCTCCAAAATCAATTTTTCTCCAAGCTTAAGGACCCTCTCCCGCTAAAGAAAAAATCGGGTGTTATTTATAGTATACCTCCCGGTAATTGCCCTCCCTTCTATGATGAGGAAACTTGTCAGCTACTGTTTGAGAGAATCAAACAGCACAGAAGGGATAAAAAAAAAACAAAACGATCACACTGGACTGACTTGTCATTTTAAAAATTGTGACCATAAATTTAATTTTGACAACCCCAAGATTTTAGCCTATGCGAAGTTATAGAGATTATAAAGACCGACAATATTCATATTAATTTTAAAGGGTGACGCTCAACGTTTAGAAAAAGCTTACGGTACGATCATAGGCAATAAGTGAAATTGTGAACTTTATAGGTTCCTACCGGTATAGTGAATTATTCTCTTTATACTTTTATCTGCAGCACATTCTCGTCGGATCATTCCAGTTTGCATTGATAATGACCACGACGTGGTCAAAACGTCCACTCCAAGTTTTGTATAGTCTGTGTGTGCGGGAAAAGCCGTTTTATTAAAAATCATTATATTGTCCTTGCACGAATGAAATTATCTTTACATTATTGAGTTATTTACAGTTCTAGACGCTCGGTTCAAAGCGTTCAAAGGTCACAAGCAGTCTGAGCATTTCGATAGATAATTACTTTAAATTTATGTTGGCTCTGCCCGCATGTGCTCGAATTAAAAAGTAGTAAGTTGAACGTTTTGGTTGAGCAGCAACCTTTATCAGAAACAAACGATACAATGATAGCAAAAATACGAATTATTTTAGGAATTAGCCTCGGTTAGGTCCTGTAGTGGGATAGAGTCTCACACATACATGGTTGAGATTTGAAGGGAGGGCAGCTGAGTACATCACACATCAAGAAACTGCTGTCCGCTTTGTTTTCAAGTTAGGCGAAAAACAGCAGAAGTTTTTAAAAGACAACGGTACTTCAACAGATAGCTGATTACACAATATATGTATACAGCAGGTACTTGTATATGATGATTTTTGTATCAGAAAAAAAAAATACTGTCAGACTGTAAACGAGCCTCATGTCGAGTGAAACAGTAATCCACTTTTCTCGTGGAAAAACAAAACTCTTTCGACATCTACGGATTGTCGCGAGCAAAAACTAAGTATCACATAGTATAACAAGCTCTGTCTCGTCTGTTCAAACTTTATGACTTTTGTCAGTGAAGCACTTGTACACGCGGATAACATAAAGAAGATCCATTTAAAAAGTGTTGAGGTCGGTTATGGTATGAAAACACTCTTACAGCAATTTACAGCGAGAATTTATGGTTGTAAAAAGGATACTAAAAACTGGGGAAGTTATTTAAAAGATTTTTGTCCTTTTTTTCCCCTTTTTTTCTCTCGCACGTTTTCTCTCTTTCCTTCCCACCGCCCGTCTTTGTTTCTCGTTCTATACAATATCCACTCGTTGAAATGAAAAGGATCGTCAACAGGTGGTTCAAAAAGATCTAACTTAAAGGATAAGATGAGAGGAAAAAAAAAAGGCTTCACTTTTTCTTTTCTTTTTCTCTTTTATCGCCGTTTAAGATTACTTATGAAAGGTTAGACGGTAGTAAATGCTGACGATACTTCAGTTAAGGACCTTTTTACCCTGTGCGACGCGTCTTAATTTTACGTTTTTGATTTCCGTACACCACGACGCGAAAGTTACGCTTCCAGCTTTTTTCTTCTCCGTCAATCGAACGGGGAAGTAAAACTCTCGTTAGTTCTTCTAATTGATTCCGGCACGCTCAAAAAGTTTGCACGATGTATTTATCTTCCACGCACGCACGCATTCGTAAATTTTTGGTCGCTGAAAGCGACGCATAATATAAATCTACTTATGCGAAAGTGGCGGCACCAAAATTCGACTCGCCTGGAATGGACTCGCCAAAGGAGAGTGGAAAAAACGATAAGAAAGAATAAAGAGAAACGAAAAACGACTTACCTAGGAAATTGTTCAGCAGTCCGTCGTTATCATATTCAACGTTTATTGATTTTCTTTCTTGCCTCAATGCAATTTCGACATCAACGTTTTGTGGTCCATATATAACTTACAGCGAATGTAAGTCATCTCTGTGTCTCTTCTGATCGTCCTCGAGGCTGGAATATTTCAACAACGTAGGTATCTGTTATATAGAATTTTAGTTTAAACGTAACGATAAAATTTCAATTTGTGTATCGTGAATTTATAATACTCGTTGGGTCTGTTTCTCTTCCCTTCCTTTTTTTTTTTGGCATTTAAATTACTCGGAACCTGTCATTGACGACCAGTTCAAATATTTATATCCGAAACCTTTGCACTAAATAATATTTCCTAGTAGCTTTCCAGAGGCATAAATAATATTTAAGAAGATTTTTGAAGTAGTTTTAACAACATCAAATGAACAGTTTCGGGAGAATGGAGCTCTCTGCCAGACAGTGTGTTTTTCTGAGTTCCAAGACAGCCATTTAGCCCCCCCTCCGCCCTCCTGCCATTCTTTGATTGGTATTCAGCCTCCTGAAATGAGAAGCGGAATCCAGTCAAAGAACCGTCATCAATCTAAGGGATGTTGATATCCCCCCTGCTTGTCCTTCAGTAACAAGTCACGTCTATGTCGTAAATGAGGTTTCAGGAAGACTTGTTGGCCAACTCTCTCTTGCAGATTTAGTTTTTTTTTTTTTTTTTTTTTATCGAATAAACATAGGTCTTCTGGGATAGATTACTCAATTTTGACATGTTTCATGTCTTTCCCTTATGAAATAAAATAAAATGATATACAAGGTGTAGGCTAGATTTATACTAGGCTTTCTCAGGAGTGATTCTGGAGTCCGAGCCCCCCCCCCAAACTGTAGTTTCTAGCTTATCCTAATATAATGCAAAGGCGTAGGCTAGATTTATACTAGGCTAAGAAAACGCTGAGAGCCATTATAAAGTATTAGCTTGTGACGCCATAAGTTCAATGGCGTCATAGGTTGGAAGACATCATAAGTTGATGACGTAATAGCTTCGGTGACGTCTAAGTCAATGACGTCATAAGTTCGGTGACGTCTAAGTCAATGACGTCATAAGTTCGGTGACGTCATAGGTTCGGTGAAGTCTAAGTTGGTGACGTCATAGGTTTGGTAACGTCATAAGTTGGTGACATCATAGGTCCGTTACGTCATAAGTTCGGTGACGTTATAGGTAAGTTTGGTGACGTTATAGGTTTGGTGAAGTCATAGGTTTGGTGACATCATAAGTCGGTGACGTCATAAGTTTGATGACGTCATGAGTTCGGTGACGTCATAAGTCGTTAATCCTGATCTGCTTACAACATTTGAAGTAGACTTACAGATGGCCAGGGAGCGGGGCGAACGAGCGGAGTGAGCGAGGCCCCCCAATCCAATCAGCCTGAAATGTACTAAAGTAGACTTGTACTGTCCCAAGAAGGCGGGACAAACGAGCGGAGCGAGTAAGGCCCCATAATCTTATCAGCCTGTTATATACTAAAGTAGACTTATACTAGACCAAGAAGCGGGGCAGACCAAGCGAATGTGGCGCTCTAAAGCCTTAGCCTAGAACTCTAAAATATTTTTGTCACGCATTATCCACAACATATCTGATTGGGCAAAATTTTGAAAAGACACGAATCAAGATTTTTATCTTTTTGGCTGCCTCAAGAAATCCAATACCCCTTGATCATTCTCTCTCCCTCTCCCTCTCACTATGCGATGAACAGACGAATTCGTTGAGGATAGGGAAGCGCGGGATGGATCAAGTGTGTGATAACATTATTTACCTCTTGAAATAGTCGTTCAGGTCCAAAATTTTTTACTTTTCAATGAAGGATTCTGAGGGACTTGTTCGGTTTTTCTGTTATTCGTTTTAAATTTGTTTCATAGGCGGCACTCGAACTGTTTTTCGATCGGTTTAGCGCCATAATATAGATTCTTCTTTTCATCTCGACAATTTGCATTACTTGAGTGATAGGTTTGAGTCATTTGGTTAACCTGAATCTCATTGTGTTTTTAACAATTTACGTTTTTATCTATGATTACTCCTTATCTGTCCTTATCAATGTTTTGAATACTTTTATATTATACTCTCCTATTTTCGAGATTTCCGTTTCGGCATCCTTTATCACATGAATATATTTTTACACGTCTCTCATCTTTCTTTCTTTTCATCAGAGAGAACTGTATTGAGATTCACGTGATATTGGCGTATTATTTTTATTCATGTCCTCTTCGGTATTACCCTCAACCTCATCCTAATATCGTTTTCCACCGCTAGTTCGATTATGAATGCTGTTAATACACTTGAATGGGGATTAGAAAGGGTTTGGACAATCATGGATCATTGAAATACTTCAAATTTCTCGATTTCGTTTGAGCGTACAAGGTGAAAATTTACATTAGGAAAGCTACAGTAAAATAATTAGAAAGAAATACTCTTCGTTGCACATTACAGCGATATAACTGGCGATAACACCCTCCCCTCGACGTCGCTTTATCGATGTTAAAAGCATTCATACCCGTATGTCGGATAACGTTGGATGCGCTTGCGATAAACTCGCATCGTTTGTTCTCGTATTTCACAGATTTTTCTCTTTATACTCAATTTGAATATACAGAGACAGAAGGAGAAATTTTAGAACAAAAGTATCACGGAACTGAACGAGCATAGCGAGATATTTCGATTATTCTTTTGTATACGCTGGAACGCGTTAGTATTAAAGTGAGACAAAGAAAGAGAAAGACCGTTGGTCATTTTTCCTCCTTTACCGTCGTGTCTAGCACATATGCGAAATAAGAACGTAAAAAAAGAGGTGGAAAAGAGAAGAAAATGGGGAAAAACAAAAATGCAAAAACATAGGAAAAAAAAGAGGAGGAAAATCGATTGCCGAGCGTGTATGTTGCGATAATTATACGGAGAATTTTTACGCGACAGGGTTGAATTTCTCTTTACGAATGCTGTGTTATTCTAGAGGTGTGTACTGAGTTTACAGCGTTCAAGAAAGGGTCAAAGAATGTCCTTTCGACGATACTTTGCATCGATACGGTGGACGAGTGTTTTTTTCTCTTTCTTATTTTCTCATGTAGCCCAAGAAGCAAACTTCGCCATTCGTTAGTGGGCTTTTCTTTTTTTTTTTCTTTCTTTTCGTTTTTCTACTACGTCGATGCAAATACGCGCGCGAGTATGCGTACGTACCGACGAGGCAGCTTTCACTATTCTAAAAAAGAAAATTGACGATATAGACGAAAAGAAAAGTTGAAAAACTTACAGCATGACTGAGAAAATTTATCAACAAAATATCACCAGTTATCTGGTGTACGTACATTGTGAACCAGCAGCTCGACAAATGGAGAAAAAAAAATGCGATGGCTCTTTTTTTTTCTACACTTCACATATTTCGCGACAATTTTTCTTTTCGAAAATGAAAGAACAAAAGCGTTACATAAAACGGGTGGTGGTTCGCTCGCCGTTTATAAATTCTTATTCGTATATTATACGTGTACGTAATGTAGTCTATTTAGCCCCTGTGTGCAGCGGCGATATACTCGTATTTTATACACGGTAACGTATGCGTTCCGTAGTGTACGTTTTATAGCGTAGATATTCATGCAAACAGTTAAAGAAGGGATATAACAAAGGAGGGCTTATTAATCTTTTGACTCGTGAAAGTTGAGCTGGCGAGCGTGGACCAACAGCGTGCGCAAGACGATAATTTATCTCGAATTCGATGAAACGTTATACAGTACGAGTCTACTTTCTCGCTCGCTCTCTCTTCTTCGTGCTCTCTTTCGCGCCGTTTAAAAGGGGATTTTTCTTACGCGAAATGGACGGACGCGTATATACGTATAGCTGGACCGAACAACAACGAACGAAATTGATATCGAGCAGAAAGAGCGAGAACGAAAAAAATTATATTTAATACGCATATATATACACATACCCATCGTTCTTCTGCTCTTTTCTGCTCGAAAAACTACGAATATATTCGCAGGTATTATAGGATACGTACAATCTTCTAGAATAAAATCATCGTTTAGGGACCTCGAAAAATGCCCTACACGCTGTAAAACTCGCCGCTTCGAACACAATAATCGAGAAAATGGAATTTACAAACAAATTAAGTTAACACGGATCGTATATAGCTTTTGAATTTCCCATAGCTTACACGCGCGTATTTTTTGGGAAACGCGAACGATTTAACGATTTTAAGACAAAATTCGAATACATTTTCGGCGAGTAAAAGGATTAAAGCGTACATGTATACATCGACCAGAAAACGTTGTTTTCCGTACTATATTCATTTTGTGTAAAAATCAATCCTTTGAAATTTTGAGTCAAGTAGAGGGAAAACTGGATGGGTGCAATTACCGAAGTTGTATCAGCGTTAACATTATCGCTATACATATCTAACTGTGAAACCGACAGGAAAGAGACCCAATAGTATACATTTTACTTGAGCATTACAATGATCAAATAAGAATGATTAAACCAAATTGAGTACTAAAACTCAAATGAGTTTTGTTGAAAATTGGGAGAAAATGTTAAAGATAGAGCTTGGAACAGGAACTGGAAAAAATACGAGAAAACTTGGGTGTACGTTGCGGGTAGGTAAGCGAATGACAAGAAAAGTAAAAGTAAGGAAAACGCATAAGGTGTCGTGATCCAAGAACCATCGATATATCACCAGTCTAAATTTAACTGCTTCCGCACTGTCGAAGTATGAGTAAATGTTTCCTAAATCTAGAGTAAAATAAAGAAAACTACGAAGTTCGGAGCCACGAAGGACATGTGCAAAGAAAAATTTAGAAAAGACAGGGTTGTAGATTTCTCAGTAATCTTAGGTCGAAAAAACCAACTAAAATTCCGACACATTGACGAGAGGTATCAATTAGATAAGAAATATATTTCCACACTCCCGACCGAAACACAAAGAGAAAAACCTTTAAAAAAGTAAATCCCCTTCCCCCCCTTCCCTACATCTGAGTGAGTATCAAGGTATCGCGCTTCAAATCGTGAAGACTGCATCCTGTCTATCGATTCATCTCACGTTCCCATTCCCTCCTATAGAGATTACACCATCATAATTGAAGACCAAATTTCATCCGGAATCAGTTATCAGTTCCATTTCGCTCCGGACATGCTCGCTGTAAAGGTTAGTGATAACGACTCCCACTCGGTGTAATTGAGTAAATCGGACCTCAATGAGTCGAACATAGATAAGTCGAACAAATCTGCTTGGTCCCGACGCACTCCCATTTAAATGTGTACTATTTTTCCGGCTATAAGTCGAACTCAACCATAGATAAGTCAAACAAAAAATTACCAAAAAAAACTGCTAATTTAGGCTTTTTCTTGAAATTTTCCAATATTTCAATTTTTTTTGTAAATTTTTACAAACAATTTTACTATAAAATCGAGGACAGTATCGAGTCTGTTTACCGTAGGATCCAATTTACGATTTTTTGGTCATCATTTTACGGGTTTAAAAAAACTAGCAAAATTATTTACAAATATTCCCTCACGCTTTCGTTCATTGAACGAGGAATTATAATTATCAACATTAATGACAACAAAAACCAAATGTTGAATTCAGTTATAAGGTTGGGTATCTAAATCAATCACGAAATTAATGGTGCATAATTTTCTTCAATATTGACGCAGGATTCGTGTCGATGTTTGAAAACATGCGGACATTTCTAAGGACTAATTTCGATTACGAAATGAAAAAAAGTTTGGCACGCTGATGGAATTTTATTTAATTTTACTTGATGTATTTTCATAAAGGAAAAAACAGTTTGAGATAAGATCGTTAAATAAGTTTTCTTTCATTTAAAAAGAGTGATAAGGGTAAAGAAATACGAAAATAAACGAGGAAGTTTTTGAGTCGTCAGGAAAAATCTTAATTTCGTCGACTACACTTTGTGAGAATCGTCAAAGAAACTCAAAAAACATCGGAACGCCCGCTCGCCTTTACAGCCCGAAGGAACAATCTCTCTTCAACGAGATGAAATAATGGTGGGCCGAACATTTCTTTGATGTTGAAACTCGTTATAAATAGGTGAGTTTCAAAGAAAAAAGTTATTTTCCAGTCTGTAATATTTCAAAAGATGTACAGCAGTTCTCTTTTACAATCTACAGGAAGTCAAGTTTTCGATTCTTATGCTGAATACTTTCGGAGGCTTTTATTTTAACTTTGTAGTAAATTTTGAAACAAAGAATCAGTTTGTAAACGAAGAAAGTTAACGAGACATTGATTCGTAAAATTTCTTTTCACTTTTACTATTACTGTAGGCTATAAAGTGAATTCAAATTAATTTAATCTCGGATGTAGGTACATTTTCAAAATTAATTTGGTATCTTGACGGATCTTCAATATTCCTAACGAGTTGCCCACCCTGTTTTTGTTTCTTTCTATATTGTTTGAACAACCAACTTATGTGAGCACAAGATGGTAGCAAGTATTCCGCATTTATTTGAAACTCACCAAAAGGAGCTCCTATCGCAGCTCTGCAGGTACATCCAAACTTCCGCATAGTTTTTCAATCGTACGCATAGTTTCGTAGCCGGCATAGTTTCCCAAGCGCACGGTTTATCCTAGAAATACTAGAAGGCTTCATTTCTTACTAGGCCATTGTGTCAAGAGGGTTAATCATCGTGACATACCAGTCTACCACAATGACACAAGAGTCGTCTAACATTCTATAATAAATTGTGATTTTTTCAAAATTCCCACAAATTGGGCTCAAGATTTCTACCTTTCCATGTAAAAAGAAAAAAATCGTCCCCATGGCAAAAATACTCGTATTATGATATCCGTTTTAGGTATGTAAAATGTCATTTTGGGGACATGATGGAGCAAGAAAGTTCAACAAGGGCGATTTCACAAGTTGTAGCACCATATGTGGACAAGTAGGTCCTCGTGGCAAACCTTATCTCATTTTTATTCATATGCAGATCCATGACCGCGACTGGCCGTTCAGATTACTGTCATTTGTTACTGTGACAGACTGTAAAAATGGAAGTAATTACATAAATAATAAAATAAAGGTACCTTCTGACACAGGAACTTTATCCCTACTATGAGTCTTCATTAGAGATCAAATAAGTTCTCATAACTTACAAGACTGTCTCTCTGCCTAAATTTCACATCGATACGAATGGTGATTTTCAAAATACGTATTTAGGGGAGAGGGAAAAGTTTTGTTCACACTAGTTTGAAAGATTTTTTCTTCAATTTCATTACTATTCTTGATATAATCCCTCTTCGAACATGGTTTACAAAAACTTTATAGAATGAATTATGACTTTCAGTGGCGTAGATACAATTTTCCATGGAGAGGGGGAGGGGGTCTTCTATTCTATGTATCATTATTTCCTCAATCGAAAGAGAAAAACGGATATATCCCCATACTGCCTTCCTCCTCCCTCATCTATTACTTACCAGACATACGTAGTCAGTAAGTCAGCATCCATCACTGGTCTCTAATTCACCTAAGTAGGAATATATTTAATGGTGTTTTCGATTTTGGTCACGTTATGATCTAAATACGAGCATTGCAATCTGGATTGGTGACCACGGAAAAATACTGAAAAAAATCAACAGTTATACAGTCTTCTTGCTGAGCGCAACGATCCAAGTCGTTAATTGTAATTGAAATGGCTAAAAATTACCCACGGGTAGAACAGTAATAAGTCAGAGGGATCTGCGGTAATGGTTAGAATGGCACGGATGGTTAACCTTCGCCACCGCGTTGTTCTCTTCAACTATATAGAAAAAAAATTAAAGAAAGTGAGAGAGGAGACGCTAAAGATATAATTTAATGAAGAAAGGAAAGGCGAAAGGGTAAACGTATTGACGGGTGGTCTTCAATTGTTTTGACTTAATAAAAACTTCCTATTTTATCTCTCTTTCTCAACAACTTGGCGAAAGGCCGCATGACGACCCTGTATTGGAGCGAAGAAAAACTTTCACTTTTACTCTATAAAACGGGCGTCCGTAAAATTATGACTTTTTTTCGTTCACCTATATATTATGAAACACACAATCCGTATAACAAACGCGAACGTTGCTCCTTCGTAAAAAATGCTTGTTATTTTCAATCTGACAAGTAAAAAGGAAAGAAAAAACATGCTATTTTTCGAGGAAAAGGTACTGTTGTACAACGAAGTCAAAGTTTTTATGAAGACGGAGAAAGAGGAAAATATTTTCTCACTTTTCGATGCTCTCTATCGTGTACTGTAGAGTTTCTTTCTTTCAGGAAATATAAATGCTGCCCTTTAAACCATCTTTTAGTTATTTTCTCGCGTATTTCTTTTCTCACTTTTAAACGTTTCTGCTATATTTGCCAACTCTCACACCCTTCTTATTTTTATTATCCTTTTGTCTGCTCGCGTATTTCTTTTCTTCCTTTTCATCTGTCTGCGATGGCCAACTTTTATCGTATCATTTACCCTTTATTAGGCTTTTTTTTTTCTTCCTTTCCTACTTTTTCACCGTAATAATTTGACTCCCTTACACGTATTTGTGTATAACCACCGGTGTACAAAAGCCAAAAGTCGAAGAAAGTTTTCGTTCGAATTTAGATTGTTTTAAGGCTGTACGCGAGGTACGCGAGATACGTGTGCGCTACAAAGAGCTCACGAGTACAACACACGAAGATGGGTCCATACTCGCGGGCGCGGGTTAAATTCGGACGAAAGGCGCTTTTTGTACACACCAACGTGAGAGGGACGATAAGGAAAGGAACGAGGACGGACGGTGGTTGTGGAGAGTGAGTAGTTGATGCAAAGTAGCGTGTTAGAAATGGTATGAGGCAATGTTCGTGTAAGTAGTTATACCGGGTCTTTGACCCAATAGGACTACCGGCTCCTCTTTATCCAGAAATTAGTATCATTTATTATAAAAAACGAGGAATTGTTTAATTAGTATTTTTAGAGCGTAAAATCGTTCGGAAAACGTTCAGACAAATACAATTATTTACTCCTGTTTCAAGGAAAATCTTCTGTACGTCATTTTTCACCAAGGTAGGCAGAATTCATCACCTTGAACCAAGAACCTGTTTTATCGGAGGGTGTTTTTAAAAAAAAACGTCCACCAGTCGGCAAAGCTCGGAGGTAGAAAATTTTTCAAGTCCTTCTTCTGTCGGTGTATATAGCCCAAAAGTTGAAGTAGCCCCTTCAAGTATCTGGGTATGCAATGATTCATACACCAATCAACTAGACTCCTTCATTGAGCCACATATGCAACGCTTCGGACGACATACAAGACTCAGAATGACCTTGACATTTTTCTCAGTCTCCCTCTTATTGTAAATAGCTGGGAGGTATTCTATAAAACAAGTTCCCCTTCCCTCGTTTAACTCCGTTGAGTGAGTATTCCCAAGTATTTTAATACGTGATGGATACAACTCGCCATCTGTCCAGAAATTTTTATCATTTTTCACCGAAAATCTCACCTCAAAATCTATCCAGTCTTGCACCGCAGTCATTCGTATTTCTCCAAAATGAATATCAATATGAATTTCCTAAGGACGTCGGTGTTTCGATAGGTTCTCTCTAGACTCCTTGGTCTCAGAAGTCTTCTTATAAATTTTCGGCGTTGCCAAATGAATAAAGATCATGTTTCATGTCATTTATAACATGCTCCGCTTGTCCCCCCCCCTTGGTCTAGTGTAAGTCTACTTGAAAATATTTTAGGCTGATAAGCGGACCAGGATTAACGACTCATGACGTCAGCGAACTTATGACGTCACAAGCTAATAGCTTCATAATGGCTCTCGGGAGTTTTCTTAGCCTAGTATAAATCTAGCCTACGGCTTTTCATTATTTTAGGATGTGCTAGAAACTACACAGCTCGAAATTTTCCAAGTCTCTATAATAGATAATAGGGAGGCACTAGCTGATAGAGAGGTATAGAAGAGCCCGGAATTTTTCCAAGTCCCATACCCTAGTATAAGTTTAGCATACACCTTGTATATTATTATTTTATTATTATATTATTAGGTTGAGCTAAACTACCAAGCCTCCGACTCGGACTCGCAGATTTCAGAATCACTCCTGAGAAAATTTTCTCGAAATTTTTCTAAGTCCCTTTCGAGGGGGGAGGGGGGCTCGAACTCGCAGATTTCAGAAGTACTGCTACAGTGGAAATTCCCATAAAGATGAGACCAGAGCAAAGACATAAAACATGTCAAAAAGAGTTAGTGTACAAAGTTTCATGAAATAGACCAGATTTCTGTGATTCTCAAATCTGTGAGTCCGAGCCCCCCCCCCATCCCCCTCCCATGTAATTTCTAGCTTATCCTGATATAATGAAAAGGCATAGGCTAGATTTATACTAGGCTAAGAAAACGCTGAGAGCCATTATGAAGCTATTAGCTTGTGCCGTCATACGTTTGGTGTTGTTATAAGTTTGGTGACGTCATAGGTTTGGTGTCGTTATAAGTTCGGTGTCGTTATAAGTTCAGTGACGTCATGAGTCGGTGACGTCATAAGTTGGTGACGTCATAGGTTTGATGTTGTTATAAGTTTGGTGACGTCATAAGTTGGTAACGTCATAAGTTGGTGACGTCATGAGTCAGTGACGTTATAAGTCGGTGACGTCATAAGTCGATGACGTCATAAGTCGATGACGTCATAAGTCAATGATATCATAAAATAATGACGTCATAGGTTTGGTGACGCCATAGGTTTGGTTACTTCATAAGTTCAGTGACGTCGTAGGTCAATGACGTTGTAATTTTGGTGACGTTAGAAGTCAATGACGTCATAAGTCGATGAAATTATATGTCGATGACGTCATGAGTCCATGACGTCATAAGTTTGGTGACACTATAGGTTTGGTGACGTCATAGGTCGATGACGTCATAGGTTTGGTGTGGGTATAAGTTTAGTGACGTCATGAGTCGATGACGTCATAGGTTCGGTGTCGTTATAAGTTTGGTGACGTCATAAGTTGATGACGTCATAGGTTTGGTGTCGTTATAAGTTTGGTGACGTCCTGAGTCAGTGACGTCATGAGTTGGTGATGTCATGAGTCAATGATGGCATATGTCGGTGCCGTCATAAGTCAATAACATTGTAAATAAATGACGTCATAAGTCAATGACGTCATAAGTTGATGACGTCATAAGTCGTCAATCCTGGTCCGCTTACAACATCAGAAACATACTAAAGTAGACTTACACTAGACCAAGGAGCGGGACTAATAACGAGTTGAGCGAGTGAGGCCCCCTAATCTCATCAGCCTGAAATATACTAAAGTAGACTTATTCTAGACCGAGAAACAAGACTGATCAAGCGAGTGTGCTGCTTTAGCTTAGAATTCTAAAATATGGGCAAAATGTTGAAAAGACATGAAACATGATCTTTATCTTTTTGGCTGCGCCGAAAAATCCAATACCCCTTAATCATTCTCTCTCCCTCTCCTTCCCTCTCGCGTCCTCGTACTCAAGTTTATCTATTTTGAAAGAAATTACTTTAAAATTATTTATTCGGAATAAACAAACTGACAAATTTTAGCATGATAAAATTGAATTTTAATCTTGAGGTTCTAAACAATGCTGAACCATGGCTGATCATTCACGTGTTCACCATTACAATAGGTGTTATCACCTGGGATGGCGGATCTCGGTTCTCATAAGCGCTTGAGATTCTGTAAACCATTTCATAGGATAATACCGATTAAATATCAGAAGATACTAATACATTGTAATACTTAACACTGACACATGATTGAATTTGCAATCCAAGAAGCTGATTACAATCGATAAGATTGCACCCTTGAAAATATTCGTTTGGAGGCTTCTTGGCTGACTTCTGAAAACTAAGAAGTTCCTGAAAGAAACTCATAATATTTGAATTCAGTCAAATTTTTCACTCCTAGTACTCTTTTCATTTTGATGGCCAAGATCTTTAGATCGACGTAAGACGATGGCTCGCAACGTAGAGCATACTCTATCTCTTACAAGTGAGTGGGATAAAGACAGGGTAGATTTTTGTAGTTACGTTTTTTTAAAAATGATATCAATTTCTGGACAGATGGTGAGTTGCATTCATCATAGATAGAAATACTCGTACTTGAAAAAATGTACAAAGTTCTGGAGTGATGAATTTTACTGGGTAGGTAATCTTAGTGAAAAATGATATGTACGAGATTTTCCTAAAAAAAGGACTGAAATGTATGTGAATTTAATCACTCGGTATTTGTTTGAATGTTGTTTGGACGATTGAACGCTCTAAAAATACAATTTAGTAAAACAATTCTTCGTTTTCCATAATAAATGAAACTAATTTCTGGATGAAGAGGGGCTGGTAGTTATATTGGGTCAAAGACGCGGTATAACTACTCGTGTATATATTGATCGGTTGACCAAGGCTTTTCTCTCGCTGTATACTAAAGGCTCTCTGTGAGCCGTGTGGCTTATCTTATGCAGAGAGTGAGAGCGAGACGGCGCGAGAAAGCGCGGCTGACGAACGAAAGGCGTACTATACGTACGTACGTATCCAGTATACTGCACACAGAGGCAGAGCGAGAACGAGTGTATAGTATTCTCCAAGACGCGCGTTCGAAAAACGAAGAGAGCGATTGAAACGTGAGAGAGAACGAGGGTGAAAACGCTAAACTGGACATTCGGTATGCAAGTTACATACTCAAAATGCCGCGCCGCCTCCTGCGTCTCTCGCTCGCGTGAACAAACGCTTAGCCTGCCCTTGTTTCGCGGCGAGGCGTGCGGAGCGCGCTAAGGGGTGACATCCACCACCTGCCTTTCTCGTTCGTGGCTATCACTTCGGCGGTATCGCCGCACTTTCTCTCGACCGGATGTTACATTCCACTTACCCTGGCCACGTCGTCGTATCTTTTACTTCACCTCGTTCGCGTACTCTTTCTACGCGCGTTTGGTTTTTTCTCCTATTCACTTGTACCACACTCTCTCTCCTGCCCTTCGATATGTACGTGTACACTTTTTTGCGCGCTCTCTCGTCCTTCTTCGCGAGGCTAGCTACTGTTATAGCAGTTACGTTATAATACAACTCGCAGCTCTTTCTCTCTCTTCCTCGTATTCCAGAATTTTGCATCTTCCTAAACGGAGGAATACTCTCCGCTCCGCGTACACACCACGTCTTCGTCCAGGGTTGGTTTTTCCTAACGAATTTCCATTCGGCCGCCCTCCGCGTCACCACGTATCGTCCACTGCTGACTTAGCTTTCGTACTACTCCGCTATCGGTCCTTGATCGTCTTTCTCATTCTTGTAGAAGAGGGTAGCATCTCTTTCTTTCTCTCCCATACTCTGTCTCTATCAGTTACACAGTGTATATACGCTTTTTATGCTGACGATCGTTCACTACTTCAATTTCTGCTACATTTATTAAATCCAACGACGACTTCGCAACATTTCTAGTTTTACGCGTTCTGCATGTACGCGGGCTTTCTCTCGCAGAACGGCTTCCCTCACGCCCGCGTTTTCATATTCGAAATTCTTTTTCCTCTCGGTGGACACACACACACATATTTTACCGGAACGCCGGCCGAAGTATGGTGGAAACGCAATTTCGCCTTCTCGAATTTTCAACCGAATACAAAGCTCTTGAAGAAAGAAAATAGCGATCGGATTTAATTTTTTCGTCCCGTAACGTTCGTTATATGTACATGAAAATGTGCGAAGGTGAACTTCGCTCATCATTTTTTTTCTTTTCTCTTCCACCCCTTCTCGTACGTTTCTGCGAATTGTTTATATTGCTGGAAAACTTTTACACAATTTTTTTCCCCTACTCTTTCTTCCATTTCTAAGAGTCGTAAATAAATAATTGATCGTTATCACTTATTTCGCAGATTTAGCATTGCGAGCCAGTTTGACCGCATTTTTCTCTCGCTCTGTTTCGACAATGAAATCGAATTTTATTGACGGTTCGTATACAACGTCCATAAATCGCCCCCGTGCGAAAATCGTAAAGTGTTATTAAAATTTTCGAAAGGTCAAGCGCGATTCGCGTCCATCGGATCGTGCTTATTAAAACGAACAACAGCAACATTCTCTCCGGAGACGAATTTAATTTAATTTTTCATTACCGAAACGCAATTTGTATGCTTGGACACGAGGAATGGCGTGCGTACCAAATTTGGACCATGCAAAAAGCGAACGTTAATGATAGCGCGCGCAGGGCACTTATCGCAATCAAGTAATGGGCATTGTGTTCAATAATAATTTAAGGTTGGAAAAGTATTTAAAAAGCTTCGTGGCTACGAAAGCCTCTAATGACCATTTGCCGGTTTTATTCCTCCTTTGACGGACTACAACGACACGGAGACATGCAAAATACGAATTTGAAAACTTTATGACTAGTTTTATGCTATTACTATCGACGGGAGCGTTAATGATACAATAATACGTTTCTTTTTTTCCGTGAATTGGCGGTGTTCTGCATGCAAATTTAGTGCGTCGTAATTTAAAAATAGTGCCATACTCGTATCCTTAAAGGACGATAGAATTTGCTGTGATTAAGAAGAATGTGTAATTAAGAAATTATTGCGTACATCTGACCTCTACGCTGACAATTTAGCTACGACGACAAACCTAATAACGAATATTGATGCAGAAGTTGAAGAATTTTCGTGGTAGGATATCTTCTACGTAATTGAAATTCGAGCTGAACCCCGCGCAGCATCTGTCTACGCTGGAACTCGATTTGCACATTTGTCTTCAGATTGAAATCTTCTGCTTGTCTGCATGTTCTATGCTAATTACGATGGAACATTCAGGGCCTCAGTTTCTTGATTGAGAGAGACTCACTTAGGTGGAACAAGCCTCTGAATGATATGAAAATTGGAAGCTGGTTCAGAACGTCTGTCCATGGTTATATTTTTATAATTTTCTTGAAGATTAAAGCTTTCGTTTTCAATTGACACTTATAATAAAAATAAAACGTGTTCATGTCCCATGGTCAGACCTCAAACCTGAAAAGTATTTTCAATATTGGATTATAGAAAATGAAAGATCAATGTGACGTGTCTACTTGTAAGCGTCGAGAGTCGATGAAACTTCTGAGCTTCATCTTTGATGTAAACGAAGGAAAGTTTTAATTTCCTCATTTGCCTCGCTCCAAAAACGTTCCAATAATGACGGAGCCCCGGGTTCGGATCCCGACGAGGTGATCTAAATTTTTCGCTTGAGTTTTTCATGTATCAACAACCCTCCTTCCATCATATTACCACCGCACGTAATAAAATAGAGTCTATAATGACGGAGGACATATTTGCGGAATTATTCAAATGTAGTGGAAGGGATTCTGATTGACTGGGACATCTTGATCAATTAAAACCTTCCATTCTTCAAAAATAAGTGAAGGAGATACCGAGCCGCCTTCTTGAACGAAGCTTTACATCTGTTGATTATACCGTTTTTGATATGTTTCATGTCTTTGATGTCTTTGCTCTGGTCTCATCCTTATGGGAATTTTCACTGTGGCAATGATTCTCAAATCTGCAAGTCCGAACCTCCCATCCCTCGAAAGGGACTTGGAAAAATTTCGAGAAGATTTTCTCAGGAATGATTCTGAAATCTGCGAGTCCGAGTACGGGGACCCCCCCCCCACCCTTGTAGTTTCTAGCTTGTCCTAATATAATGAAAAGGCGTAGGCTAACTTCATACTAGGCTAAAAAAACTCCGAGAGCCATTATGAAGCTATTAGCTTGTGACGTCATAAGTTCGGTGATGTCATAGGTTCGGTGACGCCATGGGTTTGGTGACTTCATAAGTTCAGTGACGTCATAGGTGAATGACATTGTAAGTTTGGTGACGTCATAGGCTCGGTGAAGTCAGAAGTTCAGTGACGTCATAAGTTGGTGACGTTATAAGTTGATGATATTGTAAGTTGGTGACGTCATAAGTCAATGACGTCATAAGTTTGATGTCGTCATAAGTTCGGTGACGTCATAGGTCCATGACGTCATAAGTCAATGATATCATAAGTTGATAACATCATAGGTTCGGTGACGCTATAGATTTGGTTACTTCATAGGTCAATGACGTTGTAAGTTTGATGACGTCAGAACTTCAGTGACGTCATAAGTTCATGACATCTCAAGTTAATGACGTCATAGGTTCGGTGACGCCATGGGTTTGGTGACTTCATAAGTTCAGTGACGTCATAGGTGAATGACATTGTAAGTTTGGTGACGTCATAGGCTTGGTGAAGTCAGAAGTTCAGTGACGTCATAAGTTGGTGACGTCATAGGTTTGATGTCGTCATAAGTTCGGTGACGTCATAGGTCAATGACGTTGTAAGTTTGGTGACGTCAGAAGTTCAGTGACGTCATAAGTTCATGATATCGTAAATTGATGACGTCATGGGTTTGGTGACGCCATATGTTTGGTTACTTTGTAAGTTCAGTGACATCGTAGGTCAATGACGTTGTAAGTTTGGTGACGTCATAAGTCGATGACGTCATGAGTTAATGACGTCATAAGTTTGGTGACGCCATAGGTTTGGTGACGTCATATGTTTGGTGACGTCATATGTTTAGTGACGTCATATGTTCAGTGACGTCATATGTTTAGTGACGTCATAGGTTTGGTGTTGTCATAAGTCAATGACGTCATAGGTTTGGTGTTGTCATAAGTCAATGACGTCATAGGTTTGGTGTTGTCATTGATTCAATCAGTTTTATACACCCCAACAGGAAGAAGGAATTGAGGAAGACTAAAGAATAAATTGATGGATACCTCGACTTCCACAAGCGCTTCGAATGTTTCGACACCATTTCTTTACTCTATTTCTAATGACTTTATTATACTTTTCCCCCTCAAATGATTCTTTTTCATTAATTTTTCTCAACTGACTCCTGCATTATGAGTAGAAAAGTTTGACTTGTTTCTTGTATTTACTCTGATCTCTGATTTTGAAATTTGCGTGCGTACGTCCGTGCAAATGACCTCGGGACTTGAAAAAATGTCGAAGTCCTGATCCGTACCCTGATTTTGAAATTTGCGTGCGTCCGTCCGTCCAGCCAAATGACCTTATATATCAGACCTATACTAGACTGAAGCCCTCATTATACTAGTTTTATGCTTTTATGCTATAGCTTATACTAGGATTATAATAGTCTTGAAATATTCTTACTTAGACCTGTACTAGATCAAGAAAATGGGCTCACTTGCTCGGCCCGATCGCCTCTCAAAAGCCACTGGTGGCCTCCAAAAGCTATTAGCTTAAAATTTTTTATCGTAGATTCGTACTAGGATTATATTCTAAACTGGACCTATACTAGATCATGAAAAAGGGCAAACGAGCTGAGTGAGTAAGTCACCAAGAGCCGCTAATAACCCCCAAAAGTTATCAACTTATTTGTAAAATCTTCTAAAGTAGACTTATACTAGATCAAGGAGAAAGGCGAACGAGCTGAGCGAGTGAGCTTTCCAAAAGGTATTATCTTGAAATATTCTAAACTGGACCTATACTAGATCCGCGAGTGAGCTCCCCCGAAGCCACTAGCTACTGAGACAGACTTGAGACATGATTTTTATTCATTTGGCTATGGCAGAAAATGTAGTTTGCCTTGTCAGCAACGAGGTGTTCCTCTCACGGCTCGCGCTGTTCTTCGGAGGTTAAATTGTTTCTTTTCATGCAAATACAGCAATATATTCTAGAATACCGGTGGCCGAGTGGTTAAGTCATGAACTTTTAGGAGAAAAGAACAATTTGAATTATAACAGAACAATGAAAACAAATTTTAAAAAATCATTCGACCTCATAACTTGGACTCATTCTCTTCTCGATCCCCCCCCCGCAAAATTTTAAATACTTTTCATCGAAGCGTATAAAATACTTAATCGAGTGAAGAAGATTCTGACCGGGCAGAGAAACAATAGAATTTTCTATTTGTTTCTCCCCTTCCGCATTATCGGCCAATTGAACTTTCTGTCATTCGTCCGTTTCAAAAATATATTCGAGAGTTAAATCCGTATCTTTACTCTTTTTTCTACAACTATATCGAGTAAATCTGTCGACCTATCTAGTTACTCAACATTAATAAAAAATTTTATTCTTTCTCGTAACCGTGACCTTGTCCCTACAAAAACGTAAAGAAAGTAAAGAAAAACGAAAGAAGTTGGGAAAAAGAATGAAAAAGAAAGAAAAAAAACAAACCGAGAGAGAGTTCAAAACTCGGTTCCCGCGAGAACGGAAAAAAGAAAAAATCTTTTCGTGAACAATTTTTTCCTCTTCGTGCTCTTTTTACGACGTGCCGACGTGTATAAGAAAATCCTCCTGCCGGTTAATTTGTAAAGCGACAACCCAACAGTATAGCGGAGATGAGCTTTAATACAGATACAAAAGGAAAATATCCTTGCTCCTGAAAGGAGAGAGAGAGAGGGAAAAAGAAAAAAAGACGCCATTAAAAAGTCATGAATTTCCGCGTAAGATTTTTAGTATCGCTGTTAGACAAGATGATAAAATGCATCTTGTGGAAAATAAAACTCCGAATAACTACGTACAAAGCGATCTTTTGTTGAGTTACTTCAACTTTCTTCGTAAATTGTTTAACTTTTCTTTCCTCGTCTTCTACACATAGCTTTTCCTTTCTACCTCATCTCGTCGTCCGTCGTTTTCGCTCTCGAATTTTGGTTTGTCGCGCGCATCTGAATGAAGGTAACGTACGAATACATTATATGTATCCTATACGTAACGTACAATGTTTTTCGTACCAAACCAAGAACGCTATATACGCGCGTCGATCGCGTACCGCGCGCCTCGTCCGTTAATTGAATCTCGCGTATTCGCGTTTATCTGGAAATTTCGCCGGACGCACAAGTCCCCTAGGGGGGTTTTTCCAAACACCGGTACGCTCGAAAAATGGCCAGGCCATACCAATATCTCTCGTCTTACCTCCGTACACAAAACGCGCTAGATATGTTTTACGATAACGTATACACACGTATATACATACATACGATATATGTAAAGAAAAACGCCGCTCTGTATGTCCCTCATATTATCTTCGTTTGCTAGCGGCTTCGCACGGCTTAGCATATTAATTATTTAGGTCTCAATTCTTGCCGCTTGTACCGTTCTCACGAAAAAGTCTCCCTTTCCCCCGCTCTTCTCGAATCGCTTATTCGTTCGCTCTCGCTCGCTTTCTGTCTCCCTCGGACGAGCTCGTTTATATTATTTTCCTAACGTAGACACGAGAGCACACCAGCAGGCCGCCCCTTTTCGTACATACCAATACATGCAAGCACGCACGTGAAACCTTATAGCTCCCTCGCAATTATCTATGCCCCGAATCTTCCAATTAGTTTCGCCGTCCGCGTTGCGCCGCGTGCCGTCTCTGTCGCGCTCGCGTTTTCTCCGCTACATCGGTCGTACTTCTCTTCGTCATTCGCTCTCGCGCGCTTTCTCGTACATGGGAAATGATGTCCACGGAGCTTTACCAAATTATGGGCCGAAAGTAAAACGGACGCCGCGGCAGCGTCGTGTGAGAGGTGGTGGCGGTACGCTTCTCGGATCGGGTGGAGGTCATACACCGTTTGTAATCGATCTCCGCGCCTCTTCTTATACACTCAATTCGCCATATATACGCAATCTTTCTTCAACATCCGTCGAAAACTTCCAGCCAACTTTCATCCTTTCGTTTTCGACTCGAAAATGCAATAATGTCCGCAGCGTTATCTAATTAAGCGAGTACTACGTTTAAATACATGCCGAACCCTTGTAGCATACTTACACTACTTCATAAAAGCAAGAGCTTTTCTAATGAATCCCTGCGTTGGATTTACTATCGTCTATATAGACAAATATACAGCTCAAACTCGTATTTCGCATTGTCATATCCATCGGCTCTCAAACTCAAACTTGTTTCCTTCATTACACTATCCTACCGTTCACTTGTATTCAAAGGCAGAAAGCCTCCATGCGGGTGGATCGAATACTTCGCCAATTTACGAGTTACAATTTGGAATGAGTATAAGATTTGGTCTTGCAACATTGATTCATCTCTCTTTCTATCTCTCTAAAGGCGATAAATTTGATATTTTTACCAATTTTATCGCAGGAGAGTCCATCGAGGAGGAAGAGAAGTCGGTAGATCTATTCCTGGAGGGGGGAAGAGGGTTGTTGGTGAATGGAAAACTCGAACGAAAAATTTAGGTCACCTCGTTGGGATCCAAACCCGAGACCTTTCGCTTTCTGGACGTCTGCTCTACACGCTGAGCTACGAGGACAATCAAACCTTCCGCGAATTTTTCCAAATACCAAAGACGAGAACAAGTTTCGTCATTCCCCGCAACAGTGACGAGCACTCATAAAATTCCTGTTCTGAATGAGGAAATGTGGAGAGTGTTTCAAAATCTGTATCTTCTCTGTTTTGGACTGGCTCAGATGCTGTAAACAATATTCAACATCGCTATGCCATCAGTTTTGAAATCATATTGACGAAAAACTCACTTTCAATGTGGTTAGAAAAGGTTCATCTTTCTCTCGAGAAGAACGCAAGTCGAAACGCCCATGACATGATTGGCCTAAATGGGTATAGTGTGACGGATTGGGAGATCATTAGGGTGATTACAACAAATTTTAGCTCAGATCATGACGTTGATAAGAAACTTTCATATTCCTATAGGGTGAAAGAAGAATTTGGAAAAATATCGAGTCTCAAGAATCCCCGTCCTTCTGACCTTGACCTAATCAGAGACTTTTAAAGCGTGTTCTGAACGGTCATCATGATTGACGCAAAAGACCAATAGAATTTTGTGACATAGTATATTTTAGCATTTTCATTGGCTTCTTCCAGTCAACCTTTTGACATGTTTCATGTCTTTTTTTGACACCTGGTGCACTGCTGAAAATTTGCGAGTACCACCCCCCACCCCTTCCCCCTATTAATGGACTTAGAAAATTTTTGGAGAATACCTGTGAGGTTATCCAGAAATCTACGAGTACCACCCCCTGAGTAAAAATATAATAAAATTAAATTAATTAAAATCAAGTTAAATTAAATTATAATAAATTAAAATTAAATTAAATTAAATTAAATTATAATAAATTAAAATTAAATTAAATTAAATTAAATTAAATTAAATCAAATTAAATTAAATTAAATCAAATTAAATTAAATAAATAAAATTAAAATAAAAATAAAAATAAAAATAATTAAATTAAATTAAATTAAATCAAAATTAAATTGAAATAAAATAAAATAAAATAAAATAAAATAAAATAAAATAAAATTGAATTAAAATAAAATTGAATTAAATTAAATTGAATTATATTAAAATGAAATTAAATTGAAATTAAATTAAATCAAATTGAAATAAAATTAAATAAAATTAAATTAAAATAAAATTAAAATAAAATAAAATTATTGAATTAAAATAAAAATAAAAAAAATAAAAATTAAATTAAATAAAAATAAAATAAAATAAAATAAAATGAAAATAAAATGAAATTAAAAATACTTTTCCCGTGCGCGTGCTAATTTATACCCTCGACTGATTCAGAAATCTGCGAGTACCACCTTTTGAGTAAAAATAAAATTAAAATTAAATTAAATTAAATTAAATTAAAATTAGAATAAAAATAAAAATAAATGAAAATAAAATAAAATAAAAATAAAGATAAAACAAAATAAAAATAAAATGCAATTAAAAATAAAAAAAATTAAAAATTAAATTAAATTAAAAATACTTTTCCCGTGCGCGTGCGCGTGCTAATTTATACCCTCGACGATCAAGAAGCGGGACGAACGAGCGGAGCGAGTGAGTCCCAGTAACCTCATCAGCTTGAAATATATTAAAGTGGACATGCACTGGACCAAGAAGCGGGACAAACGAGCGGAGCGAGTAAGGCCCAGTCTGCTCGTTCGTCCCAGGAAGGAGTCAGCCTAAAATACTCCAAAGTTGACTTATACTAGAACAAGAAGTTGGAAATTTTGGATTTTTGTGAACGATGAAGAACTTAAGACGACTGGCGAAAAGACATGAAACATGATCTTTATATTTTTGGCAACGCCAAGAAATCCTTCTCACTTTTTCCGCGCCTATATCATGGTAGACGAAGTTCAAATGAAGGGCATTGACGACAACCCGATTCAAATTTACGAGGACCGATTCGCCTTACGTTGAACATATTCCTGCGCGGAAGATATTTCTTCAATCTCATAATCGAGATAGTCTTCTGGAAGGTGCAGATGGGCCGCCTGTTGCCGAAGAATATGAAACTAGCGTTCAAAATACTATGCGGCATCATAGCGCGATAGTAGAGGCAAATAAGCTCGATCAGTCCCTTGTCCGAAATATGCCTGTTTTCGACATAATGACACCACCAGTTTTCTTATGACGAATTATTTCGATATGCTTTAGGGCGGTACGCTTGAAATACGAATTCTCATTGTGGAGAAGCTTTTCAGAACCCTTCCAAAAACTGTGCTCGAAGCAATTAGATGGTCAACGAATGCCAAATCTCGTACTTTACCCTTCTGCCAGGCTGTCTTCTGCCCCTCGACTCTAATCCTCAGCTGGCAACCAGTCTCCCCAATATAAACACCTTTACAATCTTTGCGTACACTCCTCCCTTTTCATCTTCAGGAATTTGATCTTTCAATTAACAATCAACCCTTTGACGGTGGCAGGGTTGAAGAACGCAGGCCGAAAGCCGAATGGGCGAAGAGTCCAGCCTAATTGAAGAGATAACTTCCCCAGAAATGGGAGCCTAACCTATCGCAGTTTCTCACAGCTGATAGTACAGGGGATGGAGGTAGTTCTATAAACCACAAATTCATGGACCCTGTCTTTTTCAGAGACAGTAAGATCCTAGAGGAGCCTTCAACTCCAAAAGTAAACTTTATTGAAGGGTACAGCTTATTAGATACCTGAGAAACTACAAGCAGAAATCTCGGGGATCAGCTCCCGTACATAGCATGTCATCTACATATCTGCGCCAATAGAGGATATTATTCAATAAAGGATGGCCAGAGGAGAAGAGGTCGGAATCAAACTTGGACATGAACACCTCGGGTATTAGGGAACCTAAAGGGGAACCTATAGGAACGCTAGAGAATTTACCATTAAATTTGCAGAAGTTCTGACACCAAGTCACCTTCAATAAATCGAAAAACTCACTCAACTCTTCATGAGAAGTGTTTAAGTTCACAAGAAGTTCACCGCTGCATAGTGACAGCCTTAAGGATATGTTAGATGACGTCGAAAGAACAGAAGGTCAAGCCAGTTGGGAGAAGCTCATTTTTCCGGCTATTAGCCAGGGTAGAAGAATTCTTAATAGAGTAGGGAGACTCAAACTCGACGCTAGATTTAAACCAACGATCTAAATATTTCGCAAGGGAGTTGGTAGGAGAAGAGATTAGAGACACAACAGGCCGCATCTGCCTATATCTTCTTCATGGACCTTGGGTAAACCGTGGTGGAGGAGAGTGAGGGGTTAGCTCCTCACTCGATCTTTCTTAATGATAATCGCACTCCTATTGATGACACTTTGAACCTTTTTGACATGGTTTGGAAAACTGATCGCCCCACACTGCTCAAGCACTGTGTAGAGAGTTTGGTCACGCTTTGCTCCATCATCCTCAAATTGAGGCACATCGGTTATTTTATGCAAAAATACACCTTCAAACGAAAATAGAACGCTTTTGTTTACATTTTAAAATGGAATTTTACCATTCAAATTTTGACACCAAGTACCTGTCAGATAAAGAACTGTAGGATGACGATATAGAACTAAGACATATAAACTAGTTTTCACGGTGAACTTCATCGGAGGAAATTATGTATTTTTTAGAAAGCATCACGGAATTTTACTCGGTGTGGAAAAATATTCCGGTCGAGGATATATTTTCGGGGGGGAAAAAATCAATAATCGATGGAAATAAAGCCCACATCTTCCAATATTTGTTTACCAAAAATCGTCGAGCTCTACATCAAATTTGAGGGGATAGTGAAAATCATTCTCTCCTTCTTCTGTATTCGCTACCATACACATACAAAAGCGATTGTATATCTTACTTATGCACACACTTCCTGACAAGCAGGAGGAAAACGAAATGCATAAATACAGCGTTGTTATGTGGAATAAGAAGCGGACGAGGTACGAGCTTAATTTTTTAATTCGCCCTGTAACGCGCGTTACTCGCCGTTGTTCCTCTACGGGGGAGATTTCGGCGAATTAAAAGCAACGGCATTTGCTGTAGTCTTAGTTCGCTGCTACGAATTACAGGGACGAGAAGTAAAGGTAATTTGACTTGGACTGAAGTTTAACTAATGGATAGGGAGGCAAGAGCGGGTGCGGACGCGGATAAATTTCACGAGCTATTGACTCATTCGGAATGGGTATCCTGCATGGGCTTTTCTGACCTTATTTTTATTTTTATTATTATTCTTTTTTTCGTTAAGCAGATAAACAAGGAAGTGACATACGTTGAATTATTTTGAAATTTTCTCAAGCGAAAGTGATCCTTGCGCGAGCTTTCTACAAAGTGAACGCGCGCCGGAGCAACCGACTGTAAATTAAGTAATAATTAATTTAATTCGTTCGTTTATGGCGAACAATAATTTTTAAACGTTTCTCGTGGAAAAAGTAACATCGGCCTTTCTATTTTCTCTCACTCGGCCGGATAATAGCCTACGTCGCGTTTCACAAGAGAATTTTTCAGACGAACGAAAATTTCGCCCGTTTTTAATTATTCTCCATTCCGGGATTCGGTTATCTATATACAACAGAGTAGAAGAGATACTCGAGACCAGTAATCTCACCCCTTTTTGCCTTTTTTTTTTCCGCCTCGAATCAACGACTTCACGTAATAATTTGCGATTCGCGGACGAGCTTCGATGGTGTTCTGGCGCGACAGATTAAACTGTCCTTTCGCGAGAGGCAATCTTACTTATTCGCTCCATTGCGAGTTACGACCTCGTAATTCTGCCTTACATCGGCGCAAGAGAGGTGCTAAAAGGGCGTACTGCACGCCAGAAAGATATTTGTAATATCGTATTTTTCACTTTTGCTGTGTGGCGTAAGGAAGGCGCGTCTAATTTGTAAATTGATTGTATAACACTGGAAATCAGATGGTCCTTGGAGACGACCAGAGGAAGGTCGAAGGAAGGCCTCTTTAATAGAAAATAGTGAACTGCGAACCGCGCCCGCTCTTCGCGCGCGACTATACCTATTACAGTATTCTCGAAAGGATTTCCATTTCGGTTGAAAAGTGTTTTATTCGCGTCCTCTCATCCCGGCTCATTATCATCTTAAGACCTCTTTTTTCCGATGTAGTTTTTCGGCGGAAGGCGAAAACTGCGTTGGAAATGTTTAACGTGCGTCTTAAAACTGCTCGATTCGCACGGAAAAGGCGCGGGAGTTTGTTACAAATTCGGTTTAACGAGAGCTGAAATGTTGTCTCGTTTATCGAAGAATAATTTATCAGTTTTTCTTCGCGAAATGTAAGGCGAAAGAAAGTTCGCACACCTTAAACCTTCATTTGTCGTGGCGAAAAAAAGTCTGTCGAGTGAATTGGCGCGTCAAAAGTACCTATCTTCTCTCCGACATCGTTACTAAACTTTCAAATTTAAGTAATGCGTTATGCGCTAAGATGTTGAATCTCATTTGAATATATCTCTATTAGATTTTGTTTTCAGATCCCAATGCTTCAAATATTTACGTATTGAGGAATAATGATGATTGTCGAGGAACTTGTTGAATTGCTCGGTAGAATTCGAAAATTGACCAACCATGGAAATGAGCGTTTACAAAACCGCGGTAAAGATAAAAGTAGAATAAAAGAATCAAGTGTGGTGACTCGTTGATTCTCAATTTCACTCGTTTTTGTCGCCCATATAAGTCATCCTGTGTTGTCTTAGACTTACTCCAGTCAAACAGCAATGTGGGCATAACTTTGCTTCCATATTTTTTGCTGGTATTTTGTCATCATATCCCTTATAGTGTTCCACAGCAAGGTGTTCTTTGTATACTTTGTATAGTGCATCCCCTTGCTCTTCGGAACACTACAAAGGACATCACATCTCGGTCGGTACGACAATTTTTTGACTTATTTCATGTGTTTGCTCTGGTCTCATCCTTATGAGAATTTTCACTGTAGCAATGATTCTCAAATCTGCGAGTCCGAGGCCTCCCCCCACCGCAGTTTCTAGCTTATCCTAATATAATGGAAAGGCGTATCCTAGATTTATACTGGGCTTTCTCAGGAGTGATTCTGAAATTTGCGTGTCCGAGTTCGCGAGTTCGAGGGCGAGCCCCCCCCCTGTAGTTTTTTGACATGTTTCATGTCTTCGCCTTGGGCTCATCCTTATGGGAATTTTCACTGTGGTAGGGATTCTCAAATCTGCGAGTCTGAGCCCCCCCCCCTCCCTCTGTAATTTTTAGCTTATCCTAATACATATACTGAAAAGGCGTAGGCTAGATTTATACTAGGCTAAGAAAACTCGAGAGCCATTACGAAGCTATTAGCTTGTGACGTCATAAGTCGGTGATGTCATAAGTTGGTGACGTCATAAGTCGTCAATCCTGGCCCGCTTACAACATCTGAAATATACTGAAGTAGACTTCTACTGGACCAAGAAGCGGGATGAACGAGCAAAGTGAGAGAGGTTCCCTAATCTCATCAGCCTGAAATATTCCAGAGTAGACTTATACTAGACCAAGCGAATGTTCCGTTCTAAATCCTTAGCCATACACCGTCTCATCAATAAGCCAAATAATTATGCAACGCTCTAAACACCATGAGACTCGATAGCCCTTCCTTCCAAAATACCCCATGAAACAGGTTCCCTGCCTCATCTCATTCAACTCCGTTCAAGAGCCAGTGAATTTATATCCATGTCCCTCTCCTATCGCGTATAGCTCGGAGGTCAACATTTTTTTCTAGCTTATCATAATACATATAATGAAAAGGCGTAGGCTAGATTTATACTAGGCTAAGAAAACGATGAGAGCCATTATGAAGCTATTAGCTTGTGACGTCGTAAGTTCGGTGAAGTCATAAGTAAGTGACGTCATAAGTCGGCGACGTCATAAGTCGGTGGTGTCATAAGTTCGGTGACGTCATAAGTTTGGCGACGTCATAAGTTTGGTGACGTCATAAGTTTGGTGACGTCATAAGTTTGGTGACGTCATATGTCGGTGACGTCATAGGTCGTTAATCCTGGTCCGTTTACAACATCTGAAATATACTAAAGTAGACTTACACTAGGACAAGAAGCGGAGCGAGTGAGGCCCCTTAATCTTATCATCCTGAAATATACTGAAGTAGACTTGTACTGGACCAATTAGCGGGACAAACGAGCGGAGCGAGTGAAGCCTCCTAATCTCATCAGCCTGAAATATACTAAAGTAGACTAGAAGGCTCATTAGCCTGAAATATTCCAAAGTAGACTCATAATAGATCAAACGAGTGTGCCGCTCTAAAGCCTTAGCCTAGAACTCTCAAATATTTTTGTCTCGCATCATCCACAACATACCTGATTGGGCAAAATTTTGAAAAGACATGAAACATGATCTTTATCTTTTTGGCTGCGCCAAGAAATCCAATATCCACGTGAACTTTGACTCTGATGTAGATATCTTTAAATATCTTCTAATCACTCTTCCTTGCAAGCTCATTCTCTCCGGGGTAAGCGTAGGGTCCGCCTTCCTTTCTTCGAATGTCCTTGTGTTCGTTGTTAGCCGGATCATTTCCTTTTCCAGGGTCTTATTTATCCACGGGTCGAAAAGAATACGAGGGGCACTTCAATAATGTTGTGTCGCCCTCCTTAGGGATTACATAGGAATCACAGGTCATCATGTCCACCGGTTTCCTCTGCGTGTTCTTCACTTTTTTTTCGCCCCTAAAGTGATAGTGGTAAATGTGTGTCCTCAAATCTCGTTTGAGCCAGTCGTCGTATCGAAGAAATCCTGTACATAGTTGGTAGAAGTTTTGAAGATGTCTTAATTTGTATCGACGTTCGTGTGACGTGATGAAAAAGTCCAATTAATTACTGTAATAAACTCATCCATTATGACATGGAGCATGAATCTGATAGGAACATCTGAGGTCCGAAGGTATAAGGTGGAGTTCCCAACATTGTGTGCAAGTTGGCACTGCTTTGAGATTCATTGATCTTTTTTGAACCTATTCTTAAGAAGTTATAAAATCGTGGAACCACTCTTGCCGTACTAAAGTAGAATGTTTTTCTCACACTGGCCAGTGGCGTAGATACGATTTTTTCATGGGGGGGAGACATTTCCTGAAATTTTCCCTAATATACGCAAAAAATGGGCAAAATTACTGTATTTAACGGAAAAAAGATACTAAAAAAATCGCGATGCGGGGATATATCCCCCAAATCCGCCCCCTTATGTACGCCACTGACACCGGCCAATGAATTGAAGCATATTGATTCAAAAAGTAGAATAATGAAACATGCGAAGATACAACTCGCAGTTTGAAATTCTTTCCAATCCTCTCCCTTCTATGAAGCTGGAAGTTTTTCATCATTATTACTTTCTTCCCGCGTCTCCTTTTTTAGGAGTGAGAGAACAAAATTCTTCCAAATGACTCTTCTATGAAGCGATTTAATTGATTCCTGATCACGTCTCGATCTGGGCTTGGAACTCTTTCAAATCTCTTCTTAGTACCGCGCTTACATATTAAAAACATGGTCGCGGTTCTGGTCCAACCAAATCGATAAGAAACTTTTCGAAATCAAAGTCAACCCCTCACATCACACACTCGGCAGATGATTCAGAAAAGAAACATTCGTTTTTATACGCCTTAGAATAAGACACACATGCGACTCATCTATTTTCTCCTCACCTGAATTCGCTAAAGACCATTTTCACAAATGATAAACGTTGACCATATCCCTCAACTTTACGAAACTCGGACAGCATTTCTCAATCCACAAAAGAAGGACCCAGAAATGGTACTTCACTCACAGATTGATTAATGCAATACCTAATTACATCCGAATTATTGTTCAAGTTCTCCGGATTCGCTAAAGAAAAGAAAAGTTTGAGTATTCTATAGACAAATGAGCTATCGAAGAATACAAAAGGACAAAAATGAGGTACGAAAATTCGAAGCCCTGGAAAATTCAAATTGATCTAGAGAAAGCGCGCAAGTTACTAGAAGGGAAAATAAGGAGGGAATTGGAAGATTTTGATGCTGGGGCGTGGATCCTTGGTGCAAATAGTTTATCATCCATAGTGATTCCAAATTGCCTCCCATTTTGCACTCCCTCACTGTCCACTTTTTACAACTATTGGATAAACGTCACATATTTCTGAGTAAGAAATTCGAATGATTAAAAGAAATTTTGGGTCCAAAAGAGGGGGAGGGATCTATTTTACCGGGTGGTGGCGTAACTAGAGGCAAATGGTATGTAACTCTTGCTAGGATGTTCTGTCAATTAGAAGAATTAATGACCACTGCCTCTGGACTTTTGTCGTTAATTTCCTCCCCATTTCACAAAATTCTGGCTTCACCTGAATTTAGTAGACGGAGTTAGTCGAGTTATTTGTACACTTCAAAGTACGTATTTGTAGGTCATTAAAGTTCATAATTATGTCTTTCTTTTTGTATTTTGTATTTTTTTTTTTTTTTTTGTTATTACACCGTATAAACTTAATGGTTTTTCCTTGTGTGAACATATTGCAAGCTGGTCCGTTCTATGTCGTACGTGTACGAGTATTTAAAAACAGACAGGCGCCGGGCACAGACCGGTGCGAAATATTAATTCGGCACATACCATTCATTTCCTCCACCCCGCCTTTAGTTTACCATTTTTTTCTTCCTTCATTTCGTTCCCGTTTCGAATTTTTTCTCCCTCTCTTTTTCTATTATCTTTCTTTTTCTTCATTTTTTCATAGTTTTTTTCTTCTTCTTTTTTACCTTGTTATACATTTGATAACCTAGTTATGTGTTTATTCGAGGGAAAACGGAGCTCGTATAAATTGCAGTTATGTGGCCTTAAACGTACGTTTTGGTTGCTTCTGCTCTTTTTTTCTTCTCCACCGCCCGTTCTTTCTAACTCGGACTAAACGTATTTTATACCGGAGACGGTATTTAGCGAGCGAACGGGCGCATATTTTACGTCGCGAAATTCCAGCAAACGTATCTGCTCGTATCCGTACAGGTGCCGTACCACCGCAGCGAAAGGACGGTGAGTTTTTCATCGTAAATTTCGAGTATCCTACGAATATACATACGAACGTAGGTTATATATGTATATTTTTGAAGTTATTTCCTTTTCGTTCACCCTTTTTCAAAATTAGTTGCTCGTTTTTTTTCCGCTCCTTCTTTGCCGTATGAGGAAAAAATGGAATAAAATGAGCGTTTATTGGAGAAGAAATCGAATCATAAAACGAAAATAATATTGTTCGTGCTCGATCGCAAAGGTGCGAAAATTGCGGCCTTTTTCTTACCCGCGCACTTTAGTGCCTTTTTCGTTTTCTTCTTGGCATATTTTCACGTCTAAAGAAGCACGATAATCTTCACTTGTGAGATGAGGTACGTTCTATCGATGTTCGAAACTCATATTGTGGATAAATGTTTGACCGTGAAGACAATATTTGTAATTATTTCTCGATTCCAAGTCTATTTACCTAGTTTCCTTCAACTTTCAGTTGACACCCTCGACGTCAAATTGACCGAGAGTTTACTTCTTTCAAAGTCTTGATCGGAATCACGGAGTCAATACACTCTCGAAATGGACCATGGACCTTACGTCAACATCGATATTAGGTCGGAACGGAGTTGACAAAATATCGAAGCCATTTCACGTCTTATTTCATATCGATTTCGAGACGACTTCTTCAAATTTTTGGCATATTTCATGTCTTTAGCCTTACCTCACCGCCAATTTGAAAATCCGCAAGCACACCCTCCCTCCCCTCTCTCCCGAAATGACGGACTTGGAGTATGCGTTTTGGGCTAGATCTATTGTATGGCAAGTACGTGAAACGTTAGATGTATACTTTAAATGTACGAAATTTGTATCTCATTTTTATCTACAATTTGCGTCCCTACCTAACTAAACTAACTACGATTTTTCTGAGCCGAGTTAAGGAAACATTGATCAATTTGCCTAAATTCTCATTCAAACTTTGATATTTTATCTCATTTAAAAGTGAATCTTGAAGCTGATTCCGAAAAAATACTTTATTGACGCTATAGGGCTTGAAAGTGGGTGATTTTTCAATTTCTTACATTGCAAACCTTTGCAAATTAGTGAATTTTTAGCGCATTCTGGTCCATAAATCAGCTTGGAAAAGTTTCATAGATAAGTAAGGGCGCTAATTAAAAATAAAATTGAGATACGAATTTCATAAGTTAAAAGTATACATCCATCGATATGCGCTTTTGCGCTACGACAGACTTGGTGCAAACTTCTATTTAACTGGTAACATCATTTTGCCTCACCCAGTATAGTCTGATAGCTCCTTCCAGTAACTAGGAATGCGATGCTTCATACACCAACACCCCCTTCATCGAGCCAGGTATGCAGCGCTTCAAACACCATAAAACGCCGAAAGCTCTTCTAGAATACCTTTATTTATAAAAAATTAAATATAAAAATATAAAAATTTTATTATTTTAGATGAAATTTTTTGATAAAATTATAAAAAGTTGAAAAAAAAATTAAATAGGATTTATGTAAAAAGAAAGGATAAAATGTCAATATTGACAAAAAAATATTATTTAAATGAATAAAAAAAATCATTTTTATTAATAATTAGGGCCCGGATTCCCTGGTTTTTGTCGAATCATTTCCTAAAAGGGCGAATGTCTGAAAATCAAATATGAGTACGTTCCATGGTATTCTGAACCCAGGAAAAAAATTTTATTTCTCCGAAAAACTCCGAAAATGGAATAAACTCCGAAAATGAAATAAAATCCGAAATTATCCGAAAACCTATAATTTCGAGAAAAAGTAATTTTTTATACAAAATTTTTCAATTTGAAATACAAAAATTAAAATAATGAGTAAAAAAAAATGTCTGGTAGAACTATGTCTTCATCATGAAAAAAATTTTCATTCCCCTCTATAATTCACTTTACTGCCTGTAGTGGTAATAACTGCTTCAATTGAAGCATGAACCAACAAGAAAATTGAAGGTACCCACTTCAACACGACCACCGTTCATATCTACAAAAATAAGAATTATTATAAATGGTCCTAAAATTACATGATGAAACAAAGTTATGTGATAAAAAATAAAAAAAAATTGAATTAGTTAGATTAAAATTCAAATATTTATATTCTAAATATTGAACTCTAATAAAATAAATTCTTGAAATAATAGTTTAAAAAATGTATTTATATAAATTATTATAAAAAGATGAAAAATTTACTTGCAATAAATTATTTAATTATATATTAAGATTTAAATAAAATAAATTTCCAACTTATCAATAAATAAATCTTTTAGTTTAAAAAAAACATTATATTTTCAATATAAAATTTAATTTTGAGTTTAAATTTGTAGATGTTTTTACTAAAAATATTTTCATAGATTTTTAATAAAAAATTTTTTAAAATTTAATTTTTGAATTCAAGTTTATATTCAAAATAAATATAAGAATTAGTAATAACATTAATATCAAAATAAATTTTTAAAAAATATTTTCGAATAAAATTTTTCGATAAAGATTATTTTTTTTATATTAATATTTTAATTAAATTTTCATTTGTTTTACATTATTTTTTAATAATTTTTTTGTTAATTGATTTTTATAAATTTTTAAAATTCAAGTTTATTATTTTATTAATAAAATTAGATAATTAAACTTAGATTAAATTGATTAATTAATTTTAATATTAATAAAAATATTAATAACCTATCAATTAATAATAATATAATTATTAAAATTATAATAAATTAAGTAATTTCATATTGAATGAATAAATTAAATAAATTATTAATATAATAATTAAAAATTTTTTTCTGTTTTTTCAATTTCCTAATTTGAATTAATAATTCAAAATTTTAAAAATTTAATAAAAATAAGTTTTTTTTTTTTTTGTACTATATATTATATATCAATAATTAAAATTAATTAATATTCAAAAGTATAAACTAATTAATAAAATTAAAATTAAATGAAATAAGAATTTCAATTTTATCAAATAAAAATAAAAATATTCTTTAATTAATAATTTAATTATATCTGATGAAAATCGTAGTAAACCAATAAACAAAACTTTATTTGGTCCATATTAAAATTAAAAAAAAAAAATTTAAATAAAAAATTGATTAATTAAATTAAATAATAAAAAAATTGATAAAATAAAATTTATTAATCATAACTTAATTATTAATCATTTAAAATTAAATATTGTAACAGGTTCCCGGCCTCCCCTCATTCAACTCAATTTATTAATCATAGTTTAATTATTAATCATTTAAAATTAAATATTATAACAGGTTCCTTCCCTCCCCTCATTCAACTTCATTAATAAACCCGTGAATTTGTGTTTTAATAGACCATGCACCCCAAAATCTGTGGCTTCAAATATTTCAAACTGGACTTACACCATGGAGGGATGGGGGGGGGGGGCGAAAGCGCGGAGCTATTAGCTTAAAATATCCTAAGTTGGATTCATACTAGACCAGGCGTGGGCAACCTACGGCCCGCGTGCGAAATCCGGCCCGTGAAGCCCTGTAATTTGGCCCGCGGTAAAAATTCGAAAATAAGAAAAGTAATGGAAAACGAGGGGGGGGGGGAAATTGAAATGTGTAATGAGAAATTGAAATGAAATTTAATGACAAAAGTAAAATAAAATTTAAAGTGAAATTGGAAATTGAATTACTCAAATGTTTTTTAATGAGAGACTTGTGCTTACCGGCCCGCCGAACACTCTAACATCATGAATGTGGCCCGTCAATACAAAAAGGTTGCCCACGCCTGTACTAGACCAAGGAGGAGCTCTCCAAAAGCTATCAGTTTGAACTATTTTAAATTGGGCTCTTATCAACCCAAGGAGTGAGCTTCCGAAAAGCTATTAGCTTAAAATATTCTAAACTGGACCTATACTACTGTATACCAAGAACTGAGCTCCCCAAAAGCTTCAGCTTGAAATATTTTAAACTAGACTCATACTTGACCAAAAGAAAAGTGCAACTTCCCTGGTATACATACTAGGTATAATATAGGTGATACAGATTGCTAAGCGTATCAGGGCCCCAATTACGACCAATGACAAAAAATTTTTATCACTCGATATCACCCCTGTCGACACCCTCCGACCACTTGTTAAGCGTGATAAAGAGGTGACAAAAAACGTGACGTTGCTCGTAATTGAGGCCCAGTATTCATTCTGTATTCCATTTACATGGCCCTACTAACACTCGACAATAAAATACTTGCATACCGAGAAGGACATGAAACATGATCTTTATTTATTTGACTCCACCAGAACATTTTTTAATTGATCTGTAATCGACTGCCTAACTAGGTCAATTTCAAGTTGATTTGTAAACTTTCTGGTGATGAGATACATTGGTCGACGTCACTGTAAGGTTGATGTACTGTCCTCCTTTTGAAGCGTTCTGTGTGTTTCGTTACTTTAGTGCTTCGTAATTTTAGTATTTTCTGCGGTTCTTGTATTTATTCATTCTTTAAGAAAAATTATCACCCTTTTCTTCATGGAGACGGAGCATAAAAAATGAAGTTTTTTCGTAGCAACGATCTTCAGCTGATATCTACCATGTAGTGATGTAGTGGTAGGCACAGGCGATAAGATCTCTGCCCACTATTTGGTCGGTGCGAGGAAACGCTGTTAAATCTCTCTCCGAAAGAGACAAAATTTCCGAAAATTAACTTAAAACTGTCCGTCAAACAACAACAACGCACACGTAATATCGAACATAGCTCGCGTATTTGCCTCCCTATAACCGCTTTATCGGCAAAAGCTCAGCTTGCAATCCTCGTCCATATTAATGACGTTACTCCGATTCGGTTGTATAGTATGCTACATAGTTAATAATAATTTTCGCGACTAAATTATAGCTCCGGAAATGAACCAGTACAGCGCGCAGTGCCTATCTTATACGCGCGTGAATAGATATACATGTATACTGACTGTATACGTGTAAACCAAAATATAGCATTTATTTGGTTGTCCTGTATTCGCGCGGCCAACGAACGTTGGCATCGCTTATTTGCATAATATTCCAAAAAGGCCGTTATAGACTAATCTTTTAATAAAGCGCCTCGTACAATCATTACCGCCTTCGCTTCGCGTCCTTATAATATTACCCAATTTTCTTTGTTCCATGACCCGAAAAGTAAACAAACCGCGCAAGGCTTTCGTATCACATACCCATGTAATATGTGTTCGTGGCTACGGGTACTCGAAATTTTTTTCATCTTTCCCCTATTTCCTTATTTTTATGATATTGTCTGCCGATTACCCCGCAATGAGACGATAATATTTTTTACGACCCGCCCGATATACTCGAGTTACGTTATTGTCTATCCGCTACCTTATTACAGGTTGCGTGACATCGTTTGTCAGGCGTATTTCTTTCATACGAAAGTTCGCAGTATCACGCCCGTGGAAAGCTGCAAAAAGAGCGCGTTCAATCAGAACGCATCATCGTAGTTTGAAAGTTCACTCCGTACATGATACGCGCAGCAAATATGAAATAGTAATAATATTTTTCTCGTGGAACGACGACAAAAAGTGAATAAAAATTTTCGGTCTGTTTTGTGCTTCCTTTCGCAGCAAACTGGCTTCAGTATGTGGTCACCACATGTACGAAGAGTATTTCGAAACAAATCTACCAGACGAAGGCGAAATGCTTCCAGAGCATGATCCGTTTGTATCGCCCAATTTCATAAGGTGAGGAAGTTTGAGCAATTAAAAAATAAGAACTTTTTTCCTGCATCCTTGGCCTTGAGAAGGTGATTCTAGAAGTAAAACGGCACGGATTTCCTTTGGCATTTTTCGGTAGGAAGTCCATTCGTATCCAAATATCTAAAAATCAATTATTCTAAAAGTTTCCTTCGCAGCTTTCACTAGTTTAATTTATTCAAACATAGACCTGAATCTTTTCCAATCAAGCACATCTTAGAGACTGATTCTTTATGCTTGATATTTCTATTTTATTCGAGTATTTCTGTGAACAGTGTTCAATAACATACCTAGGTAGTTTTCTTCAGTTATTTCTATAGTAATTTTTTTGACTTGATTTCATTCAGTAAATCTTCATCTATTACAAACATATTTTCCTTTATATTTCCAATTCATGTAGGTAAAACAGATTATCTGCGATTGATTTGATTCAGTATAAGTAGGAATGTGGTCTATTTTAAAGGTTGGCTTCGCTTGTGAAATCGAGCATTAAAAACATGGTACCGGAAAATCATTCTTACTACTCGAGTTTTCAATGGATCTTCCTACAGAAAGGTTCAACGAGAGGCGCTATAAAAGCAGAATTTTGAAATTTTATTCCATACGTTTTTTATTTCACTTCAAAATCATCAAAAATTCGACTATTTTCAAACGTAGTTAAAGTTTTTTGGAGGAAAAATTCGGATTTTCGTTTCTATGCCGCCTCGAGTTGAACCTTCCTTCACAACATTAGTGAAGATCAAAAAAATTGGTTGAAAAATGGTGTTTTGAGAATAGTTTTTCAAAGTCTTGTAAAATCATTCCTCAAAAGGACTACCCACGCACGCCCGACTAGCGTCGCGTAGTGACCGCTGGTATGCCAAACCTTGGGGATGTATATGCAACTTATCGTACACCGTTTCGGAGTTCGTCAACGGGCAAAGCACACCCTTAAGAGAAGAGGAATGTTGGCTCGATAAAACCTGAAATGAACTCGTCAAGACTTTTTAATTTTACATTGAACCCCATTCCAATGATTTTTGTCTTGCAAAATACCCCCGTATTGAGATTTTGACTCGTTGAAAAATATTTACCATTCAGCCTCACAATTATTTCTAGTATAACTTTCTGAGTTCTTGGATGCCGGAGCAAAGTTTGAATTCTTTTTTAACGTAATAGACGAGACAGTTGGTATGCGCGAACAGGTTAGATTTTACAAAAAAGACGACAAAACCAACAACCATCTCATATGATGCTCGAGCAGCTAGCAGCCTCCCTCTGGAAGTCCGAATCAGTCGAATGCACATAGAAGAACGATTTGTAGAGAAACCTAGTCCATTCTCTTTGGCTGAGTCGGAATGGACTCAAAGAAGCAGATATCGATCGAAAAAAGTGAATAAAAAAAGTCCTAAACGATCTCCAACTCCTAGGTAAGTTTTTGGTTCGAGCTTTTCAATTGATAAATACGAAAGTACGCTCTGAGAAATACAAGGTGGTTAGTGTACAGCCTGAAAGCTTGCAGAAATGAATTGGGATGATCTATAACATAAAAAAGATTGGTGATGTTCCTTCATATAATGTCTCTTAAATCTCTTCTTATTGGAAAATAGTTTCTTCACCCTAAGTACATTTTTATGAGTGAGGCAATTTATTACCAGTTTTTATGAAAATATTTTGGATGGAGAAGTAAAACTGTAGAGATCTCGTTTTATAAATCATCATCTTTGTGACCTTCCCCTTAGCGGGTTCAAGTTCTCTTCTGATACAATTGTCTCATTCAATAATAATGTCCAAAACGTTTCATCTTTCAGCTCTTCAGAGGCAACTTGCAATTCACTAATCAATCCATTGATGTCCATCATCATGTCACCTCACTTGCAGAAACTTGTGGGTCTAGGTAAGTTTGAAAATGGTCATCAATTATTAGAATTTTTAGGTACGTCGTTTCATTTTCGCCTGCGTTTTGAGTCAATAAAACATACCGTTACAAGTTCGAGATTTGCTTAATTAAAGAACAATAAGTTCAAAAACTCACATGTTTACCAAATTAAAAGGTTTCAAACCGCGGTCCGTTTCAAGTAGAGTGCGCTGCTCATTGTGAGGTGCTAAAACTGATTAAACGAAAGACTTGTGTAAAGCAGATAGACCAGGAAACAGAAATAGGAGAGAAGAAAAAGGAACATGAATCATAAGAGAATGTGGGAGAGGAATGAATTGTCCAACGTAGATTGAGGGAGTTAGTGATGAAATTGAATTTCATATTCCTACAATCTGTTGGATGTTTTGTAATCTTAGGGGCAGAGTAAAAAAGTCATATCGTGATAAGGCTCAAGCTATGTGTCTTTTGTGGCATTGGTTCACATTTATATGCTCGTCTTTTCAATGAATAGAGCTTTGTTCAGTAGAGAGTCTGTCAAAAAAGTTCCCGGACGATTATTTGTGCACGCCAATTGGCAACACTTGGAAGCAAACTTAATCAAATGTTGTTCTGTTGTACTATCGACTGTCAACAATCAAATTTTTGCGTTGATTCATGAAAGAGTTCGTCATAAGTTGATTTTTTGGGAATGTCCTTCAAGATCCGTGACTATTTTGTCTTGATGCCCTCTCCCACCCCGCATTGCACCTCTTAGTCGGTCAAATAAAGAGAAGTCATCAGGAGTCAAATCAGGCGAATACCGGGGGTGGTAAAACACTGGTGTTTGGTTTTGATCAGGTAGACCACAGCTATAGATAGACTCTTGGAAATGGTTATCGGATATCTTGAGCATTATCGGAATGAAGGATCTTGTAATGGTCCATGCATAAAAATTAAGACCCTCGCTGAAATTGAGATCTCGGTAGTAGCTAGGATAGTTACACCCTCCGAGTGACTTGTGTGATGCTACGGTGTAGATGTGAGTCCCTGAGCTACAACTTAAAGAAGAAAAAAATGGGAGCCTTAAGGGAATCTGACCGAGCCCGGGGCCTCAGGAGTTGGCAGACTCATTCAGGTAGAGCAATATAGGTTTCGGAATGCCTGGAATTTATTTCACAAATTCAAACCCAGTCTAATAGACCTCTTCTGCCCGAAGAACTTTGCAGGGCTTTTTAGGGCAAGATTCTGGGAACTGGCAGACGCTGCATCGCACGATGATAAAAAATATTAGTGGTGATCTCGTCTTGCAGTTGGGTCTCAATAAAGTTAAATGCAGTCAAGACAGTTATCTAACAGTTGTGAACAATGGTTGTATCACGGTCAGACTTGAAGTCTAAAATTGAGACTAGAAGTTTACATGGATTGGATAGAAGACTGCATTATGGCTCACTGTTCACAAAATCTTTATCGTCCGGTAAAACACCAACGACGCAAACGAGAATAAGGCTTGCTCACTTCATCCTCTTCAGCGATGAGAGTCAGAAAGGAGTGGCAGCACGTGAATGAGGTGATTGCTTGCTCCTCCGAGCAATGAGACTAAATGTACTTCTCTCTTTTTTTTTCTACTTCGATAAGTACAGAGCTGGAGAAATCCTTCGTTCAAAACATAATTCTACTGCGTGTCATAAATTGCGCTCTTAGCCTTTGGAAAACTTATCGTTGTCACGCTGCTGAGCAATCAAATTTTTGTGTTAGGAAGTGTTCAGGAAAACTGATGCACAGAATGGAATATTGTATCAACTTACGTGACGAGCATTTCAGTGAGTGGTACTGCTCGTACAAATTGCTGCACTTGCACTCACGAATACTACTGTTCGTCCAACTTATTCCAATTCAAATATCTCTGTATTCTTTGCTCTGACAGATTTCAAAAAATAATATCGCGATCGGGTAATCTACGAAACTTTGTCGCTACATCAAGTCTATAAATGAGGTTTAGTTAACGAAGCGTTTTCGCACACACCAGGCTTATACGGAGTTTATAAACTCGTCGCTGTTACTTAAATAGGAGTATCATGGGCTCGACAACGACTTCGACGCACGTAACCAAATTAAAGTCAAATTTGAAGCGAAAATCTAAGCCCACGGGATACCGGATGACGCGACGTGACGGTCATTAGGTTCCGTAGAGAAATTCTATCTTCACTCGCTGCGGAGCTCATCAATCTATTCTCATATCAACGCGAAAGATTGAGCGAAAATTCAAACCGAATACAGTACGATACCTACCATATAATGAAAAACTAAAGAAAGGTTTTATTCTACATACCTACGCATGTGTACACGCTTCCCTTCACAATTTATACGTCACGTTTAATCAAAACCCATGCAGTATTTCTTTATAGATACATTATTCGCAATTTATTGAAAAGAGCTCGCAAACAAAAATTCGTCATTTTTCCTATTCCGCGTCTGTTCTTGCTTTATAGTGTAAGAGAAAAGTATTCTATATCAAGTTTTCATAAAATATTTTTATTCATAAAAGGTTTTAACGAAAAATTTTTTGTATAAAGAAACGATACGTCGTCGTATCGTCCAGTGCAGTTTTACTATACACCATCCCGAAATACTATAAGAATTTACATATATCCGAGAGGGAGAAAAAGGAAAGAAAGTTGTTTCCTATAAAAATCGTTCTAACGCGAAATTGTTCATTTTCAAATACCGTTGAAAATTGTTTCTCTACTCTCTCATGAAGCGAAAAGCCGAAGAGAAAAAAAAAATAATATTGAAATGAAAATAAAAATAAAGAGGAAACGAATCTCTTTGAATATCGTCAATATATTATGCGAAAATAAAATAGAACAAACGGTCCAGACGAGAAATTACATGTCCTTCAGTCGATATGTTCCATAATTGAAAATCCAATGATAAAAAGTGTCCGATTTTCATTTTATTATTAATATTATTATGTCACTAGAACACCAAGAGAGAGATGACGAGGTAAAAAGGAGACAAAAGAGATCTTTACAAAAAATTCAAGCCAAATCATTGGATTTCTCGGATGCCAACCATAAATCAAGGTCAACGTCGAGCCAACGCGAATCACTGAGGATGAATAACCGATCTCGATCTTCTATAAATAACCGTGAGTTGTTTCAACATTTCGTACCTTAAAAAATTTACAGCATCAAAGTATTTGTAATTGGGATTTCGTAAAATTCAAGGTCCCGAGAAGTATTCAGGAGAAACGAAATGCGGAGAAAAAAAGCTCTTTCGTCAGATTCGAGGAAAATCACCCCTCCCCTTTAGTGCGTCAGACTTTCGATCGAAATCTCGTCAACTCAACAAGAGGATCAATTCTCGATAATTGAATAAAATTGATGGGCTTCATCCTGAATAGATTGTGTATTAGTTTATTATTATTTCATCAAGAATAGATAAAATAAATGAGAGATTGAGCCAGTGATGTAATTTTTTTACTGATATAAACGAGTATGAAATCATCCACGTGTACTCTCTGGATACACTTTAATAAAGTGAAATCTATATGGTTAGGAGTATGAAAAGTACGACACGATTTTCGACATGGACGATACCCTTCTTTCGTGGCCACCATTAATAATTTATACTTACTACTCAAATTCCTCGTGGCTTTCAAAGAATCAAATGCAGACTTATGGGGAGGTAATAGGGATGAAGAAATATTCTCTTGTTTGAAAACTTTCTCTCTTCACTGTGTTCGAAAAATGGGGTCAAACTTCATAGTTAGTATCTTCCTTAAAGTTTTGAGGAAGATCTCTCCCTCTTACCCCTCCCTCTCCGGTAAATGTATGCATGAATTGCGGAAACGATAGCTTTATACCAAAAAACGAACATACGAATGACCAATATATTGTGAATAGTCCTGGAATAAGTTGAACATGTTTTATGTTGTTCCTCTAATGAAGTTACATATCTGTATTTTGATGTCGTGAGTGATCGTCTTTTGAAGTCAGCTGATCAGAAAGTTTTTCACGATGACTTGAATACTTTACAACTTCCGGGAATATTTTCTGATCATCACTAGCCTGGATGAGGTCGGATATTGGCAAAGAGGTTGAGATGTCTGACTCGTTCAAATCAGATATCTCCTCATCCTCAGCCAATTTATAACAGAATTTTTCACTAAATTGAAATATCGCCCCGTCGAGCCAATCGAAAGATTTAGTTTTAACTATCCAAACGTGATAAACAAATTCGAAGGGTAGAGGTTTCTTCAGGACAAAAATACAATGAGGTTCGAAAGCTCCGATCATGGCGAGATCATCGTTGCAGCGGATCACTTCAGCACGAAAAGGATGATGTACTTCTTTTTTGAAATCGATGTAATGGATTTCTTTGGCGGGTGGCTTCGCGGCAAGAGCCTCTTCCTTCACTTTGTGCAGGCAGACTTCTTTCAGTAGCTCGATATCTTTATCATCTAACGTCAAATGCACAGTTTGTGTTGCTGAAACATGTACACAAGATTAAGAAAATCATTATCATCGCTTTCACAAAGACTAGAACGAGAATTATAAGGTGAGTAAAACTAATATAGAAAATTGAATGTACCTACTCTGAAGTGATTAAAAAGAAATTCATTAACTGGGTTATTGATGGAAAATTTAAGAAATGTTTCGACAGAGCCGGGTAAATTTTCTCATATGGCCCAAGTGGGTAGGTCAAATGACGAGGCTTCCGTTCGAAAGGTTTCAATGTCGAAGGCCGAAATTTTTCGAGTCCTAAGGTGATGATCCTAACTACAAGAAGCCAACATGTCGAGAGGCCATTCCAAGTCCTTAAATTGGTTTACGGGACCCTCTACTTTCTCCAGTATGTAGTTAGTGGTATACTATGTTATATTCTTCAATCTCTCAGCTCACATAACTATCAGATAGCTTGATTCTACTCTCCTCTTCATCAGTCAAGCATACGCACATATAAGTTGATAAAAACGAATACACGATACTATTAAACAACAGGACATAAATATGGATGTGCCAAAGCAGATTCAGGAATTAGGGATGAGGATCAGATTTATATCTCGGGGATCGAAACATTCCCAAGTCTCAAAGTTGTGACCATACAAAAGTACGAACGATACTCGTCGAACAAGGAGAAAGGGAAGTCAGAGCAGACATAAAACATGTCGAAAAATTTAATATTACAGTAGGAATCTCACGGTTGGTCGTTGTCGTCTTTTTTTGTTCTGAACACCACCGCTCTCTCCTCAGCAAGGAGCTCGATTGGTGGCGAACGCGCTAATACGCAAAGAGCCTCCGTCGAGACAGTGCGGTAGGCACTAACACACCTCAGCGCAGCTTTTCGTTGGATCTTTACCATCTCTCGTCTTCTGTATGGTATCTTCATGGAGTCGACCCATGATGGTGCACCATATAGGAGGATTGACAAGACGGTGCTCATCATGACCCTTCTTCTTGCTTCTCTCGGTCCTCCAAGGTTCCTCATCAGGCGGCTTAGGTATCCAACTACCCGGGTTGCCTTTTCCGCTGCCATCAGGAAATGGTGCCTGAAGCTCAGCGTCGAGTCAAACCAGATGCCCAGGTACTTCATCTTCTTCTTAGTCGCGATTTCCACACCTTGCAGGCAAAAGGTGGGTGGACTGAACTTCCGACGGGTCGTGAATAAAATGGCCTCCGTCTTACTATGTACCTGCAAGTTCGAGTCCAGCCGACTCGATCCAACGCGTCACTACCTCTAAAGCCCGGTTCACCTTGCTCTCCACCGCTGCAGTTGCATCAGAGGTACATAACACCAGGGTTTCATCCACATAGCAGATAAGCATAACCCATGGCGGCAGCCTCACCTTAAATATCCCGTTAAATGCTACGCACCACAAAAGCGGCCCAAGGACCGACGCCTGCGGTACCCTACAAGTAACAGGACACTTTACTGTACCAGAAGATGTCTCTGCTTGGATTTCACGACAGCTAAGATAGCTGCTGATCATCCTGAGCAGGTATGCGGGCACTTGAGGGCTTCCAAGATCCTCTCCCAAGAAATCAAATTGAACGCATTTCTGATGTCGAGGCTGACGGCTGCGCAAAACTGACGCGTAGCTATCGCTGACTGGGCTATCCTGTTCAACCGGCTCCCAGCACCTAATCTGCAGCGTCCAGGTTGAAAACCGTACGGGCTACTAGAGATTATATCTCTTTCCTTCAGATAGCTCTCTATAGTCGATTGGCTATCACTCTTTCCAAGAGTTTCCCAACATTGTCCAGCAGACAAAGTGGGCGGTAAGAGGATGGTAAACCAGGTGGTTTATCCTTCTTATCGATCAGCGTTAGCCTGGCTTTTTTCCAACGCACAGGGAACAGTTCCCCAGCAACTGCCGCATTGAATGTATCAACAAGCAGTGCCGGGTCAACTGAGAGTGTGGCACTCCAGACTGGATTTGGAACCTCATCCGGGCCCGGAGCTTTCCGATGCTTACCCCGCAGTCTATTGACTGTTGCATCTACCTCCTCGGTATCTAGGAGAGATATACCATCCTCTTTTACTATTGGTAGCACTACCATTGGTGGTGGCTGCTGTGGAAACAAGTCATCAATGATTTGACCCACAACATCCGGCTCCATTCGGCTCTTTGCTGAGAGGCTCTTTAGCTTATTCAGCACTATCTTATAAGGCTTTCCAAACGGGTCGTCCTCTGCCATCTCACACAGCTCTTTCCATGCAGCACTCTTGCTGTCTTTGATGGCCTTCTTCAGTCTTTTGCGAGCCAGCTGGTATTCAGCGGCAACAGCCCGCGCCCCTTCGTGGCCTCTACTACGCTGGCATATTCGGCGCTGATGGTTCCACTCTTTTCTTAGCTCGGCAATCTGGTTGGTCCACCAGCAAAAGGCTCTCCTCTTCTTTGGTGGACCTTGCCTGGGTATGGCTACATTACATGCTTTGGTGAAAGTCTTAATCATTCTCTCTGCTGCCATCTCCACGTTACCTCCTTGCTCTTCTAAAGCAAGGTAAGTAGCTTTCAGACAGTCGCTATTCGGCTTCTTAACCATCCATTTTCTTACCAGCTCTTGTGGAGCAGCGACCTCAACTTCCTGGTGGATGGTGAAGTTGATATACCGAAAATCGCTCCCAGAAAGCTCCTTGTCCAGTTCTGCCTAGCCCTCTATTCTTGGGGCCAAACTCTTTGAAGCAAATGTGACATCAAAGAGGACCCGCATCCTTGGTGAACTCGGGTAAGAGTGTTGCCTTGGTTGACCGTTTCCAGTCGATTGTAGACAATCCACTCCCCCAAAGCAGACCCATGGATGTCAGTTCGGCCAGAACGCCATTGCTCTGACCAGGCATTGACATCGTCTGCCACAGTGAACTCATCACCTCGCCTTCTGGACAAGCTTTCTTCCAGCTTGCTTAAGAAGCCTTCAAACTCCGGGAATGAGCGATTTGGAGAGAAGTAGCAACTTAAGAGAATCATGTCGACCATCTTCACAGCAACATACCCCTCTTTGCTTTCAAACTCTCCCGGAGCCATTAGGCACTCTGGGCAAACACCAAGGAGCGCTAAGCCAGTACGGTCTGTGTACCATCCTTGAACTCCTGCAACATTGTACTACTCACTCGCAATTCTAACGTGTGTTCCCTTCTCAGCTACAAACTGCGAGAGAAGATTCTGCGCAAGTTTGCAGTGCTCAGGGTTGACCTGTAGGAGCTTGAGTGCCTCTGCCATCAGGGCCTTGATGATCTTTTCTCCCTCTAGGTTGAGTCTTGCAGCCAGGCTGTGGGGCAGCGCCGAGGCATCCTCGACTACCAATATTACATTAGGAAGAAACTGCGAAATTTTTTGGGGAGTAAACATACCAGAGGCTAAGATAGCACATGAATTTCCAGTAACATTAAGAAGATTTTCATAAACCTTTCTCAAGTCTTCTATATCTCCTTCGATCCTTGAAATCGTCATGTACCTACGAGAAGAATGCACAAAAACCAAAATAACTCGAAAAAGTTCAAACGCAAACGTACTTTTTGCCCCGTAATTTTCCAGGAATTGTTTTTCATACTCCTTCATGTGTTTTGGATCTGATGTGTAGTAATAAACCACAACAGTGAAACCAATCTTCACCAACCACCAGCCAAGCATAACACCAAACAACGCCATGTAGATTTTTTTGCGTCAGTTTTAAAATTTTTCAAGTTTAATTGTACTTAGCTAAAATTTTTACATTGGTATACGGAATGACATCCAATTATTAAGGAAAAAGTGTAAAATTTACAGCGAGTCAAGACGTCATGATGTTTGGATTGAACAAATTTACTCAATACATAAAAAAAACTCGTGTGTGTTCAATGTTCTGCATCAAGTTACACAGTATAAAACTGTATGAGTAAGTTCCAAATTTTTTTTTCTAGAAGTCCTACCACAAGTAAGGTAATTTGATAATTTTTTGTTATCTTAATTCGAATTCCAAGATTGAAGTCTATCTGACGAATACAGCAACCCAAATGTACCTTCTGATGTGATTTAATATACAAGCTTTCTGTATCAATATTTTAAAGACACGTTGTATAGATAGAAGATTTTTAGTGGAGAAGCTGCCATCTTCTTCAAACGGGTACGTCCTCAAAATTCTCGAAAAATTTCCCTATGCGCGTTCAAAGATTTAGTCCTGGAGTTTCTTGTAGAGAAAGCGGGCTGGAACCTTGAATGAACTGAAATAGCCTTGGTGCACTTACAGGGTGGGGAAAGCTAGGATAGAGCTCTGAAATGAGGAAGGAGATGAATTTGAAAACCTCTCATACATCGCCAATATGAAATGTAGGTCAGGAAGGTGCGATCCTTGTGTACACTGCAACATGGTATGTGCTCCCCTGGATTTGGCGAATATAGGATGCAGGACTTTTTCGGCTATTTTTAATTACATTAAATTAAGAGCATCATCGAGCGCCGGAATATTGGGGCCTTACAGAGTGTTAGCATCACGAACGAGATGTGGATTCTGCTACCCTTTAAAGTCAGTAAAATTTTCCTCGATAAAATTGCCCGAGTAGAGATATCTTTCTCAGGCTTTCTAACTCTTCGATCAATTTCTTGCGAGCCCACTGATGGAATTTAAATTAATTGCTGAACAGCGTGGGAAAAATTCAAAGTTGGGTCTCACGTTCTCTTTACAAGAGCTTTCTGACAACCCCTAGATCCGATTCGACGGAATCTGTACAGTGGAAGATGTCTCAAAGCCATTTACCATACTGCAGAAGATCCCAAGATAAAGTATTATGGATGCATTTGTGCACCTCTAAGGCTTCACATATTGAGACTATTGCAAATTCTCTCTTTATATCTCCTCTATGCTAAAGTCTGAACTAAATCTTGACAAGAATTTATCGAAAAGATAATTTTCTGAAGATAATGAAATATTTTTTGTTGTAACACGTCCCCTATGATCAAATTACCAAGAAATATGAATAACTTATTCGCAAAAGGGACATTGAAAAGTACAAGATTCTAAGCCAGTAGATACTTCGCCTTAAATTATCACTTCGTCACCTAGCACTATTCTCATTCCAAACAAAGCTCCAAGAATGCACGCGTTCTGATAATTCGATACGGAAAATGCGATAAAGAAGACCGAAGTTTCCTCGGGTGAGATTAGCGATTCCTGCTCACAAATGTGGTGTTACGTGAAAAGTAGATTAAATCACGTTTGGAAAACCTGTCGCCGAACCGGAAATAATTGTAACAGTTATAAATATTTGATACTCGTTAACGGACAAAACTACTGCCCTACCAAATGACATTTCAGAAGTGCAACACGTAGAATAAAAGAAAAACTGCGTTAATAACCCGAATCTCCGGATCGCTTCTACGCAGTTGCATATCGCAGTAAGGTACGTACATATTTCGAGTATGGAAAAATAATTCAAAATTCATGACACCGTTTTCGTACACGAATGGAACGCGGAACGGACGACAAGGAAGGGTAGAGAAAAGGATAAGTGGTCATGTAAATTAGCGAACTGACCAAGGAAGCAGCTTGGGGAATTGTCCGGAGACAATTGTCCAGAAAAAGGTATCGCGCGGCAGACTACAGGCTGTCCGAAAATGTGTTGGAACTTTGACCCTGCGACTGACACTGACGCAGGTAGCCGAAAGAACGCAGCGCCTTCCATTGTAACAAATTGTAATCGAATGGAACGGTCTTTACATCCTTATGATTTTTCAATTAAAGGACGTTACTTCCTTATTGTGCTTCGTAATTTATGTGCAGTGAGAGGGGGCGCACAAAATGTAGTGTATCTCTTTTTTCTTCTTTCCGTAATTCGAAACCTGTTTTTTTTCTTCTTTTCCATCAGCTTTTTTTTTTCTCCATTGGAACTCTTAACAGCACGACGATAATATGGAACACGTTATACCCTTCTAATTCGAATCGAATTTTTCCAAATTAAATATGCGATTCGGTTGAACGCTAACTTTCCTTCCGCAAGACTCGAACGCGTTCCCTTTTTCCCTCTCTCGCTCTCTCCATCCCTCTGGTGTACATCGCGTCCTTCATTCTTTATTCGTATTATACGAATACAATTACTTTTTTTTCGGAATACAGGTTGAAGTAGTCCGGCGAGCTCTTTGCGGTTCCGGAATAGCGAATGCACCGGTGCTTAAATAATTCGATAAAGCTTTTTAATGCTGACCATTGTACCGCATTTTGTAGCCAGCGAATCCGTCCGCGTTTTCTCTCTTAATTATAAAGTCGGAAATGACGAACGCAATTTCTTCTTCTTATTCGCGTTTAATCGTGAACTCGGACGGAAAATGCGAAATTAAATCAAATGTATACAGTAATACATATTCAACGCTGTGTTGCACTTTTCGTCGTCGTATTTTTATTTGGGTTGAAGTACCATCGACTTTCAGGGTCCATACAGAGCCATTACAATGCTGCATAGGTATGCATTTTGAGAAAGTATAAAAATCCTAGCGAACAGAATTTGTTGAGTCGGCGGATTCTAAATTCATTTTTCTGCGCTCAGGAACTCGGAAGCCGGTTCGGTGCAAGTTATCCGGATTTGTACGTCTTCGTATTCGATGAAATAATTTTCAAGTCATTCTGTCTCCTGTACCGAGGGATAATAACTCAAGTCTCGTTAGACAGAAAATGAGATTATTTAAATATTGCTGTTAGAACGTAATTAGTGCGAAAGATACGTAAAATTCTCTCGACCGGGCATTTTTAAGATTATTAGAGCGCCTCCATTTGGATATCAAATGTCAGCGCTCTTCCAACATGTAAATATACCGCGAATGATACGATTGTTAATCCCCTTCCGTTATCGAGGCGACTTTCCCCTCCTCCGTCAGAAAATAGAAGTACAATTTTTTCTCATTGAAGGAAGGTAACGTGAAATGTGGGAATGGGAAGGAGAAAAAAAATGTGATTTCAGGAAAAATTTACTGTCATCAATGGCAATGTATTCAAATAGTCGGGGAATGGAAGAGGCACTTGAGGAATAAGAAAAATTATGGGATTGGCATCATCAGGACCGAATATCAAAAACCTCTAAAGAGTGGGTAATCTACACAAGAGAGGGTGACGTCATCAGGGAATGATAAGAGTGAATTTAGAAGAAATTACTATAATTTGATCGAAGAAAAGAGCTTTCTGGACTTTCAGAAATTTGGGTTCAGTAGAAAGAAAACAGAAACAATTTATCACATTTCTTCAATGTCATTGCAGAAGGTGCTACAGCCGTCATCGTCTCCTTTTTTTAGCGTTATATAGAAAAGAAGAGAGAGGGAGAGGGAGAGAGAATGATTAAGGGGTATTGGATTTCTTGGCGCAACCAAAAAGATGAAGATCATGTTTCATACCTTATCAAAATTTTGCCCAATCAAATATGTTGTCGATAATGCGAGACGAAAGTAGTTTAGAATTCTAGGCTAAGGCTTTAGAGCGGCACACTCGCTTGATCTGTCTCGCTTCTTGGTCTAGTGTAAGTCTACCTTAGACTAGTATTATTTCAGGCTGATGTGATAACTGGGCCTCACTCGCTCCGCTCGTTTGTCCCGCTTTAGTATGTTTCAGTTTCAGATGTTGTAAGCCGACCCGGATTAACGACTTATGACGTCACCGATCTATGACGTCACCGAACCATGACGTCACCGACCTCTGACGTCACCGACCTCTGACGTCACCGACCTCTGACGTCACCGACCTATGATGTCACCGACTTATGACGTCACCAAACTTATGACGTCACAAGCTAATAGCTTCATAATGGCTCTCAGCGTTTTCTTAGCCTAGTATAAATCTAGCCTACGCCTCTTATTATATAAGGATAAGCTAGAAACTACAGAAGGAGGGAAGGGCTCGGACTCGCAGATTTCAGAATCACTCCTGAGAAAGCCTAGTATAAATCTAGCATACATCTTGTATATTATCTTATTATTATGTTTTATTTTATTAGGTTAAGCTAAACTACCGAGAGGGGGGGGGGCTCGGACTCGCAGATTAGAGAATCACTGCCACAATGAGAATTCCCATAAGGATGAGACCAGAGCAAAGACATGAAACATATCAAAACAATCAGATGAACTTTTTCCATATTTTTTAAAGATCTCCCCACAAACAGAACCCTACCCTTCAATAAGACCACGTTATTCAGTGTTCAGTATGTCGACGGAATACTTAGAACAACAGTAATTTCCCTCCTCCTTCTTCTCACCACCCAAATAAACACTCGTCACGATTTCTTCTTCAAGAAAATAATCTCACTGGTAGAAGAGTAATTGAAAATTACCCTTCTTATGGTCACAAACAAAGTAGAACAAATAGATTTTAGTTCGCAATCAGTCAAGATGATAAAAGAGTTCGTGTGTTAGAAAGAGAGAGAGAGAGAGAGAGAGAGAGAGAGAGGAGTGATAGCGAGAAATAGGTATCAAACAGGGGTCGCTTTTGTGTCGCATTTGCAACACCGCCCGTCCTCCACATTGGAGTAGATGCGGATTGCGTATGCATTTGATTCGGAATCGACCCTTTCGGGTATAACTTCAGTGTTGGCAGAATCTCCTTGGCGAACCCCCTCTTCTGCTTGGCAACCGCCAAGCTGCAGTGCCCCCCTGGCACGCAATAAAAACAAGAACACACAGCAACATTACCTTAAGATATTATAGTAAATTGTTGTTGGGGTTTCTTTATCTTCTTCTATCTTCAGGGAAGATCGTCGTCCTCTTCTTCCTGCAAATCTGGATGTTGAAGGTACACAGGTGTCGAGTAGGCCATAGCGTGGTTCTGCATTTGCCTATTCCATTCCTGGTCCATCTTCCTCTTCACGAAAGTGACTGCAAATGCAGACACCTGGTTTCATGCTTCTTTGGAACCTAGCATGATGAATACCAGGCTACTTGGGTCAAGCGCTTCACCTACCCCGATCTCTTGAAGAGACCGACTAAGCTTGTCCCGTTCACGCCTCCACGCCTCGCACTCAAATAAGGTGTGCTGCGGTCTATCATCCCACCCTTGAACGCAGTGCGAATACGTTGCCTGCTCAACTTTCCTTAGCTTCTCATGACGGCATTTGTTGAAGCAGCCATGGCCGCTTAACATCGGCGTCAGGTGAAAGTTTAGTTGGCCATGGTGTCGGTCCATCCACCCATCAAGGTCACGTATTAGCACACAGATTGTTCACTTACCCAGCTCGCTCTGGGCAATTCATGATTTCCACTTTCCAAGCAGGGAGCGCCTGGCCTCCTGCTTGACCCGTAAAGCTTCTTGGTTGGTCTTTGTCGTCTATTTTGCTTTGAACACCACCGCTCTCTCCTCAGCAAGGAGCTCGATGGGTGGTGAACGTGCTAATACACAAAGAGCCTCCGTTGAGACAGTGCGGTAGGCACTAACACACCTCAGCGCAGCTCTTCATTGGATCTTTACCATCTCTCGTCTTCTGTATGGTATCTTCATGGAGTCGGCCCATACTGGTGCACCATATAAGAGGATCGACATCAAGGTGGTGCTCATCATAATCCTTCTTTTCGCTTCTCTCGGTCCTCCTAGGTTCCTCGTCAGGCGGCTTAGGTATCCAACTACCCGGGTTGCCTTTTCCGCTGCCATCAGGAAATGATGCCTGAAACTCAGCGTCGAGTCAAACCAGATACCCAGGTACTTCATCTTCTTCTTGGTCTCAATTTCCACACCGAAAGGTAGGTGGACTGAACTTCCGACGGGTCCTGAATAAAATGGCCTTCGTCTTACTAGCTGCAAGTTCGAGTCCAGCCGACTCGATCCAACGCGTCTCTTCCTCTAGGGCCCGGTTTACCCTGCTCTCCACCGCTGCAGTTGTATCAGAGGTACATACCACCATGGTCTCATCCGCATAGCAGATAAGCCTAACCCCCCCTGGTGGCAGCTTCACCTTAAATATCCCGTTAAATGCAACGCACCTCAAAAGTGGACCAAGGACCGACCCCTGCGGCACCCGACAAGTAACTGGGCGCTTTACTGTACCAGCAGACGTCTCTGCTTGGATTTCACGACAGCTAAGATAGCTTCTGATCATCCTGATCAGGTATAAGGGCACTTCTGCGTCCTTGAGAGTTTCCAAGATCCTCTCCCAAGGAATCGAATTGAACGCATTTCTTATGTCGAGGCTGACGGCTGCGCATAACTGTCGCGTAGCTATCGCTGACTCGGCTATCCTCTTCAGCCGGATCCAGGGGTAAGAAAATTTCTCTCCCTGCATAATGACCCTGAAAATTCCAATTCATAATTTCACCTCATGTTTCTGTCTAGGAAACATGGTTCATCTCACAGCTGAAACTGCCACCACTTCTACGAGAATCTGTTCTGCATTCACAGCCATAAACTTCTAATGTTCTGAAATTATTTTTAAACCCAGAATTTTTACCGGTATTTTTTCTTTCGCCGATTCGAGGACAGCATTCATTTGCAATACGACGCGACATTAACATAAATGTTATGAGTTTTATTTTTCGATTCATTACTAAACAAATGCGACGAATTCGAGCAGTCAAGGAAAATCATCGAAAGGAGATGATTCCACACGTGTTTCGGTTTGAGGTAGAGTCAGAATTTGATTCATATTCAAGGATATTCTCTTTGGAATGATTGGGAGACCAGTTCAGAAGGTGATTCGCTAAAGTTAATTGTTATGCAATTACCTACTCTTTCATGCGTTACTCTGTATCAGAAATCAAAATTCATAACATGCAAGGCTTGTTAAATCATCGACGTGACATTATTCATGAAAGAGTGACCTTCTGATGAGGATACATACGTTCACTCATTCAACTAGTGTTCTTCGTGAACGTTTAGCTTCATCGGCTTCTATACGTGTAAGTCGTAACATAGTCAAGTATGCTGAAATCAAACAAAATGTTGTCATTTCTTTGGATTTTTTTGATGTTATTGGAACTATCAATAAGCATCAATACTACCTGTGAAGAAAACGATAATAATAGACCAGCAACCTCTTTAAACTGGACGGATAGTAGTCCAGCTAGCGTGCTCAAATTGCTAAGTGAAGGGGAGAAGATGATTACCTTTGGCGAGGATCGTGACCTGGTTCTGTTCATGGGCATCACTGGCTCAGGTAAGAGCACCCTGACACAGTTTCTCGCTGGTTATGATGACCAGTTGTTGTCGAAAGAAACTAGACCTCGAGCGAAAGAGTACATAATTGAAGATCACTGTGCTCTCATCAGTCCACGTTCGTCAACGCTCCAGTCGTACACGTTAATTCCTCGTGGCGTAGTTGATCCGGTAAGAAAAACAAAGTACTTCGATATGCCAGGATTCAGCGATACTCGGTCGGTCGCCTTCGATATAGCTTCTGCATATTTCATGAAACGAGTTCTAGATCATGCCCGGCGAGTCAAACTTGTGTTTGTCGTCAGCCATTCAAATGTTATGGTAGGTGTTGACCGTGAAAAATTTACTAATTTAGTCGCTCACATCACAACTTTAGTACCCAATATATCAAAATTCAATGAGAGTGTCGCTCTTATCGTCACCAAAGTCGCAAACACCTATGAGCCCTCTAACCCTCCTGATGATCCGTACGTATCTGATGAAATTGTTATAGAAAATATTGCAGATTTTTTGACGAGCGTGAGAACTTTCTTTGAGAATAAAAACAATCACGAAGGTTATCAGCTGATACGCGCACTTCTATCCAAAGACAATGATACGTACAGTCGAATAGGAATTTTCAGAAGACCAGACAGGCCTGGACCACTCAGCCAATTGAAGCTCTTACAAAAGAATAAATATCAAATAAAAGAAATAATAGACGGAAATCTGTATTTTAGTGAGAAAACGAACTCAGATTTTGGATACTCACTGTCACCTGAGTCAAAATACGCTTTACTAAAGCTGAAAGTTGTGTTACTCAATAATGCGAGTGACCTTATCAGTAATTTAGGGCGCCAAGTCATCACTCAATTCGTCAGTCGACAAGATTCATCATCCGAGAGTGATTTAGAAGATTTAGTGTCCCTGTTTAATAACTCTACAATGGACATATCGAAGGATAAAAATATCGTTGATTTCCTTCATCACCTCGAACACTATGCAAAGCAGTTCAACATGACACTATCCGATAAAGATATGACAATTCTTCGAGACTACGGTAAGTTTTTAGATTTTTGCATTGACGTGAGCGGAGAACCTACTATTGATTGGTCTCCAACAATTCTTCGCGGTATGAAAGAGGCTATCGAATATTTGGAAAATTCACGTTTATGGTACAATTTCTTGAGCATGATTTTCAACGAATTATCTTCGTACAGAGTGCAGCGATTTAGATCTCAATACAACGTTTACGGTCTGACCAATCAAATCAAGCAACTGTACAACAGCAACTCTACTAAGCCAATTAGCGTTGCTGAAATGAGCTTTATGGAGTCTTTTTTGGAACAAGTAGGAAATATAGAAATATCGAGAAAGTTTGCTACGATGACAAAAGTTTATGTAAGCAAACGACAAATGTTACTCTTAAACGATATACTGAATCTGACTTTATCGACACAAGTCACCTATTTTTGTGATAGTGATCGATTTACCTTCAAGGGTCATTACATTTTACTGAGTGATGTCTCTGACCGTATTCAAGGATGCTTTCAAGGTAAGAAATTTTTGGAACTTATAGCGCTAGAAAGATTTTTTATTGATACGAACATTAATTTAACAAAGAAAGGCGTGCGACAACTTGTGATTATCGCGCCTGTTTGGCAAACGACGGGTCCCTACACGATCACATTAGATGGAGAAGATGGCACTAATTATTCGCCAGAGAAAGCAGCAAGCGGATCACGGTACGGTCAGCGAGATGGTCATCATGGAGCACCAGGATTACCGGGAGACTCTGCTGGGCACTTCGTTGGTATTGGAGCAGTCTTCATTAATTCTGAACAGCTCACAATCTCCGCTGTTGGAGGAGCTGGTGGTAGAGGGCAAGATGGAGGTGATGGATTACGTGGTGAAAATGGCGAAGAAGCTGAACCATTTGATGGTATTTATCGAAGTATTCACAGCATTTGGGAAGGCTTTAGCATAGAAGTAAGAAAAGAACCCTCCTTCATCCCACCCTTTTACACTGATGAATATGTTTACATACATGGCAAACCTCCGCATCGTGGAGTTGATGCAGCCAACGGAGGTAACGGCGGTAACGGTGGCAAAACAGGGCTTGGAGGCTGCGGCGGACGTATTATATTATTAAAACTAAATCATACTAGCGACGTGACAATGAAAAATATTAGCAAGGTTGGCCTCGTTAATGAGTGGAAAAATGGACAAGGAGGAAGAGGAGGAAAGCACGGATATATACCTCGAACTTTAAAAGAAAGAAACGGATGGGCACTGCTGGTGAAAACAACTACTTTTTATGGATATTTGTCGGACGATTTTGCCTATAGAGCTTATGATGGAGAGAATGGTTTGACCGGAATTATTTCCGATGGAATTCAGAGTCCATTAGAAATTCCTTTCAGAAACCCTTCCGAAACCATCACTAGTTTTGAGGTTTTTGCTCGTGAAAACTTAGGAAATAATAATTTGCACGGAGTAAGTTTGATGCGATTTCTGGATGAATTGGAAAGCGATGTGATGGTAGTGAACTGGCACAACGTTGCGGATGAAGATAATGGCTTGATAGAGTGATACTTCAAGATACATCGTGAGGTACGAATTCTTTTCACACATCCTAAGATAACATGCTTGATCATCGTTCATAATGTGAGATAACCCATAGCTTTTGTAGTATATATTTTTTCATTAGTGTTGACATACACAATTTCTCTAATTAGACCATGTAAATAGAAGGAAATATAATAGACACATTTGTATTCGTGAATCCTTAGTAATTTTTAGAATTTTAGACTTTGAAATTTGTTGGAGAAACTTAATTGGAGCACAAAAAACATATTATAAGTCATCTACTAGCTCTTTAATCGAAATTACTTACACTATTTTACCTAGTGAAGATTTCGCCTCCATTTAGATGATGATAAAAATACCAGGATTTTTTAAATTTGTTCCAAAATGAGAATATTACCTCATACGACAGTACCTAGTCAAACGGGTACCATTCGTACGTACGAAAATTGAGAATGTTTACAATCGGGAAAATAATACCGACAAAATATTGAACACGTGTGTATAAATACAGAGGGGTAAGTACAAAAATTCACAATGCCCGGACTTTCACCGGTTTGCCATAAAATACGGAAAGGATTCGCAACGATTTTCGCCAGCTAAACGTCGTATCTTCAAAGCTCTGCCGTGTTGGCGCGAGAAGAGGCGCTAGGACACGAACGACATCGACAAACGGGTTCATACGTCCGCAAGAGCTTCATAATTTACCTTGAGATAGCTTATATTAAAATGTCCTCGGAGCGAGCGGACTGCGAAAGTTGGAACGAGCGTGCGGGGAACGCGACGCCCGAAAATTAATAACCGGCAGAAATTAAAATTCGGTTCGTCGTATAGCTCTAAAATGGAATTTGAGAGCGAGTGAGAGAGGGAACGAGTTTAATACGAAATGCGCGCGAATATTATACGAATATTCACCCGTTCTCAAACGTCCGAACTGCCGGAGTAATAACTGAAATCCTTGTGTAATTAAATAAATTCTTGTTCGCAAAAATGTGTCGAAAATACGACGACGACAACAAAAACGCAAGACGTACACACGGAGAGAGAAATATATATATTCTTTTAGGATCTAGGCCGATGTGAAAGTCGAGATGGGACAGGGGGAAACAAAATTCTACCTAGTTGATATAAAATGTAATAATAAACAAATTTTGTCGAGAGGCAGAAATGAGGAAAATATTAAAAGTTAATTGCGAGTAATCTATAAGAACTAGAAATGGCGCGCTTTCCGTATACGGTCGCACTTTCTGTGCAAAACACGCTCTGTTGCAGATTGGAAAACGATTTTTCCCAGCGGAAATTGTACCGGCAATCCGAGAAAAAGTAATTAGCTTGCACAATACGCGTCCGTGTGTATCTTGTCGAGTACGAAAATCAAAGTATGCCTACGTCTGTATTCGTAAAAATTAGCTAACGTGGACAAAAATCTGTTTTTGTTCACACCTATATCCTATCATAAACATAATTTGCAACTTCGCTTCGGTTGATAAGACTGGATTCAAGAGGGAAATTAGTAACAGTGAATCGCAATTTAGTTGAAACTTTGAAAGGAAGTAGGGGAAGAGGTGATTGAATATGACATTCGTATAAAAACAATAATGATGGGCCGCTTATCTTCAGACTTCTTTGCTTAAACTATTGATAACAAGATATCATGATTTAGAAAAAGAGAACAATTAGACAAAGTACCAATGAAGCAAAATACAAAACTCGGCGCGATTAAGGGATTCGAAATTGTAACTCCGATAACCCTACAAATTCCTCACCTGAATAGGACACTGTAAAGATGAATGGTGACGTAACGAGTGAATATGGTGGTCTATCTCTCAGTTCTACAATGATAATGTAGACCAAAATGGGTGGTGGTGGTGATGGTGTATTTTCCCCAAGTAGAGCTATTTTCCAAATATTGAAAAATCATCGTGATTATACTATTGCTTGGTACGAAAACCAATGGGAGATAGCCTATATCCCTCTTATCTACGCCACTGATTAGGCAAAATTGTTTACCCAGCAGACCGCAGACGCCGCTCGAATCCATAACTTTTACCATCACAGAAAATTTGTTCTTGCAGCCGCAGCGCTCCAAGCGAGGACCCAGCAGAATTATTGTTATGTTATAATGTTACTTCGGAGTTTGACTGACCTACTAATTGAAGTAAGACACTAAAGGAGGGAGGGGAAACATGGAGGACATTCATGCTGTCTAGAATCGAGTCTTCAGCTGATGACTGCAATACTGCATCTGCATTCACAGCCGCGCATACAGAAATTTCCTTTGAGGGTGTGAAAAGGAAAACAAAATGTGCTGAAAAAATGTTCTACTATTACGGTACCTAAAGGTGATTATTTATACAAAATTTTTGCAGCTTAGAAGGGCTTAGAACGCGCGCGATTTGTTCAACAGTAGTGGTACATCTACCAGAATTTTAAGAGATATCGGAAAATTGAAGCATGATCAGATGTTTTGTCATCTCATCTAATTTGTAGAACGTGCGTTTGTGGATATCTTCTATGGGCTTGTGTTATTTTAATTTTGACATGTTTCATGTCTTTGCATCTGGTCTCATCCTTATGGGAATTTTCACTGTGGCAGTGATTCTCAAAATCTGCAAGTCCGAGCCCCCCCCCCTCTCTGTAGTTTCTAGCTTATCCATATATAATAATAAGCGTGGGCTAGATATTCATACTAGGCTAAGATAACGCTGAGAGCCATTATGAAGCTACATATTAGCTTGTGACGTCATAAGTTTGGTGACATCATAAGTCAATGACGTCATAGTTTTGGTGACGTCATAGGTGATGCCAGAAGTCGATGACGTCATAGGTTTGATGACGTCATAGATTTGGTGACGTCATAGGTTTGGTGACGTCATGAGTTTGATGACGTCATAGGTGACGCCAGAAGTCGATGACGTCATAGGTCTAGTGACGTCATAGATTTGGTAACGCCATAAGTTTGGTGACGTCATAGATTCGACGACGTCATAAGTTTGGTGACGTCATAGATTCGACGACGTCATAAGTTTGGTGACGTCATAGGTCGGTGAGGTCATAAGTTGGTGACGTCATAGGTCCGTGACCTCATAAGTCGTTAATCCTGGTCTGCTTACAACATCTGAAACATAATAAAGTAGACTTACACCAGGCCAAGGAGCGGAGCAAACGAACGGAGTGAGTGAGGCTTCCTAATCTCATCAGCCCGAAATATACTAAAGTAGACTCATACTAGACCAAGAAGCGAGACAGATCAAGCGAGTGTGCCGCTCTAAAGCCTTAGCCTAGAATTCTAAAATATTTTTGTCTCGCATTATCTACATTCTACAACATATCTGATTGGGCAAAATTTTGAAACACCATGAAACACGATGTTTATACGTGTGTTGATTTTTTTCGTGCAAGGTGAAAATATTGAAAATATTGAAAAATGAAAAGAGGCACTTCCCGCACATAAAACGTATATTTTGGTTGACGTTTCGAACACGTGTTTATCTTTTTGGCTGCGCCAAGAAATCCAATACCCCTTAATCATTCTCTCTCCCCCTCCCTTTTTTCTTTTACTTTTTCCATTTTTCTCTCATATGCGGCCGTAGTTTTCATACCTCTTACAATTTCTCCTCGCTACGACGCAACGCTAACGCTGCCGCTGCCGGTTTGAATTATAGCGAACATTAGATGATGAACATTAATTCAACACATATGCGGAGGGCATGGAGAAAAGTTCGGGAATTCCAAAGAATAATAGTTGCAATCAATAGAAAATTTCATTTCCTACAAGTTTTATTCAGGCTAGGCATCCGCCAAGATCGCTAACAACGCGCGTGATTTGTACAAGAGTAACAGCTCATCTGCCAAAATTGTAAGAGGTACTGTGGCAAAGCATTTGAAATTAGGGCTATAAATGAGAAAAACAAAATGGAAATTTGGAATAACCAGAATGGGCAATTCTGGCTTTGTCATCCCATAGAATGTGCGTTTGTGAACATCTTTTATGGGATTTGAAAATAAGCCAACTCTGCTTCTATTCAAAGGTTATTTCTATTTTTTATTTTTCTCGACCATAAACAGCTATATAGTTTTAATACCTTTCACGATTTCTCCCTGCTGCAGGTCAACGCTGGGTGCTACCTTTCGAATTCTCGTCAGTTTCTTCAAGAACGTCTCTTCGTCTTATAATTTGAAATGATCTCTTTTCAATGGAAAAATATGGCTTAGTATTGCAGCCAGCCTGAAGCCAAAAGCCAATTCAATCAAATTTTTACTGATAAGAAGATCGAAGCTTAAAGCCAGCTTCATCTGAAGCTCTTTGAGCAAAATTTTTTCAATGTTTCTCTAACTTTCGTTCTCCCCAAAATAGGAAAATGCACTGCTTGGCGAAGTATTCAATTGCGTATAATGCTGAAAAATTTTCTTGAGATACTGTTTCTATTTTTTCCATGCCTTTCAATGATTTATTCTTCGTTTCTCTCTTTAGCTTGCAAGAAAGAAGCAGTGTTTGTCTGTCTGATCAACAGAACTAAAACTCGAAAATGTTGTACTAGTTTGACCAGTAACTCAAGGAGCAATTTTCGAGAGTTTAAGTTTAGGTGAAGTGTTATTTTGAAGTACCTACCCAACAAAATTGACTGTTTGAAAGTCTTAGTTCTCAGGTATCCATCAACAGCGCCCAAAATTATTGAAATTAATAGAACAACGCCGATGAACTATTGAATAACCAATATCCTGAGATTTTACTGTTGGAAGTCAGACGGATCGGACACCTTGATTTCGGCTAACTGGTCCTAGCTGTTGAAGTTTGGTAGGTACGATATCAGGCAGAACTATAATTATTTTACCTTACACGACTCGTTCGTCAAAGATAATCACGACAAAATATTAGAATGAATACACCTAGATCAATTTTTTTTTCTTCAAATGTGTCAAGAGCAAAGTAAGTGAGAAAGAAGACCAAAAATTTTTACCTATGAAAGAATAACAATTCAAAAATGACAGACGAAATAGGGTACAGTGATACATATTTCTTCTCGTTGCGATAAAATCAGAAAAAAAAAGGGTAAGTTCTTAACTAAGTTAGATATGGCAATTTAGATTGTACACAATTTGAAAGGGTTTCACCCCTTCGTAAAATATCGCCGAGTGTGACAAAATAAAAACTCTAACGTTTTTTTTCCTCTCTTTCTATTTCTTCTATTCCTTCGTTACACACTTCGAATCTGTTTTTGATTCATTATTGCTTATAAACCATGAAGAAAACTTGTCCAAATTTTTGATATATGTCCGTTTCGTGTCGAACAATCTTGCTCTCTCGCATTCGATAATCACACGCTTATTACGGCGTTACATACCTCTTCTTTCTTTTGAACGTAAAGGTCGTGTCATTGCGATTGCGACTGTGTCGCGAAAAAATAGTCTTTTCAATGATGTAAATCGACGTCTCAATAATAAAATAAAAAAGCAGTACGAGAATTTCTTATTATAAGCGCATGCGAAAGTTACCATACCATAAGAGAACTTGTCAATTGTAAGCTTTTCGCTGTACTATAACTGAATAGTAAATTAGTTTCCTCGCCAAGAGTATATCTTTCAGCTCGGCATTAATCTACACCGACGTGTGAGACTGTACACTCCACTACTGACGACGTCGTCCTAACACGAGGTAACTCGTATGAAAATTTTATATTTTGACTTCCCCTGCCCCCGTTGTTGAGAACCGATTTCTCTATATTATTTCTACGCGTCGGTCTTGGCCAGTAAAGCTAGCCGCTAAATTGATGCGAGAGTAGATGACAGTTCGATCTCCTTTCCTCCCCAGATGCTTGAATAATGCATTGGCTAGTTTTCCTGGCGAAGATTCCATTTATCAGGATTTGACAGCGCCCAGTCTAACAATTATTTATTTTCGAAGGGGCTCTCGTATCGCTGCTCGTAGCGTATACGAAAAATATTCGCTCCATTGCGTCTAATTTTCTCGCGCGCGCAAATTCAAATTGATCGTATAAAAACGATTGGGCTTCCCAGAAAAATAGTGAAAATTTGTAGGTGTGTGTGGTATTTTTTTGAAAGAAATATCCCGTCTCAGCTCATTAGAAATTCGTGTTTGTAACAGTGATGGATTTGGCAATTCTGCGTGTCTATGTTGACAAAAATCTTAGTTTTTTCTCTTAAAATGAAACGTGGTGGTTTTCATTGTGCGAGGAGGCGTTTATACGTGAGATTGCTTTCCGATTTTTCGACCTCTTCCAATTTTTCTTGTTAAGGTATTGTGAAGTTTGGCTCGACCCCCCCCCCCCCTCTCTTTCTTATCTAACATGAGATTTTTCAGGTTGTATTCAGTTAATGTATGATCGATTTTTTTGGATTTCGTTGTTTTGCAATATCTATATAACTGTATTCTTATGGAAAATGAATGACGCAATAGTTGCCGAGACCCCTTCCTTTTCATGAGACTCGGTGAAATTTGGCTATATTCCCCTTCAGTGCACCACTTGATTTATATACGACACCCAACAGACTAGGCCCTATGTCACTTTCTGAAATCTATTGGCGAGCTTTCAATTGTATTAGTAGGTTATCAGCTCTCTAAACCTGGTTCACGATAAGAAGATAGATGAGGGAGAATCGGTGAAGAATACGTATCAAGGCTAAGAAAATGGACAGGAAGTCGGGAAGAACACAAGTGCAAGTCACTTGGCTCGGCAGTATATCTGAAGGCGAAGTTTTGAAACATGAAAGTAATGTTAGCTTCGTATAAAGTAAGTTCATCAGTTTTATGTGTATGCTCCGATATTGCAAGTTTTAGGCTATCTGTTCCTCCTTTGCTGTAATCTTAATGAATTTCATGATATTCAGAAACCGTCTTCAGTCTACGTATCTGCGATTCTACACCGTATGGTCTTGTGCCTAGAAGCCTTTGCGGGGAATTTCACTTCCTTTGATTATTATTTTGATTGCTCTACATCGAGAGTGTGTGGTCTGCGTTCGTTTCTTTATACTATCGAGTACGTACAATATTTACCTATAAAAGTGTTTTATACAAGCATTTGACAATGATTTTGTTCAATATGATTTCTTGAACTCCATCTTGGAAAATAAACTGAAGTGATCTTCTAAATGACCTCCTTTTAAAGTATTCATGGTCATTAGTCAAGGTTTACCTTTGTAACATAAATACCGGAGCGTTTCGTTGAAATTTCACGAGTTACGTTTATCCCTCGAGTAAATGGAAACCTTGGCCCTGCGGGTTATCAAAGGCCGATAATAAATTGCACCAGCCAATTTAATTTGCGCGTGAAACGAAATCCAATCGCTCACTTTATTTTTCGCCACGCTTACTGCCTTCAAAAGAACTAGTCCGACTTTTGTTGTATCATTATTCATCTGTGTCAATGTACTGTACATACACGCGTAGGGTAGAAAACACCTCACACGCTGAATTATTAGCATTGGTCAATATCTATTTTCCTTTTCACGGGTACCCCAAGAAGATTTTCCCTGTTACGGAATGAACGAAAATGAAATGTAACTTATCATTTACGATCAACCGGAATTCTTGGTACGTAATCCGTTCGAGTCCAGGTGTTCGTTACCAGATTTTTTGAATATGAAAAGTTTGTACATGAAACTGGTTCCAAACCGCAAGGCAGAAGATTTTCTCGCTCGAATAAGTTTCATGAACGCGTTAGAAATCAAACTTTTGACTCTTGGTTGGCGATGGTGTTCGAAACTCTTCCCTTCAAACCCACCAAATGGAAGGTCGCCTTCAATTTCACAGCGCTTTCACCCTTATTGCACGTCTTTGCGCGCGTACCTCTCGATCGTCGTCATTATTTTAAACCATTTTCTTTTGCCTATTAAATCTTGTCGGTCTGATGACGTGAAAAAACCATTTATTTTGCTAAACTAAATCATACGTCTATGTAAAATTATTTGTAAATCCTGACAAAGGCATCCTTTTTCTCGTTTACGATTAATGTTGTATTGGAGTTTATTTTATCTTGGCATTTTTGCTTCTTATAAATCTTTCTTTTTTCGTGTACGATTATGCGTTTCTCAAACAAGAGATAATGGCAGAGTTACTTCCTCTGTCTTGAGACTGAGTCGTCTGCTTTCATTGTTTTCGAATTTCTCTCTGTATTGCTCGTTCCAGAATTGGTTTTACTATCTATTACTTCGAACAGTGGCGTACTTACCCACGGAGGAGAGGGATGTCGAAAATTATTCCACTTGGCCTAACTGAAGCATTATTTATACTAAGCTGAACCGCACTTCTTCTCCCGATCTTTGAAGATACATAACTCCTAAGCCATAAGTTATCTTCGATACTCTTCCGACGCCGGCCCCTTCCCCGCAGCCCGATCTGAAATTTATGTTTTATTATTGTTTGTTCTCAAACATCCCTGGGTGTTGATGGTACACAGGTGTCGAGTAGGCCATAGCGTGGTTCTGCATTTGCCTATTCCATTCCTGGTCCATCTTCCTCTTCATGACGGTGGCCGCAAATGCAGACACCTGGTTCCATGCTTCTTCAGAACCTAGCATGGTTGATACCAGGCTACTCGGGTCAAGCCCTTCATCTACCCCGATCTCTTGAAGAGACCGACTATGCTTTTCCCACTCACGCCTCCACGCCTCGCACTCAAATCAGGTGTGCTGCGGTCCATCATCCCGCCCTTGATTGCAGTGCGAACACGTTGCCTGCTCAACTTTCCTTAACTTCTCATAAAGGTACTTGTTGAAGCAGCCATGGCCGCTTAACACCTGCGTCAGGTGAAAGTTTAGTTATAGGTAACGGTGTTTAGTTGGCCATGGTGCCGGTCCATCCACCCATCAAGGTCACGTATTAGCACATGGATTGTCCTCTTACTCAGCTCGCTCTGGGCAATTCATGCTTTCCACTTTCGAAGCAGGGAGAGCCTGGCCTCCTGCTTGACCCATAAAGCTTCATGGTTGGTCGTTGTCGTCTTTTTTGTTTTGAACACCACAGCTCCCTCCTCAGCAAGGAGCTCGATTGGTGATGAACGTGCTAATACACAAAGAGCCTCCGTCGAGACAGTGTATGCGGTAGACACTAACACAACTTAGCGCAGCTCTCCGTTGGATCTTCACCATCTCTCGTCTTCTGTATGGTATCTTCATGGAGTCGGCCCATACTGGCGCACCATATAGGAGGATCGACAAAGCGGTGCTCATCATGATCCTTCTTCTTGCTTCCCTCGGTCCTCCTAGGTTCCTCATTAGGCGGCTAAGGTATCCAACTAACCAGCTTGCCTTTTCCGCTGCCATCAGGAAATGGTGCCTGAAGCTCAGCGTCGAGTCAAACCAGATGCCCAGGTACTTCATCTTCTTTTTAGTCTCGATTTCCATACCTTGCAGGCGAAATGTAGGTGGACTGAACTTCCGATGGGTCGTGAATAAAATGGCCTTCGTCTCATTAGCTGCAAGTTCGAGTCCAGCCGACTCGATCCAACGCGTCTCTACCTCTAAAGCCCGGTTTACCCTGCTCTCCACCGCTGCAGTTGTATCAGAGGTACATAACAACAGATAGGTCTAACCCCCGGCGGCAGCTTCACCTTAAATATCCCGTTAAATGCAACGCACTACAAAAGCGGCCCAAGGACCGACCTCTGCGGCACCCCACAAGTAACTGGGCGCTTTACTGTACCAGCAGACGTCTCTGCTTGAATTTCACGACAGCTAAGATCGCTGCTGATCATCCTGAGCAGGTATGCGGGGACTTCTGCGTCCTTGGGTGCTTCCAAGATCCTCTCCCAAGGAATCGAATTGAACGCATTTCTTATGTCGAGGCTGACGGCTATCCTCTTCAGCCGGATCCCAGCATCTGATGTGCAGTGTCCAGTTCGAAAACCGTACTGGCTACTAGAGATTATATCTCTTTCCTTCAGATAACTCTCCAGTTGATAAGCTATCACTCATTCTAGGAGTTTCCCCAACATTGTCCAGTAGACAAAAAGGACGATACGAGGATGGCAGGCCAGGTGGTTTATCCTTCTTATCAATCAGCGGTAGCCAGGCTATTTTCCATCGCACAGGGAACAGTCCCCAGCAACTGCCGCATTGAATGTATCAACTTTGGAATCTCATCCGGGCCTGGAGTCTTCCAATACTTACCCCGCAGTCTATTGACTGTTGCATTCACCTCCTCGGGATATACCATCCTCTTCTACTATTGGTAGCGCTATCATTGGTGATGACTGCTATGGGAACAAGCCATCAATGATTTGATCAACAACATCCGGGTCCATTCGACTCATTGCTGAGAGGCCCTTTAGCTTCTTCAGCACTATCTTGTAAGGCTTTCCAAATGGGTTGCCCTCAGCTATCTCACACAGCTCTTGTCATGCAGCACTCTTGCTTTCTTTGATGGCATTCTTCAGCCTTTTGCAAGCCGGCTGGTATTCAGGTACAACCGCCCGCGTCCCTTCGCGGCCTCTACTACGCTGGTATATCCGGCGCTGACAATTGCACTCTTTTCTTAACTCGGCAATCTAGTTGGACCACCAGGAAATAGCTCTTCTGTTCTTTTGTGGACTTTGCCTGGGAATGGCTACATTGCATGCTTTGGTGACAGTCTTAATCATTCTCTCTTTTGCCACCTCCGCATTACCTTCTTGCTCTTCTCCTTGGTCCCAAGTGAGAGCAAGGTAAGTAGCTTTCAGGCGGTCGCTATTCAGCTTCTTAACCGCCCGTTTTGTTACCAGCTTTTGTGGAGCAGCGACCTCAACTCCCCGGCAGATGGAGAAGTTGATATACCGATGATCGCTCCCAAAAACCACTTTATCCAGTATCGCCCAGCCTTCTATTCTTTGGGCTAGGCTCTTTGAAGCAAAGGTGACATCAATGATGGACCAATATCATTGGTGCACTCGGGTAGGAGTGTTGCCTACGTTGACCGTTTTTAGTCGATTGCAGACAATCCACTTCCCCAAAGCATACCCACGGATGTCAGTTCGACCAGAACGCCATTCCTCTGACCAGGCATTGAAATCGCCTGCCACAATGAACTTCTCACCTCGACAAGCTTTCTTCCAGATTGCTTAAGAAGTCCTCGAACTCCGGGAATGGACGATTTGGGGAGAAGTAGCAATCGTAGACAACCTTTTCACAGCAACATACCCCTCCCCGCTTTCAACCTCTCTCGGAGCAATTGGACACTCTGGGCAAACACCAATGGCCGCCAAGCCAGTTCGGTCTGTGTACCATCCTTGAACTCCTGCAACGTTGTAATACTCGCTGGCAATCACAATGTGTGTCCTTTTCTCGGCTACAAACAGCCAGAGAATATCCTGCGCTACTTTGCAGTTCTCCAGATTACACTGTAGGAAGGATAGTCCAGATTCCATCAGTCCTATTTTCGTCGTCTCCCAGCACCATGCGCTTGGACACCCACGCACTTTCTGCTTCCCACAATGTGGTTTGCAGGGTAACCGCCAATCCGGCTGCAGATGGGGCAACCAAATAAATATAAAACTTATAGTAAGACATAGTCAGAAAATGAAGTGTTGGCGTCGCATTTTTTCAGTAATTTCATCTCCCTCAACCTCAGCACTTGTCAAAGGTAGAACTGTTGCAATGATAAAAGCGTTCGTTGTGAGCTCCTTCTTTTTGATCAGTGTATTCTCGCTCCCTGTGTTTTATTTCATGGACGTAAATTCATGAATTTTTTCTTCATATCAAAATTTTGTCGTTCCAAAATTTAGAAAACTTTTGCAATTCGCAACTCATTCGATTAAATAGCGACTATTTTTTATCATTATTATTGTTCAGATCTTCAATTGTTCCACGATTTTACTTCTGCGAGCCACTCAAAAAAGATGAACGCTCATTCTATTTTTGCTGGGTAGAACAAACGGCTACCCTCGAGCGAGTTCTATGACTGTAATTGCAATCGGTTAAAAGTAATAGCGCACTGCCTACAAATTTTCTTACGGCAACCATTCTTATGCGCGGAAGATAGGGGTACATGTCTTCTCTACTGTCCGTGAGCGATTGGTTAGCGATGGCACACAGGATCCGCGCTCGCTGTTTGCTACAACAACGCGAGTTCGTAAATGACCAACGCGAACAAAAACGCATTCCACAGTCGCCAACTGATCGCTCACTCACTGTAGGTGCTCCGGTCTTCTTTTGCCTCTCTGCATCAAGTATTATTCTTAAAAACGGTCAAGATGCATGTACGCTTTTTTGGCGCGAAAGTCGACTTACAATAATCACGCTTGTACTATTTACCTTTATTATCATTTATTTATCCGTGTAATTCATTATTATTATTTTTTTTTGCTTCCTTCTTCGCGTCGAAAAAGGGACTGCGGAGAATAGATTAAGCGCATTATAGCGAATACGCGGAATCATGGTGAGAGGCCTGTTTTCGTGCGTTGTGCTCTTCACTCGTGCGATAAAGCTGAAATACAAATATCGAATGAACGTCGTGTTTTCTTACACTGGAACATTTTAATATTCGCGTTTGCCGAAATTATAAACGCGCGCTCGTTCCGCTAATGTAAATAACTGACCAATGGCCTGTAGCTGATAAAAGGCGAGAACCTTTTTTTACTTCTCGATGTAGAGCTGAGTATACGATGCACACAGTCTGTATATGTCCGCGGCCACCACCGATTTATATGTACAGAAAAGAGAAGAACCCTTTTTCGGCTGGTTTTGCTTATAAACTCGTCGCGCAGCGTGTCCACCGTGGACGTTGTATACTGTATACATTTATGCTTTATGTAGGGACATGTAACCAGCCACTCGCTCTTTCTATTCACGAATATTAACCGTACGGAAATTATTTTATTAAAACGCAACCCGTCATCGTTTTCTAGCTTTTATATATTGGCAACTTGGCCTCTTCATTATTCACAGCGCCTTCCTCGTGCGTCAGTATTTTCGAGCTGACCACAATTTTGACGTGGCGAGCTCGCTGACCATACGTGTGTAGTATCATACAGCAGTGTACAGCAGCAGCACCACGACCCCGCTACAAAAACTATAAAGTATTCTTTAATATGACATCGCGCACGCTACGCATCTGAAGGTGTTGAACTGTTTGCATACGATGTAATCCTCGTAAGCGTGAAAAATGATTTTAAAATGATTGAAAGACCTTTTGACAATGGTACCTGACGGTGTGGTTTACAAGTAGCGTCGTCTCTGAACATAATTATATCTTCTGTATCAATTTGTATTGTGGTTAAAAGGTAGAGCATAATATACTCTTTCCAAATTGTTATTAACGAGCTCGCATACCTGGCAAATTTTTGCTAGTTCTACTGCAACGATATGTGGGAGAGTGCCACTACTCATGGAGAGAAAAACTTTCTTTGGGTTCTTATTTTTCTTTACCTCGATCTTTAGAATCTACCCTTGAATCAAAATCTTGTTGCGTACATTGAAAATATATTGAGCGTATAAGCCGGCTTCGGTTTGTCTTTAAATATCGTGTCTTCTTTACCAGATGAAAATCTTATGGTCAACTACTTGTTCGCTTATTTGACCTCTTCATGAGGCTCTTCACGCAACTAATCAGAAAATTACATTCAACATCCGCCGTTCGCTCGGTGGATGGTGGCCCCAGAGGTCGTCTTCCTGCATCAGCGAATTCTTTCTATCGCCCCATCACATCTTTATAGCGCCTAAATGAACCACAAAAACTTGCAAGGACGGACTTAGAAAATGATCCTGGAAGAAGTTTCATGGTTTTTTGCTGTTCGACAAGCGGAAAAAGTGAAAATTACAAATTCAAAGTGTTTTTAGGGTATGGAGAACTGTCTCGAAGTTTCTCCTTCCTTATCCACTTTCAAATCTTCTCCTATAAGAGTGGGTAAGGGAAGAAGAAAGGTACCGCTTTTTATGGATAATGCGACTTGATAGCCTTGACATCGACGTGGTTTAAATGCTGTTGAGTCTTGCAATTTCGCTCGAGACGGATGGGATTTGCAGGTCTCTACGGATGTCGTCATTTTTCATGTAGTTGTTGGCGTTCGACAGGGCTCGAAGGATTACGTTCTCTCGCTGTGCGATTTTCCTTGAGTTGGATAGGCTCCCATTTCCCAAGATGAGGGTTCCGTAGGTCCAAATGAGCTTGATGACAGTGTTAGAGTAGTCTCTTATTTTCCAGTGTGAGAGTGCATGAGCGTCCTAGCAGCCAGTCTCTTGGCATTGATGTGATGTTGCCATGTTAAGCGTTGATCAAAGTAGATGCAAAGATATTTTATGGCACTGACTTTGGGAATGATACCACCGCTGGCGAAGATAGATAGAGGCTCTTCGTTTTTAAATACAGCTAACACATACATGGGTTGAAAACGTCAACGATCTCTCCTCCGACTATGTTCCTATCCTTTGAAGAAAGGTGACGCCTTCTTTATATAACAAGGAAACAAACTGGGATGTCTTTTGAGTAAAAGTTGACTCCAAAATTAAATCTCTCAAGAGATTTAGTACCAGCGATGAACTCGACGCAGCGGCTGAGGAATTCCCCCCTATCATCCAGGAGACAGTCAGAAACTGAATACCGTCCTCAAGTCCAACCATTTCAAAAGTTTCCTATCCAGTTGAAATTCGTCAACTCGTAACCCAGAAAAGCCTGGCACCAATTTCGACTTCCGCAAGAAAAAACAAAACTCAGCAAGTTGACCAAGAGCCTCAGCGAAGAAATGAGAAACCTCAAGAATCTTAGTCAACTAGACTCCACTGCCACATCTGACTACACCCTATGGAAAGCATGTAAGAGAATCATCAAGCGACCTCAGTTCCACATCCCACCGCTCACACTAGAAGATGGAAGCAGGGCACGAAGTGAAATAGAAAAGTTAACAGAATTTGCACGTCATCTTGAAAAGAAATTTACACTCAACCACATCGTATTCAATATCCAATGGGATAGCATACTGCAGAAAAATCCAGAGAAGATTAGATGCTTCCTACCTAGACAGGTGGAGCTTGAAATAGCTCAGTATTCCAAAACTGAAAGAACGCTGGGCTGGGACTCGATAACAAGCCAAATTTTCCAGGAACTACCTCGGCGTGCCATCATCTACCTGGCAATTATATTTAACCCCATTCTCTGACGGAGATACTATCCAGCATCGTTGAAGAAGGCTGTAGTAATCATGATCTGCAACCCAGGAAAGCAAACTGACACACCTAGCTTTTATCGGCAAATTGCGCCACTATTCACCGTCAGCGAGCTGTTTGAAAAGCTGCTTCTAACTCAGATTGAACCCATCCGCACCGAGAAGCAAATTATCCCAGAATTCCAGTTTGGATTTCGATATCAGCACTGAACAGTCGAACAGGCTCTAAGCAGCACTGCTGCGGCCTGTTCTCGATGTGGCACAAGTTTTCGACAGAGTGTGGCTCGCTGGGCCAAAAGATACTCTCTCTGGCATATTTCAAACTGATTGAATCATATCTCCTGATGGACAGGTACTTTCAGGTTTCCTCTGGCGATACAAAATCTGATTGAACCAAAGTGCAAGCCGGCGTCCCACATAGTGGCGCCGGAACAGAGGGGCAGTAGGGAAAATGATTTGTAGATGCGGGGCAAAATTATCGTTTTGCCCTCCCCCTCCCCCTCCTCTCTCATAGAAAATTATGTTTCGGCGCCACTGGTCCCACAAGAAAGTGTGCTGGGCCCTGTCTCCAAACCAAGCTGTTGCCACTGGTGCAGTCCAAAAACAGTTCAATAGAGTACTGGAATGGTCCAGATAGTGGAAGATCGAAATTAACGTCAGTAAATCGGCATTTTTGCCTTGCAAATCGAGCTTTATGAGGAGAATTTTAGTAATTGATCACATCATCTATCCGGAATTGAAAGCGGCAGAATCTGGTGAAGAAGGTTATTTCAAACACAATTCTCCGTAAATTTTTACGTCTTGAAAAATTCACTGAAAATAATTTATTCCGGAATATTCCGAGCAACAGAAAATGTTTCAATGTACCTTCGTTAATTAATATCAATATCCATACTTATTTTCTTATCAATGCCTTCGGGCGATGGCAATAAAAACAGGATTCGAAATACCGGTAAGTCACAAAATAAAAATCAAAGCTTTCAGTTTTTCAAGGATACAACATTTTTTTTTTTTTTCCTAAGACAATAAACTGCCAATGATCATCGATTCGAAACAGTAGTATTCTTCTTGTCGATAAAACTTATATAAACTGAATACATTTTATAATACTGTACTCATGTACTGCACTGAATGAAGGAAGTTATTTTCCCCCTGACTCGGAATCAAAGTCTATTATCATTTACAAGCGTAGATAAAGGAAGAGGTTCTGAATACGAGTAAATGCGTAGACTTGTATAAGAGACTTTAGAAAATTTCGTTTTCGATACAGTTCAAAGTCGAATTCGCCGATCCATTAGAACACAATAAATATTGGACATTTGTAGGGTTGTAAAAATGTAAAACGTTATATTTAAGGGGGTAAGTAAAGAAAATGCGATACACGGAGTAGTGAGGAGCGGCGCTGATCGAGAATAACGATATTTTTACGTTTCATAAAAACAGGTAGGTCGGCCGGAGCTGGAAGAAGATGGGAAATTTTAATGGATCGGGCTGACATTTTTATTAGCGTTAAATTATGAGCGACGATGTTATTCTCGAAGAGGCTGCTATATTGTTCTATTAAAAAATCATAATACTCCGTGTAATATAACGGTGGTCGTGTGCGACGACGGGCAGGGAAACAACGAAGAAACGTTTTTTCGGCGAGGTCTAAAAGTACGTGTAAGTTGTAATTCATATTTTTGGTCGTCGTATTTAAAGAACGAAAAATTTACACAAAATATTCTTCGTGAGGACGCGGGGACCCGTCTCGAGACTCGCTTGTCATCGTAAATACACACTAGTAGGTCCGGGTTTGATTATTTGTTTGTTTTCCACGTAACTTATAAGGGTAGATTTTTAATTGAGTCGTTTATACGTCGTTATAATTGAGCTATTTCGCTTTATTGTTTCGTCATAATTATACGACGACGTACACGGTAAGTAAATACGATTCGAAAGGATAATTTTGAACGAAGATTTTTTTAATACGCACGTGCCTTTTCCTAAATGCACGAATCCTACAGAGCAGATTTCTTCATTTACCGTGTCTTTTTCACGTTCGGCCTTTATGTCTTTTTTCCTGTAGAGCGCGAAATGCAGCAGTTTCGTCCTTTCCGTTCTGGTGAGAATTTTGACAACTGTAATAATACATAGTGTACTGAGAATTTCACGCGCGCGAAATTGATCTCACAAATACATACATGTAAAAAAAAACATAGATCGTGTCACGAAATAATTTCCGGTGATAACAGACAAACGCTGTCCCTTCTTGGAATTTATTCTGTCTTTCATGTTGTTGACATCCCGTGGACTTTGGCTATCTTTTTACGGACACGTGCTCAACACGCAGCGCGCAATGTGTGGGGTCGACGCGAGAATCTTCCAAGACTTACGCGCTCGAGTTTCCAGAGTGTGGAGTCTATCAAGAGTTAATGTAGACAAAAGATCACAAACGCTGATGAGACAAAACACCACCGTTTCGAATTAGTATTGATCGTGAGATGTGTCACCGCACTTTCATGCGAATAGACTACATTGGCAGTTCAGTTCGCTCAAAGAAAACCAGTCATGAAAAGTGAGAAGTATGTGGATTTTACTTTTGAAAAAGCAAATTCTTGGTTCCGTTTGACATCCATTATCGGTCAACTCAGGGTATTGAGAGATAGTTTATTGGATTCGTAATCTTTAGTCCGCGAGCCATTTTCTTGCCATCCAACAAGCGTCCCCCACAAAGGAAAAATATTCCAACTTGCTTTCGACTCTCAAGCCATAGTATGTAATAGAAGGAGGAATTGGAAAAATTCGAACTTCTAAGCTATAGGCTAGGGAGGGAGGGGAAGAGGGAGACTTGGAAGCTATAGGTGATTGCGGAGGACTTGAAAAAATTTCGATCCCAAGCTAGTCGGACGCATTTTGGAAGTATTTTCAAACACAAGATGCAAGTGTTTTTTGGACGCAAATTGGATAGCTCTTTCCCCTTCGGACGTAAGTTCGATGTAGCCGATCTTCCAAGTCGAAGATTCCTTCAAGTCCAGACGAATTGTGATGTAAAAAATACCTGTTCGAACTTTTCATAATTTACCCATAAACGCTGCGCAAGGAATCATAACGAAGGGATAAAGCAATCCCAGACGAATGAATTTTTTTGCAATAGAATTCATCGTAAATGCCAATGCATAACTTCCGTTTCACAATATTCACAATATTTGCCGAGTTCTTGGTGATCCACCGACAATTTTCTCGAGACAACAAGGAGGGTTGCGAGTCACGACCACACTTTCGGAAGAACGACTCACTTCAAAACACTGACAGAAGCGATACTGAATGAATTATTTTCGACTGATGAGATTCTTTTAAGCAATTACAAACAAGATACAATGAGGAAGCGACAGGGTGTATCTGTTTTGACACTTCATGTAGACAACCAGGATTCATATACGAAAACTCATATTGAAGAAGCTAAAAAGAACAAAAAAAGGTGTAAAAATCATTCCTCTGAGGACTATACTAAGCCTTTCATTTTTCGCGTCGAGCCCCAATTCATTTGTACTGACTTATTACTTTGAATAATTAGGCCGACTGCGCGATCTTCACCCATTGTATTCACACGCATAAAAAGCGCAGTCGTAATCTAATTTGCAAAACAATTTCATAATTCACCCTCTCGCGTATATAAATAAATCTTTCGCGTGTTTTTATTCAAACATCATTCCAGGGGTATATTCGGTAGATTAATTCAGGATGATGGTGAAATTTCGAAACACGAGATGTATTTAAAAGAGAGAGAGAGAAAAAAAAAGATTGTAGGTCGTGTATAACAGTTGTACTCCATGACACCGCGGTACATAGGAGAACCTTAAATAAACACCGACTAATTTGGCGTCACAAAATCATTCTTCTAAATGCGGTGTACCAAAAAGCATGAAAAAACTCCTTAACAACGTCACAACGGAAGTTTTATGATGAAATTACACTCTAAATAACGCTTCTACATTTGAAAAAAAAAAGAGACGAAAGAAACTAAAAGTACACAGACCTGGTTATAAAATCAAAAATAATAAAAGTGTCTCGGTACCTACATAAAAATGATAGGTTTATCATCAATTTTTTCTCCAGATCTGCAGCTGATTGTTACGTCGTTACAGGAGCAAGACTTCGTCGAAAGCGGTGAAAATTTGGCTGGATCTATTTAACGGTATATCTAGCTGATGAACGGCAGGGAAACAATTTCGAAAATTCAACTTTTTTCAATTCTTCAGAACGTGCAATAATAGTTTATTAAAAACTATCTTTTGTAGTGACGTAGCAAAGCAATTTCTTTGAGCCGTCTTGTAACGAAGCTAGACGGACCGAGGGAGTCCAAAAGAAGTATCATGATGAGTACAATATTGCTGGTCCTTTTATATTGTGATTTTGGTGTAGTATTCAGCCAGGGCTTCTCAACACTTTAAAAAACTGCATTGCAAGAATACGACGATCGGCAAGTAAAAACTTCGTTAATTGCAAAAAGTCGACAAGAATCAAGCTCAAAGCTCTAACAATTATGAAACACCAAAACATTAAAAAAGCGCGTATAAACCACCTTTTGATACGTCTTTCTATTTGATAAGTGTAAGTGCGTTGTTGACTCCGAAGTTTTTTACATTGCCGATTTTTCGGTTCGTTGTTCAAGGTAATTTAATGAGTGACGAATGGGGGAACCTAACCCAGCCGAAGTCAGGATATGGTTTTACGAGAAGGAAAATTGTAGCTGAGTTTCCCTTATTTATAAGAGTACGTACGATTTTCATGAAGCACTAAGGGGAAAGGAGGAAGATCGATGCTCATTCTAGGTGAAGGTTTTCGATCATAACAGAACTGCGTAGATTTCGTTCAAACCTAGGAAGGCGTTCTTAAAATTTCAGTATCTTGCTTTGTTGGGTTCGCTTGAAAGATTGCAAATAAGATATTCATCAGTGGCAATTTTGAGAGAGGAATTGTGGCAATTGACAATATACAGCTCGAGAAACTTTCTTGTAAAATTTAAAAATGGTATAAAGGCATTTTAGCGTCATATTCTACAGAAATCATCATATGGGAACGAAAAGTTACTCCCGTCATTGACACAGAAATTTCCCCATTTTCTTCATTTCATGTTCCGAATGCTGAAAGCACAGCTGAGTGAAAGGATCCGAGAAACGATCCAGATGGAGCTCTTCCCGAGAGATTTCCTTTTTTTCTTCACAAAATTCAGTCAGGCGCCTTCTGCTTTCTAAGAGAAGAACTCGTTTTGGATTTTTTCGTACGTCACGGTCTTGCGTCTTTCTGTTCTTTCGACGTGTACATATTCGCGCTTAATCTCTGCTTCGAATCTTTCTTACTCCATTATTCGCGTTTTTCTGATGTATATAAAACTATTTTTACAAAGAGTTGCCGCCAACACTATAATAGTGTGTGTGTGTGTCTGCGTGGCAAACTATGCGCCATCACTCGGTGTACAATCGGTCGAACATACCATAGTTCGTAACAGATGACGCGTTTCACGTGATTTTTTCATCTTGTCCGTCACAGGACACTTCGAAAACATCATCGGATTTTACTACCCTATACTTTTGTAAAAATAATTGTATCCTCTTCAAGCATTTAATCGTATGTTTTCGATTCGGAGTTGACCAACATACAGAGCAGATTTTATCATTTCTTGGTGCATAAACTTCGTTTAGATTTCTCAGAATAGGCTTAATACGTTTCAGTTTTCACATCTTTCAATTAGAACTAATATAAAGGCGAAATTATTGTTGGGATCGCAGGACACTGGAGTAGAATGCTGAAGCGTGCCGCGTTGAGAAAGCGGTAAACCTACATGGCACGTACACCACGTACACTGTATGGTTATTGTGAGGAAAGAATCTACCCTTATTAACTTCTTTCGAAGGAAAAGGAATGCGCAACAATATTAAAAAGAACCGGTTCTCTAGGGACGAAATACCGTTTTAATCTTTTCTTCTTGTTTTTTGTTTCCCATACGTGTACCGAACATTAATCCTGATAAAACAATGGCGAAAATATTGTCTAACTGTATTCGAAAACCTATTTTGTGTTTATACGACGTTGCCTTTACTGACGTATTCGACGAAGTAATTAATGATAGTATATTAAAAGAACGAAGGGGAAATAAAAATATATATTGTATGATGTAGCTTTTAAAAGAGTTTGAAAGCAGGTAAATTTATAAATGCGGTTGTAAGTACTGTTACTTCTAATGTTTGTATAAAGAAAGCGGCTCTACAAATTATTATTTACGGTGTAATTATTATTGTGATGCAAATTTACCAATTCATCCGTAAAATTCTTCAGTAATATAAAAAAATTTGGACTGGATTCTTTGGCAGACCTATGGTTTGGAAACAAAGCGAGACAGAGAAACTTGAGAAAAAAACAAATTTCGTATGCTGAACGAGAACATATTAAGATATATCATACATGCTTTCAAAAGTGAAATATCGAGAATGCTAATTGAGAGGAAAATATCTAGCAGAAGATCGATCGGTCACACACAGAATTCTCGGGTGAGATACCTTATGAGATCGAATTTTCATTCGTGCAACTCTTGTGTCGTAAGTTGGGATTATTTCCTGCATTGTTAACATAGAAAAAACGAGGATGCATACAGAATTGTGGACCAGGAGAGCGTGAAGAAAAAATCATCGGGGTATCCAATAATTAGCGGGAAAAAAGGCAGTGAAGAATGAAATCGATGGAAGAGCTCTTGACGACATAATATTTGACTAGATTCATCCTTTCCCAATACACTATATCAACTCAAAATGGACTCGCTATTTCGACCCAAAGTCGATACACATTTTGAGTCGTAAATGACAGGAAGTCGACTCAAAATCGACCGCTCTTTCTCACCATCGATTCATTGTTGATATCAAAATTGAATCGAGTCCCAGGGTTTTGCTGTCGGCTGAAAAACAACATCGTTTTGGGTCGATTTTACTCCACTCATCAGCAAAAGACTTGCAATCGACCGTAAATGTTAAATGCACAATGTCATGGGTAATGGAAGAGGACAGTGAGGAGCAAAAGCGAAGACGAAATGAAAAAATCAATCAACGCTGTGGTTGAATAACGAATTGGGAATCGGAAAACATTTTTTGAAATCTCTTTTCACCCACCCCCTCACATGCACAAGTGGATGGGGTTTCATAATGGAGGGCGAAAATAAGTCGAAATTTCGAATTAGATTTCAATCTTGACTAAAAATCGAGGTCGACACTGCACTGCGTCGATTTGATCACTGCTACGCTGGTCCAGCAAAATTGAGTTAATGATCATCGCTCAGTGGCGTTCTGAGCCGCCGGAAAACCGAGAGAGTTCCCGCGGCCCTAGCATTTTGGGGGCACCAAGCAAGTGGGAGAAGAAGCAAATTCAAGAAATTAAAAAGATTAAAAAGCAATAAAATTACGATAATTTGAAAAAAAAGCATATCTTGGCTAATGACTTTAGGGGTATTGGATTTCTTCGCGCAGCCAAAAAGATAAAGGTCATATTTCATGTCTTTTCAAAATTTTGCCCAATTTGATATGTAGTGAATAATGCGAGACAAAAATATTTTAGAATTCTAGGCTAAGGCTTTAGAGGGGCATACTCGCTTGATCTAGTATAAGTCTACTTTGGAATCTTTCAGGCTAATGAGCCTTGTTGGTCTAGTGTAAATCTACTTAAGTATATTTCAGGCTGATGAAATTAGGGGCCTCACTCGCTCCGCTCGTTCGCCCCGCTTCTTGGCCTAGTGTAACTCTACTTTAGTACATTTCAGATGTTGTAAGCGGACCACGGTTGACGACTTATGACGTCACCAACTTATGACGTCTTCAACTTATGACATTATCGGTCATTGACTTATGACGTCACCAACTTATGAAATCATTGACTTATAATGTCATGGACTTATGACGTCACAAAACAAATGACGTCACCGACCTTTGACGTTATCGGTCATTGACTTATGACGTCACTAACTTATGACACCATGGACTTGAAATGTCATTGACTTATGACGTCACAAAACTTATGATGCCACTAACTTACGGCATCATTGACTTATGACGTCTTCAACTTATGACGTCATTGGCCTATGACGTTATCGGTCATTGACTTAAGACGTCACTAACTTATGATGTCATTGACTTATGACATTATCGGTCATTGACTTATGACGTCACTAACTTATAACGTCACGTCACAAAACTTGTGACGTCACCGACCTATGACGTTATCGGTCATTGATTTATGACGTCACTAACTTATGACACCATGGACTTGAAATGTCATTGACTTATGACGTCACAAAACTTATGATGCCACTAACTTACGGCATCATTGACTTATGACGTCTTCAACTTATGACGTCATTGGCCTATGACGTTATCGGTCATTGACTTAAGACGTCACTAACTTATGATGTCATTGACTTATGACATTATCGGTCATTGACTTATGACGTCACTAACTTATAACGTCACGTCACAAAACTTGTGACGTCACCGACCTATGACGTTATCGGTCATTGATTTATGACGTCACTAACTTATGACGTCATTGACTTAAAATGCCATTGACTTATGACGTCACAAAACTTATGACGCCACTAACTTATGGCATCATTGACTTATGACGTCACAATACCTTTGACGTCACTAACTTATGACGCCATAAAACCTGACGTCACAAGCTAATAGCTTCATAATGGCTCTTGGAGTTTTCTTAGTCCTGTATGAATTTAGCCTACGCCTTCGCATTACATTAGGATAAGCTAGAAACTACAGAGGGGGGGGGGCTTGGACTCGCATATTTGAGCATCATTGCCACACTGAAAATTTTCCGTAAGGATTGAGCCCAGAGCGAAGACATGAAACATGTCAAAAATTGAGTTAAATTCGAGGGCCCATGACGAGCAACATTCCGGCAGTAAATTGACTATCAGAACGCCTCTGTTTTCGCTCTATGATTGTGAATACCCATTGTGTCTGCGAGTGGCGAAGTCACAAAACACACAAAACTCTTCAAGGCTCAAGTTTTTCCAGGGTCAGAGGAGCCAGACTGTCAGGGTAGGATGTAACTTGCTTCAAAAGACTATTGTTTCCAAGAGGGTCCCTCAAGGTTCGTGTTTGAGACCTCTGGTGTTCTCCATTTACATAAACGATCTCCCGAAAGTGATTTTTCAATGAAAATACCATCTCCACAACTTTATTTGCAAGGAATTACCTAACAAATTAACTTAGGCAATCGACCATATTAATTCTGGCATTCGTTGAGTTTCCAAGTGGGGTATGGCTCACAGTTTCAAACTGAATCCTTTCAAAATTTTGCTGCATTCCATATACTTGTTAACGGCGTGCAAGTATTTTTCCAACAAACCGTCAGAAATTTGGGTAACAATTTCGATCAGCATTTGGTAATCCTCGGGTAGGTCACGTTTTCAGAGGAGCGTTTGCGATTCTCAATAGACCTCATCGATGTGATGCCTATTTATTACGTCTTAAGACACGTACAGCGCAGATCGATGCTCCGGTGTTGCCTATTTTCAATTATGGCGGATCTCTTCAAGTCACGATCCTCAGGCTCAATAAACACCTTTTGCAAAGAATTCAGAATCACTGCTGAGGTTCATTTATCGCATACCTCGTCGTGAGTCCGTCGCATCGACCTATGAAAACTCTAGTCTACTCAGACTGGACAAGAGACATGAGTAGCTGTAGCTCTTGTTCATCTTCGAATCAGCTGATATAAACCAAGAGTCCTCGTATTTACAAAACAGTGTTCATCAAGCCGTGCCTTGCTTGAGTTTGCGACCGGTCTGGTCAATGTAGAAACTATTGTAATCTCCGTAAGATATTTCGTACACGCCAGATTTCCGAAGGGGGGCATGGATCCTTAAGAGAAATGAGATTTCCAAGAGTACTCATTGGATAAAAACCGACTTTACAATTAAAACGGCGGAGGTCATTGGCCGGCTTCTGAAAAGGACGACCCAAATAACGGAGACAGATCCATCGCATTCTCTTGTCATCTTGAGGACGACCAGCATCCACTCAGGCCTGACCAACATTTTACAATTCGCGGGCCGCATCCGTTTCTCCTGAAATTTCCGCGGGCCACAAATCTTGTACTTATATTGAATAATGATTTCATTGTGGAACTTCGATTATGAAAGCATGAGTTTTCTATTAATTTTTGGGTTTTTTGAAATTCTTTCGCGGGCCGCATGACAGAGCTTCACGGGCTGTATGCGGCCCGCGGGCCGTAGGTTGGTCAAGCCTGATCTACATGGAGGGAACGTGTATGAGCGAGTAAATTTCGGAGTCTTTTCCGTCGGATGAGCAGGTCGGTGTTTACTTTGAGTCCGTTCAATTGAGCTGTTTGTTGAATGATCTTAGCTTCAGCCTGTGATGCCTCAGGTTTCAAAGGGAGAGGTATAAGAGGATGGATGGCAGAGTTAGTAGCTGCCATCTTATGATGAGAAAAACTGTGAATAGAAACACCAAAAAATTTGAGATCGATTTAAAGTCGATCTAACGCAGCAGTCGATTTGAAGTCATCACAGAAGTTGGAAAAGAGGACTTAAAACGACTTAAAACCGACTTTAGATCGATTTGGAATCGATTGACCCAACAGATCTATCGATTTTAGGTCGACATAAAATTTACAAAAGTTGACTCAAAATCGACTCCAGAAATAAGACGCAAGATAATATGGTGACGTAAAGTCGACATCAACAATGTATCGACGTAATTTCGACGAAGACTGTAAAAGAAGTAGATTCTCGGTCAATTTGACGTCGATTTAATGTCGCCTTAAAACCGATATCAAATAGACAGTCGACAGTGTTCATCAGGATGTTCGCCTATACGCTCCAGCCGCGGTAGCGGAATCGTGACCTACTCTAGTGACTTGAGAGAATATTCTAGCAATTCATCATTCCAAATCATTCTTCAGACAACACTCTCACATAGCTGCTTCAGATACAGCTTTCATTTGAGGCGCAGCTGAATCATATAGTGCCGTCCTTTCTAAATTTGGTCGGTCAGTCTTCGTCGTTACGCATCTCTTGAGTAAGATTGAAGATACAAAATTTCAAACCAAAAATGTATCTCCTCTCTTGAATTTGTGTATAATTGATCACCAAATTACCCTCTGAACAAGCTTGATGAAGAAAATCGCTGAGCACGGATTTCTTCATCTTCAAATTTCGTCAGTCCTTCTGCTCGACTCTACTGCGTACAAAACCCAACAGAATTTATCTGGTAACATGAGACTATTATATTGCGCGTTTTTGTTTTATTTTTATTTTTGACAGAAATAATCACGTCCATAGTACACCTGCCAGTTCATGTAATACAGAGCACGACGACAATAATTTAAACGGTACGAATATTGGAAAAGAAATCGAAAGGCTCTCTATGATGTTCTTTTCCCTCTATATAAAAATCAAATACTCTACACTGCTGCAACAATCTATTATTCGACACAGAATACAACAAAATGCAGGTGTAGCGCGAGGGGGTTATAATGTACACACGAAGATAGAAGAGATGAGTGAAAATACCTATAATATGAACAACGTGAAATTTATCGACGATGAAATACCGTGGGGGCGGTAATAAACGGCTTCTGATCGATTTCGCTTCGTCTACGTCGTAAAAGTTTCTCACGGTTATGGAATAATTATTACCTATTTATGTGAGATCATTCTTTGAAAAAATCGCGCGAAGTTGACTCATACTGTAGAGTGGAACAGGTTGGACTCGCGAATTCTCATCGTAATATAACTCACGTGCATTGTGCCGACCAGATGAAAATGTTATAGGTTTTTGTGTGTTAGGTGGATTTTTATTTTGAAAAATAATAAAGCGCGCTCTGTTTTCGAGATTCGTGGAGCGTCAAACACGATTGTGTGAGAATTGACGAAAGCGAAGAGAACAATTAAAATTGACATAGCACGATTAGAACCTCAATTTTAATTTTAGGGATGAATGAAACGAAAAAAATCAAGAGCATACATTGCAAATGATTAGCTCCTGATCTACAAAATAAAAACACAAAGAAAATAACAGACCACGGATTACGGACCACGGATCAGAGATCCTTATCTGTATCCAATGATTTTTTTATTCCAAATCCGTGATCCGAGATGATTCGGATCATTGGAAATAGTTTTCTATTCCGCGATTATCGGATCGTTTTTCTGTGACCCGTACCACCCCTGAGTGCAACCAATGTGTACCGACATGACTCGCCGTTTTCTCGACGCATGCGCTGGGTAAAACGTTCTCCTAACTTACGAGAGCCAAAAAGTTGTCTGTTTGTTATCAGTCCAGCTCAAGGTGTATAGACATACGGATCTTGAGTCCAGTTTTGTAATACGTAGTACCTTAGTCGTTTTTTTGTTGCATCCTTGGCCCATTCGGACTGTACAATTACATCTTGAACGTCATAAACCAATGCGTATTTTTAAAGGAGAACAAAAACGGGGATTGTAACACGGGTGTACATAGGGATTCTCAACTTTTTTGCAAATTACTCAGAATGTGGAAATTTTACATGAAAAATGAAGAGGACATGATGAAACAAACATAAAATTTCTTTCAAAATAATACCAGTCTTCGCGGAATTGGAGACTTTTTTTTTTACCTTCAAAACGTTATTGTACAGTCCAAGTGCGGTCATTGATCGGTATTTGGGTCAGAGTTAGCGTTCTAGCATAATTGGTGCTGTATTTAGCATAATTTTTATCTAAAAAAAAAAAAAATAATATTTAAAAAACTAGATATTGACTCTGGAACGACATGAATCGGCTCCAGAATATTGCAGTGAACTGGATTTGGAACATTGCAGTGCAATTTTTGAAGGAAATCTAGCCTAAGTTTGAGCGTTTAGCATTTAGTCTAGGAAAATCATACAAAAATTGACGAACTGTGGACATGAATGTAATCAAAGCTTTTTTTTCATGAATATCTCTGGAATGGCTCCCTAATGAACATACTAAAAGTTCACAGCGAATCCGGTGGAGCTTCGTCCCCCAGGGCACTCCAAAGGCCCCAAAATTCGGTTTTTTGCAAAAAAAAAACGTTAAAGGGGAAAATGTTTGAAACGAAAGTTGCTTTTTATCAAATTTTACATACAAAAGGTCTCTTGTAAAATTTTTCTAACATTCACTGGAAGTACCTTCTGTTCCAGATGTTAAAGTCGTTTAGCAAATTCTATTTATAAAGCATAGGAGTAATTATCATTGCCTTTCAGCATATTCAGCCTCACCTTCACTGAATAACCTCCACCGCATTACTTCCTACCTTGTACAGTAATTTGATCATATTTAATGCCCATGCAATATGAATATTGCGTATGTCTTTACTGTACACATGTCTATATTCATTTTTTTTTTACTGATTGTATAGTGTTAATTTTGTATAGTACTTGGTCTTATGGGATCATTTTCATATTATACTTTTATTTGATGTCTGAAAACGTTGTTAGAAGAATAATGAGTCAACTCGCAATGTTTGCACGTTGATTCACTGCGCAACGTGAATATGCACAAAATGTGCGAACTTCAGCGCGCCCTAGCGGCGTTATTTTCAACTCTACAAAAATTTTACAAGAGACCATTTTTATGTAAAATTTGGTAAAGAGCAACTTTTGTTTCGAACATTTTCCCCTATAACGTTTTTTTGTACGAGATTTTTGCAAAAAAACTGAATTTTGAGGCTTTTGAAGCCCCCAAGGGAACGAAGCTCCACCGGAATCGCTGTGGATTTTCAGTATGTTTATTAGGGAGCCATTCCAGAGATATTCATGAAAAAAAGCTTTGATTACATATATGTCCAGAATAAAGTCCAATTTTCCTGGACTAATTACACTACACAACAAAAACAAAAAAATTGAAAACCACATGAACGAAATCATACAATTCTAAAAGTATTTTCGACGCTGATCACGATGCCGTTGTCCGTTTTTCAAGTTTTGGCCCGGTTTTTGAAAAATGATCAAATCAAATTCCCGCGCTTTGTTGCGACGCGCAGTGTATGTTCCCGTTCTCGCGAAATTCGATAGCTGGGTAACATACGCCGCGCGTCGCAACAAAGCGCGGGAATTTGATTTGATCATTTCTCAAAAACCGGGCCAAAACTTGAAAAACGGACAACGGCATCGTGATCAGCGTCGAAAATACTTTTAGAATTGTATAATTTCGTTCATGTGGTTTTCAATTTTTTTTTTTTTTGTTGTGTAGTGTTATTCAAAACTCCCATCTGGCAACACTGCATTTGGGTTTAGTATTGCTGCACAGAGAAGTGTTTGTGCATGCAGAAGGGTCACGCGACAAGATTTAACCAATCAGATACGCAGCATCAATGCGTTGGCATCAAATTGATTTGATGCAAATGCAGAAAAAGTTTGTGTGCAGCAATGTATGTATTTCAGCCCTCAAATCTTACAATGTTATGCAAACAACCAAACATACTAGCAAGACGTTCTTTTCTCTTTTCAATAGGCTGTTTTGGTTTGAGCTCCAAAGTAAAAATGTTACATGATGAGATCAGGTTATATTACTGTTTAGTATATCTTATCAGAAGCGGAAAGTAACCAATTCCCAAGTAAGAGGTTTGTGGAGCAAACCCAGCAAGTAAGGTGAGCGTAGAAGAGAATTAATTTTTTGCTAACACTGATACGTACAATATTTGAAATGGGAGGAAAATAAAAATGGTAACCCTGAAACAGCGAATTCAAATGCACTGTTGACGTACAACGCCACTCACAGATGGGTTTTGCAGTCCAGGCTATATAGCATGGAGCAGAAAGATGTTACCAGTTGAATGGGAGTTTGCTCTAAATTTGTTGTAGCGCAAAAACGCGGAATGTTAGAAGTATACTTAAAATTTACAAATTTTGTATCTCATTTTTGTCAACAATTTGCGCCCCTAACCGGCTTTCTACAATTTCTCTGAACCGAATTATAGACCAAAATATGCCAAAAATTTATCAATTTCGTGACGAATGAAGCGTTCTAGGGTTATTTCCACTCTAGTGCTACAGTCGTTTTTGCTGAATTCTTCTAAGGTCTTTTGTTTCAACAGTAGTAGTAATTACTGCAGAAGGGCATTTGTCACTTTTTTACTACAGTTGACAGTAGTTTTTAGCGGGGAACCTGTCATCCATTTTGTTAGAGGGATGACATCCTCAGAAAACGTCCGCGTCCGGGAGTTCCTGTGAATAGAATGGAGTCCTTGACACTAGAGTCATTGTATTATAGGTAGGTGGTGATAATAATTTGATTGTTTGTTACGTGTCCATGTAATCAACCTACCAATAATAAAGTTCCTGTGAACTGCATGACGTGACGTGACGTGACATGACGTGACGGCACGTGTGACGCTTTATGACGTCATCAATGACCTTGAACTATTTTAGGGACAGAAAAATTTCTACTTCCAGCCGGGATGCTTTATGACGTCATCAATGACCTTGACCTGCTTTAGGGACTTGGAAAAATTTCAACTTCCAGCTGCGATGCTTTATGACGTCATCAATGACATTGACCCTGACCTACTGTCGGGACTTGGGAAAATTTCATTTCTCAGCTTTCATTATATCAAGTCTAGCGTGCAGCATACTGAGAAGAGCACAGCCAACTCATTTTCGCGCAAACGTCATCGCAAGCGTGGGAGTTTGCGGGTTCCCCGCTGCCATTCTGCCGTCCAAAGTTAAATTGTCGTATATGCAAGAACACCGATCATGGAAAAGTATCGAAATAGATTGAAAAATATGTTTGGAAGAAAATCAGATCACTTCATGTAGCTCTTTTATAACAGTTTTTAACGTAGAATGCAATTATACTAATCATTTCCTTCAACAAGCTCTCGATTCTCAGATACGGCACTTCACATTGCATATACGACAAAAAAATTGTCGTATATGCATTCGATCATCATAGTAGTAGCGTGTGAATACGAATCTTCGTCACTAACACACACGCAACAAATGCTCGAAATACTCAGTTTCGGGGATCGTAGGTCTTGCGTATACAACAATTTAACTTTGGACGGCAGCATTGCAAACCTGCAAAGGCCGCTAATTTTTTTGTGAAGGTTTTCCTCAGTGCACTGGAATGAACATCATACAGAAAAACTAATACACACGCAATTTATGTACTAAGAAGAAAGAGCTTGAAATTTTTCTTGACCCTAGAGTAGGTCAAGGTCATTCACTAATTCGTGATATCGTCATCTTGAAACGTCATTAGGATTTCGTTGAGCAAATTTTGGAATGAACCTCAGCCTTAACACATATTTATGTCAGCTTATAAACTCAACATCACTGACAGAGGAGTCATTCCGGACGTACTCTTTCTTTTTCATCTCAAGCGGCATTTACCCAAGCGTTCAAGTTCTCGTGAACAGGAAGGTAAAGTAACGACTGGCTCACGAGTGTGTAAGCGATTCGTCAAATTTGCGACATGACGCCAACGACTGCGGCGACTTTTATAGACGCTGGCATCAATGCCGCTTCAAAGACGCAGAAACGCAACATCGATGTACTTATTTTTACTTAGAAACAGCTTTGTAATTCATTACGACCCAAAAGAAGCCATTTTATTATTTTCTGTAAATACTCAAAATTTGGGTCATTAGGAGTCATGAGAAGAATTTTGAAAATCACAATTTATTTGAAACTAAAACTAGTGTAATGCTACAGAGCACTGCCCGTCAATGTATTGTAAAAATTCAATGATGAAAACGCGACTTCCGGAGAAGTACGAGTACATAGTTACTGTCCAATACATACATAGCGTAGCGCTGCGTGAAGCAGTGGCTATTCAATTCGATCATTATGAGCACATCTGCGATTCGTTTATTTTGGCTCCGTGCGATTGAAAGAAGGCTCTTCAGAAAACTAAAAACTGAAAAATAGCGTACCAAACTAAGGACTGCGTGAGTATAAATTCCGTAGCATCGAAAGAAAAATATATGGAGTAAGAAATAATACGATTGAAAATAATTCCTAATTTATAGACTAGTGCAGTTTGTAAACTGCCCCTTCTCACCCTGCCCCATCAGGTTATTATTTATCTAATGCGTAGCGATACAAGTGCATCGTGTAAACGCGCATCGAACAAAACCTTTAAACACGCATCTCCTGCGTACTCCCCCGTCTCTTCCCAGAAAAACTTTGAACAACATTTTTTCTTAATGTTGTTTTATATCTTCCTTGACGGATTCAATCTACTATAGCTATCTCGTTCGCTGCTCTCTTCCTACCTATTTTATCACAATAATAAACGCGCTACACCCCAACCCCGTCTCGCACGCACTCGTTCACCCCCGCCATCCAACAATGTACACTGTATTCACAGTTTACGTCAAGGCTCCGGAGTGTTGTTCGACAGTCTTAACATGAAATTCTGTTTCACTATGCAGTTCGGCAAGCGAAGTCGTAGAAACATGTCCTTACAGAACCCTCGTCGAATTGCCTAAGGTCGTGGTAGTGAGGGGGTTTAATACACCCTCTCGCTACTCTTTCGATAATCATTCAAAACCTTTTTTCTTTTTTTCTTTCCTTCTTCTCTCGCTTTTATTCTTCTCCTTTTTCTCTCTCTCTTTTTCTCGTTTCTTTTCTTATTCTTTCATCGTGAACCATTTATGATAGTTAAAGAGTTTCTTTATACAGACGGGACGAAAACGTAGAACACGAGTTTCTTTTGTAAGATTGGTTTAAAGTTACTCGTATTCGCTTTCTCTTTTATGATACTGAGGCGTGTTTTTGTCTCGGCTAATAAAATTAACGCCGTCAGATATCGACGCCAAAAGCATCATCCTCTCGCGAGTAAAAGACCTCAGGAATTTTATTGCAATCATCCGGATTAATGAAAAATTTAGCTGGGTTATTCTTTACATTTTTCTCATCATTTTAGCAAAAATTAAGTATGAAACGGGAATTTAATCCTTGCTTACTGGAAATATGTAAATTAAAAGAAATGCGAGTCGAAAATCAGCAGTTACCTGTAGCGTCGCCTTTCCTCTTCTTTCTAATTACAATGTAGTTCTACAGTATCGGACTTGCTTCCTAGGATTCAAAGAGCGGATAATATCCTTAAAAGGTCGACCTTTTTGTGCCCGCGCCACGCGTCGAACGCACCTTCGGCGTGAGAAGAAAGACCCCAGACGGGCATTCAGACTTTGGCAGGTCTGTGAATAGTCACCAGGTCATGAGGTGTATCCGATATCTATGTTGTGGTATCTTGTTTTAGTTTAAAAGAATTTTTCAACTTCCCTTTTCAATACAAATTATCCTTCTACTTGGGACCTTTCTTTATAGACGAGGGTATATTATAAGGTGGTATGTCGGAAGTACAAAAATCGTCGGTCATTCAGATGTTTGTATAGTTGATGTAATAGAAATGAGCGCGTGTACTATGAAATTATGGATATAGAGAAGAGTGTGGGTGCGTAGAAAGGGTCGAGTGATGACTCTGGCTAACTGTGGTATGAGATGATGATATTGGTTTGTTATAAAGTACTGGTTGATTTTAATACCAAATGTTCATTATTCAGTTTCTGTCGTTTTTGTCTACTATATCCTGCACAAGATTTGCAAACTATAAGGCGATTGAGAAACTTGTATCGATGGATTGTCTAGACACTGGGGAAATCTAACGTTAGGAGCATGGTTTGGAGTGTGAGAGCGTGCGCAGTCGCTCGAAAGATGACATCTTTGGTCTCGAAATCAACCCAGTTGAGCGCCGCGTCAGAAACAGAGGGAATAAAATGAGTTGACTTGACATCGTAAGAGGAAATTTTTCCAACAACCGTGATATGTCGTACGATCCAAATGATCGGATCTCAAGTAAATTTATTAATAGCGAGCATTTCATTCGACAACTTTCGAAATATAATTACGAAGAAATTTCGAGGCCAAAAGTACGAATTTATTGCTAAACATCTGAAATTAAATTGATAATTTTTGTCCCTTCTCCCCACTTCATCTCATATTCAAGGTCAGGATTCCTTCGAATTCTCAAAGGAAGTTAGAAGCCGAAAAATCCCGCCTCCTCTCAGGTATATAGCTCGAATTTCAAAGTTTTTTGATGCCCTTGATGAATTTTTGTTCATTTTTTCAAAAACAGCCTCCGCCCTCCTCAGAATCACAATTTTCCGGAAGGACAGCGAATACCGGACGTTTCTACTATAAAACTGGTTCTCCATGCAAATCGTCATATAAATTGATGTATGATCATGTGGGGAAAACTAACCATAAAATCCGCAAAAATGAGTCTCCGACGCGGATAGTCAACTTCTGTGAGTTTACGGCTCTGAAAACAATGTTGATGTGTCGAGAGGTTCTCGAATTTATTGCTAAAATTATGAAGAAATATTCCAGCGTTTGAACGGAAGTAGGCAATTCTCATAGATTGTTATTTAGGAACTAGCCGCTTACGGCGCGCCTGGCGGCTAGGCCTGCGGCGCTTAGGCAGACTCGTGTTTTGAGAGGTCGCTCCGCGACCTCTCAAACCACTCGCCAATGTTGTTAAAATAGGAATTTCCCCAAAAAAATGTCCAACACTACTGGTGGAATAAGAAAGATTATATCGTTGCTATTTCCGTTCTATACTTCTTACAATATTGTAATAGACCCATCATATAGCAAAGGATGCAAAATGAAAACCAAAAAAAGGAAAAAAGTTGGAATAACTAAGCCTGTTAGCATCAACCAGAAGACACCACGTGGAGGTCGGCTTAGGACGTCTTCCAAAATATTTTATAGTACAAAGAGCTGTGAAGTATGTTTGAGGATGTTGTCATCAAACTTTGCAATCCTTTGCACTGTAAAATATTTTACAAATCAAGAACATAAATTGAGAAATTTTCATACTTATGGCTTGTTTTCTGGAATCTTATATCTGTTAGTAAAATTCTCATTTTATGGTCCTTGATGGATTGTAATGTATGAAATACAGCGCTATCTCAATAACTGTCCACCAACATCTCAAGTACACAAAACATTCAATCTTCTCCATTTATGCAACCAGATAAAGTGCCGCACACTGCCAACCACATTGTCAAGCTGTCGTTCAGTGCACTCTGAAAATTGTTCTTAGTCTGCACCATGCATTCACTCAATAACATAGTTGTACAAATGCACAGCCAAGGTTTCATGCGCTGCTTTGGGAATTTCTGACACCATCACCGCTTTACTTCCGCCTCTATCTAGGTATAAATCAGACACGCTTACATCTCACAGGCTATCAAGTAGACGTTATGTTGATAATGGCGCTCATTTCTGTCAAAGATTAGGTAGGTAGGTAGTAAGCAGAATGCACACAACGTAAATAGGAATTTGTCAATGATAAGAACGACACGTAGTTAGATGTAGAAGTCATTGTAAGCAGATTCAAACGTGAGTGGTTGTACTCATTTCAGCAGTGGCCTGTAAAAAAAATTGTGATTATTTTGAACTGTACATACATTTTAAAGAAATAATAGCGTACTTATTGGACTAATCACAATATTTCTAAACAATATTTTTAGGGAATATTCCATTTAAATTGCTCAATAATCTTCCTTGCTGTTACATGTAAAAGTCATTGTAAGCAGATTCAAACATGGGTGGTTGTACTCATTTCAGCTGTGGCCTGGAAAAAAAAATTGTGATTATTTTGAACTGTACATACATTCTAAAGAAATAATAGTGAACTTATGGGACTAATCACAATATTTCTTTATAAACAATATTTTTAGTAAATATTCCATTTGAATTGCTCAATAATCTTCCTTGCTGTGTACCTTCTAAAATTTTTACTTTGATGTCGCATGCTCGACGAACTCTTGATAAAGCGACGTACAACTGTCCATGGCTAAATACTGGTTTAGGTAAATATACTCCAACCTTATCTAATGTTTGACCTTGAGCCTTGTTGATTGTGATGGAGAAGGCCAGCTTTACAGGGAATTGCCGTCTGCGCAATATAAAAGGTATTTCAGTGTTTGAAGGAGCTAAGTCAATTCGAGGAATGAAAACCGAATTTCCATTAGCTGATCCTGTAAGAACAGTGGCAGTTATGAGATTCTTCGCAAGTTTGGTTACTAAAAGACGCGTACCATTACATAAACCTTTTTTTGTATTTAAATTTCTTAGTAACATAATGATGGCTCCTTCCTTCAGCGTTAATTTATGAGGTGGCATTCCAGAAGGTGTTAAACTGTTTAAAAACTCTATGGGGTAGTTATTTTTTTCTGCCACATCTTCACATACTATAGAATCAATACTGCAGTAAGTTCTCGCATCACCTTCTAAAATTGACAATACCTCTTTATTGATTTTAGCTGTGTGTTCATTTTGAGGACATAAAATAGCTGTATTTGAATAATGAATCATATCAGACTTCTTCAAACTGCTCCCAAATATCTCGGCTACAATTGAATTTTCTGAAATGAGATCATCTCGTACTTTAATTATATCATCCTCAAGATCCATCCATTTTCTGGTGTTCCCATTACCCACTTGCGTAAGCCAAGCAGTGTACGAAGGATCAACTGATCGAACATTTGTTTTTAATTTCAAAATTTGAAAATGTGCCCATAAATGACTATATTTGATACTGGTCTGCACAACAGCTGCTCTATGCGCGTGAGGCACAACTGGGAGGCATTGTCTAAAATCTCCACCAAGTAAAATTACTTTTCCGCCAAATGGCTTATCTACTTTCATCACAGTTCTCAGAAGTCTATCAACGGCATTCAATGCATGACTGGAGGCCATTGTTGATTCATCCCAAATAATTATCTTTGCTTCTTTAAGAATTTTTCCCTCCTGGGAATTCACTCTTAAATTAGAAGTGGACGTCTCAACTATTGGTATAGGCATTTTAAATAGTGAATGATAGGTACGTCCACCTTTCAAAAGATTGGCAGCAATGCCTGTTGATGCAACAACAATTGCTATATATCCTTGTCCTCGTAAATTGCTCAATATTGTCTTGTATAAATGAGTTTTCCCACTGCCGCCAGGGCCATCCAGAAAAAAACAGTTGTTGGAACATGAAGGACTGCTGAGTGCATCTATCACAATATTATATGCCACCCTTTGCTCATCATTCAGACTTTGCAGTAAATCTTTCCCAATAGCTTGTTCTTCTTGCATATTGAAAACTTCCTCAATAGTATTGGGTAAGTTGTCAGGCGGAGTTCTCAACTGAAAATCTGAGCATTTTTTTCCATGTAAACGGAGTACGCTCTGAATGTGAGAAAGAGCTATATTTTCGCATTCTTCACACGGAGAATTGTGGTTTTTGTGCTTTTTTGAAATGTCTTCAGTGAAGTATTCTGAAAACTCTTCCCATAATTTTTGAGGTTCGAGAGGGCACCCAAAAACACATATAAAACCAAACAATTCACGAAGAGCTTGAGGCATTTTCTCAGTTACAGCATCTAGCAGGCTATCTCGCCATACAGTGTCATCTTCTAATAGGCCTAATTTTTGGGCAGCTTCTTTAAAGGATTGGTAGGTGATATTGTCTACTGTGCGAAGATTTTCAAAGCTTGTTGCCCCTTTTACATTAAGTAAAAGTAAGCGAAGAAAATATCGTTCGCCTTCTGATATATTCACAGTGTACATCCGTCCTATAACTTGAGCTGCACCTTTCACTCTTTTCTTCCATCCATTTTTTTTGTCAAAAACATAATGCTCTGGGATTTCTCCATAATAATATTTCCTGGCATCGTTGTTTTCTTGATTGAGTTTAAACCAAGCCATGAGTGTAGAGTTATTTAAAGATAGTGAATGTAAGAGTGCATCAGCATCTTGTTGCTGGTGAAAACAAATTATTTGCTCATTTGGTAAATGTATAGCCAAGCGGATGATGGCGTGACTTTGGTGGTGCATACTCTTACCAAGCAGACGCCACGCACCTTCAGGAGCACTGATATATCGGGAATCTAAAAACATTTTAACTTCGTCTCGTATAAGTTGTCCATTTTTGGTAGTTTCTGTGACCTCAATATTGGCACAATCATAGCCTTTGTACACATACTTGAACAAATATTTTACACTTTTCACCGAAGCACAAACTTCAACATTGATGTGACAGTTGAATTTCAGACTTAAATATGGATTGTAGGGCACTATCCATCGATTGTCTACATCAAAATTATTTTTTTTGTAAGTTCTATTTGTATCTCTTCGTCGATATCTAGGATATCCATCTAAATTATGCACAGTTTCAGCTTCAAAAGCTTTGGGGAAACCTTTAGTACAACTGCCATCATTCATACACTGTGAATGTGGATTAAGAGCGCCACATGGTCCATGTACCATATGTTTCATTACAATATTATGCAATCTTGGTGATGTTATGGGATCAGGTATTTCCGCTGATACACACTTATCAATATCATCACTGTCTCGCAGTTTATCTTCCTCGTCTAATATTATCAAAATATGTGCATGCGGTAACCCTCTTTTCTGGAACTCTATGACATGAACTTTGGCAACAACTTTTCCTAAAATGTGTTTCTTACAAATGTCATCAAGCAATTCCTTTAACTTTAAATCAAAAACTCTGCACACTAAATCTGGACGATTCTCAGCCTTTTGGTGGGGTTTCAAGTTTTCTGTTACCTCTTTCCACTTTGGATTACATGTTACTGTTATAAAAAGGTCAGGCTTGCCAAATTTACGTATGATGGCCATTGCATCTTGATAATTTTGATGCATGTTTCTTGGGCTTCCTATGAATGAGGATGGTAAGATGATTGGTTTTCCAACTTCAAGTCCCTTCTCTGCTCCTTCAGAATGTAAATAATCCATTAAGCCTTGATAATTTTCAGCTTTCAAATCTTTCTGATGTTCTCGAATCCATCTTAATCTATTTGACTCCATCTTCACATACGCATCTACAATATACTGTTGGGTTAGTTTTCCTGCATTTAAAAAAGGATTAAATTCGCTGCGCACCGCTAAACGGCATCCATAGTAAGCCATCTGTGTAACTCTTTTAGACGAACCTTCCATTAGGATGTTCGAATGCCATCCTGGCTCTCCATAGGGAAAAAGTAATGGGTAGGTCATGGGTTCAAGGCTAGGGTGCAGCACACTAATTCTTTTGCTCTTTGTATGAACACTATCATTCTCATTGGAATCAGGTCTCAGGTAAATGAGAAGATCTCGCTCGAAAGGTGGTTCGCCATCAGTATTCTGAAAAACCATAGCCACTTCATTACAATGAGGAGCATTGTATCGGCGCTCATCGGCAATTCGATCGAATTTTATGGCCAAACCTATTTCAGGCATGGGAATGCCTTGTTCTCTCGCCTTAGCCTCAGTCTCTAACTCCACCTCGTAAAGCATTTTGTAGGCTTGCGCTAACGTATTATTGTCACTCATAAATTTGCCGATGAGTCCCATGATTAATTCATTGCAAGCACTATTTTCATTGATTTTTAATCGTTGCCTGGTAGCCTCCTCAGGATCTAAAATGTACAGTTGTGCGTATTTTCTCGGCTCTCCTGGCACAGGATGTAGACTCACAGACTTGTGGCATATTTGACCATGCACACGAAAACAGTAAGGACCAAATCCTGGGGGAGACTTCAAATGAACTCCCATTGATGCTAACGAAAATGCGCTATTAAATGAACGAACGTTTTCCATGAAATTTTTTGAATGTACGTGCTTATTTGTCATCAGATCTTCTAATAATTGTGGAAATGGCTGGTTTGATAATTTCGATAAATTAATTTTACCTTTTTGACAACATGTTGTGAACATCTTATCAGACGGCATTTCGCCTGCAAAATTTTTTGAACCACAAAAACCACACATTACATTCATAGCCCCACAATAATGCTCGTCAATATTCTCTAAGGATCCATTCATTCCTACTTTCAGAGTTTTTTTAATATTATTTTGTTTGATTCTCGCATCTTTGTTTTTTCTATCGTCCAAACGCTGTCTTTTCTCATTATTTGTTTCAATTTGTCTTGTCTTTCGTTTCAGTTCATTTCGTCTTCCAAGTCGCTGTATCTTTCTATATTCGCTTTTTGATACTTTGATAAGAGTAATGGGGGCCACTTTTGGAATTGCGGTAGAGTGTATAGAGTTTTTCTCTGAAACAATGCGAGTATTATTTTCCTTACAAACATATTCGTCTTTCGATTTTCTCAAGAGTATAATGGGGTCCACTCTAGGAACTGTAGTAGTGCGAGTATTATTTTTCTTACAAACATATTCATCTTTCGATTTTCTCAAAAGTGTAATGGGGTCCACTCTAGGAACTGTAGTAGGGTCTTCAAGAGTTTTCTTTCTTTCCTCATCTCGAATAACGTAATACGTCTTTTCATTTTTCTTCTCCCTCAACATACTTCTCTTCTTAGCGCGTCGTTCCTTCTTTTCATTTCTTTTCTGTGTTAAAGTTTTCGGAATTACTTTAAGAGGCCGACCTTTCGTTCTCAATTGTGAGGAAAATTTTTCATTAGCCGCTGGATGGAGCTGTGGTTCTAAAACTGGTGAAATGGTGGCAGGGAATAGCGCCAAACTCGATTCATTGAAAATTTTTAATAGATGCAATCGCATTATACTATGATCATACACCTCGGTTGATGGATTTCTGTTATTCAACAGAGAAATAGCGAATGCAATTGCGAACACTCCACAGTCGACTGTATTGGGCTGTTGCATCACTGCTTCGAAGATATACGGGGGGGGGGGGTGGTAAGGATACAGCGTCGTCAAAAATTGTTGCATATGAGGATTATTTAATGATTGCGTGTTTAGGCTATCATAAACATGCACAGACTCACCATCGTAGTATGTACACACCCAATGGGTGATTTGACCCAATGCAATGACATTACCACTAACAATCTGATATGCGGTTGTCCTTCAGGTATTGATTGAATGAAATCTAAGGCCCCGACAAAGAATACATTCTGCGGTCTAAACGTTGTTCGATTCGACACTATCTGATGGAAAAAGTTTATATGATCACCGGTTAAATAATCACCATTCGAAATTTCGTTTATCAAATCACCGAAGCTCGTCATAATTCGATTAGAAAATAATGCAACTCCGAGGAAGTAATAGTGGGTTGATTTAGCACTGACAACAGATATACTGAACCAATTTATAATTTTGAAGCCAGTAAATATATTTAGGGGGTGGAAATAATATCGGATTTGGACTGATGCAGCACTTTCTTCTCCTAAAGAGTAAAACATGTCATCAATGGGCAATGCATAAGGAGAAAATTGAGAAAAAAAAAGTCGAAGAAAGAAATGAAGACATTGTAAAATGTTTTATTAGTCACTAATGCATTAAATACTGCGAACACATTATAACATTAGGCGCCTAAGTATATCATAGTGGGCCAGGCTGGCTATTTTATTATATAATTTTTTTTGTTATTTTTTTTTTTTTTGATCGGCTGGCTCAGTTTTCTTCTTCCTTCTTTTATTCTTCCTTCTGTCTGAACGTGACTTTCGTGAATTCTCTGGTACAGGTATGTGAGCATATACGCGACCCTCGATAGGAATAATAGCGACGGAGACTCTATCGATTTGTCGGGTATATTTTTTTTAGCTAGATATAGTCGTTTTAATGGTTTTTCGCGTTTTGCAGCGCAACGTTTGCAGAATATTAAGGTTTCAGATTTTTGTCATAAACTACGTACAAAAATACGTAATGAGAGAAAATTTCAGCTCTGTAGGTTGAACGGAAGTATGAGAAATCGCGTGGCAGAAAAAGTGCGTCCACGGGATGGATCTTATAATATAGGATGACAGGCAAGAGAGTTTGTCAGGCACAAAATTCTATCGAATGTCTCAAGATTGCCTTCCTGTTCTGTTGCAATCAAAATTATTCGAGAACGATGATGTATAGATTGGCATAATGTGATTACACAAAATTTCCTCCCGTCTTCTTTTTACAGTATGGGTTTGAAAAAACGAAGTTTCTGCCACTCGTAATAAATAATGCTGCGGAGCATCCGAGTAGGAATCAACGGTGTTATTTAAATGTATTTTTAATGAAAGCCGCAATAATGTAAGCGCTAGAAGTGCATTTTTATACACGTAAACCATTCCACAATTCAGCATATTATACCTAGGTACCATCACAACGTGTGCAACAACAAGAATGCTACCAGTCGCCAACGCACTAATTTTTACCAACTTTATCAATGTAGTACAACTGTTTAGTGGTGGTTTACAAGTAAACGTACATTACGGTCCGTACACGATACGTTTTCTATCTCGGAAATTCGTTTGATGTTTATTAGAATATCCTCGTAAAACCATTATTTACCTACAAAGTATTTTGTTTCCGTCTTCCTTCGTACACGAGTAATGTTTTCTCATTTTTTTTTTATACCACTCTTCTTCTGGAACGATTCAAGGTCGCGACGTCATTTCCTCAATAAAAATTCTCTTTTGAGGGATGATGAAAATAAAACGTACCTATTGGAGAGGGAAGGAAAGAAACCGAGACATGACTTCTCATTCATATTGTCGTCTTTTCGTTTTGAGTCGATATTCTACCGTTAACGAATTTTTTAAACTAATATCTTTGAGTAGAATGTATGAGTATTCAACGTCAAATGCGAATTCGTTTTTCTATTTTAGTAGACGCAGAGTAAATATCCAAGCTTCTTAGTAAAGAATTTCATTCTCTCTGTGTACACGATAAAAAATTTGTCTTCATATTTTCTTGAAACACCCTCGTTGCACATTGCTCGTTGTACTTTTGTTGAACTGCATATAGTAAACAAGATAAGGAGGAAAAACACGCAAGCATCTCAAATTGTAAGAGAATCATTCCTCATGGAAAGAAACGACAGAAATTTCGAATTATGAAATTTTCACGATTTTTAATAGTACCTTCATCTCTCAATCCTTTAATCTCGTTAGTTGGAAATTTAAAAGGATGACAGTTGTACTTGATAACACTTATTGTACAACGAATTTATGAAAACTTTCTTAATTCTTCACCCATTGATATTACTTGTGTGGACTCCATAGACTATTATGATTTTTCTCATGGGAAAGAGAGTTTTCAAAAAGTGCCTTCTGAGAAGGATTTCTTGGCGTCGCCAAAAATATAAAGATCAAGTTTCATGTCTTTTCGCCAGTCGTCTTAAGCTCTTCATCGTTCCAAAAGATCCAAAATTTCCAACTTCTTGTTCTAGTATAAGTCAACTTTGGAGTATTTTAGGCTGACTGCTTCCTGGGACGAACGAGCAGACTGGGCCTTACTCGCCCCGCTCGTTTGTCCCGCTTCATGGTCCAGTACATGTCTATTATAGTATATTTCGAGCTGATGAGATTACTGGGACTCACTCGCTCCGCTCGTTCGTCCCGCTTCTTGGTCCAGTGCAAGTCCACTTTAATATATTTCAAGCTGATGAGGTTATTGCGGCTCACTCGCTCCGCTCGTTTGTCCCACTTCTTGGTCCAGTGCAAGTCCACTTTAGTATATTTCAAGCAGATGAGGTTACTGGGACTCACTCGCCGCTTCTTGGTCGTCGAGGATATAAATTAGCACGTGCACGCGCACGGGAAAAGTATTTTTAATTTAATTCAATTTTTATTTTATTTTAATTTTTATTTTATTTTATTTTTATTTTTATTTTATTTTATTTTATTTTATTTTATTTTATTTTATTTTCATTTTATTTTATTTTTATTTTCATTTTTATTTTCATTTTTATTTTTATTTTTATTTTATTTTCATTTTCATTTTTATTTTTATTTTCATTTTTATTTTTATTTTTATTTTTATTTTATTTTATTTTTATTTTCATTTTATTTTTATTTTTATTTCATTTTTATTTTTATTTCATTTTATTTTTATTTTTATTTTTATTTTTATCTTTATTTTATTTTTATCTTTATTTTATTTTTATTTTTATTTTATTTTATTTCATTTTATTTTTATTTTATTTTTATTTTATTTTAATTTAATTAAATTTCATTTTATTTTAATTTGTGGGGGCCCCCTCGGACTCGCGAACTCGGACTCGCAGATTTGAGAATCACTCCCCTGAGAAAACCTCGAAATTTTTTTAAGTGCCTTTCGAGAGGGGGGGGGGGGCTCGGACTCGCGGACTCAGACTCGCAGATTTGAGAATCACTGCCACAATGAAAATTTCCATAAGGATAAGACCAGAGCAAAGACATGAAACATGTCAAAACAAGATTCCATTTTTCGAAATGTTTCATGTCTCTGCTCTCGTCTCATCCTTATGGGAATTTTCACTGTGGCAGTGATTCTCAAATCTGCGAGTTCGCGAGTCCGAGGCTCGGTAGTTTAGCTTAACCTAATACTTATAATCTACTTAGAGGATTTGAAAATATTTCAACTTCTAGCTAGGATGCTTCATTCATCAATGACCTTGACCGTGACTTAATTTAGAAACTTGTAAAAATTTCAACTTCCAGCTGGGATGTTTCATGATGTCATCAATGACCTTGACCTACTTTGAGGACTTGAAAAAATTTTAACTCCCAGCTCATAAAAAAAAAATGAGATAATATACAAGGCGTATGCTAGATTTATACTAGGCTTTCTCAGGAGTGATTCTGAAATCTGCGAGTCCGAGTCCGAGGACCCCCCCCCTCTCTGTAGTTTCTAGCTTATCATGAAAAGACGTAGGCTGGATTTATACTAGGCTAAGAAAACGCTGAGAGCCATTATGAAGCTATTAGCTTGTGACGTCATAAGTTCGCTGACGTCATAGGTTGGGGACGTCATAAGTCCGGTGACGTCATAAGTCGTTCATCCTGGTCCGCTTATACAACATGTGAAACATACTAAAGTGGACTTACACTAGGCCTTGGGGTGAGGCCCCCTAATCTCATCAGCCTTAAATATACTAAAGTAGACTTAAACTAAGAAGCTCGAGAGTAGGTAAAATGGACTACCATTTCGTTTGTAACTTACTACGAGCTGACGGCTGCTCTACTGATTTTATTGTGAGTAGTTGTAAGTAAACAAACACTCACACAAACACCCGACGAGCTCGCAGCCAGTAGAGAAGCCGTCAGCTTGTAGTGAGTTACAAACAAAATGGTTGTCCATTTTACCTGCATTCGAGTTCCTTACTTATACTAGACCAAGAAGCGGGACGAACAAGCGGAGCGAGTGAGGCCCCCTAATTTCATCAGCCTGAAATATACTAAAGTAGACTTATACTAGATCAAGCGAGTGTGCCGCTATAAAGCCTTAGCCTAGAACTCTCAAATATTTTTGTCTCGCATTATCCACAATATCCTATCTATTGGGCAAAATTTTGAAAAGATATGATTATGAAACATGATCTTTATTTTTTTGGCTGCGCCAAGAAATTCAATACGCTCTAAACCCTGAAGTTTGGAACTTTTTTTATTATTATTATATTAGGTTCAGCTAAACTACCGAGCCTCGGACTCGGACTCGTAGATTCCAGAATCACTCCAGAGAAAATTGCCCCGAAATTCTTCGAAGTCCCTTTCGGGGGGGGGGGGGTCTCGCACTCGCAGGTTTGAGAATCACTGCCACAGTGAAAATTCCCATAAGGTGTAGACCAGAGAAAATACATGAAACATGTCAAAACTAGTACAATACAAGGAGTCCTAGTCTAGTTCAAGTCCAATATATTGATACTAAAAATATAAGATAGGAGGCGACCTAAAACAGAAGCCACTTTGAAGGCTTAGCTTAGTATAGGTACTGTGTATTATGAAACCTGTTATACTGTATGTTAGTCCTAGTTTTTCAAGATTCAAGGGGGAAGAGAAAAGACATGGAAATTCTCTGCTCGGTCACCCAAAAGCGATGAACCAAATATATGAAAGTAGACTTATACTAAACCAAGTTCTGAGGATTCTATTTTGTATCCAAGACAGAATTTTTCCAAGTTCCACTATAACTAGATCACAACTCCTGTCCTCCAAAGGTTCCTGTGACGCCTTCAACAATTTGTACAAGTCCTTTAATTAATTCTGAGTCCTGTCACAGCTCTTTACAATACCCATAGCCACCCTTCCAGATATTTTCTTCAAAGAAACTAAACAACCAATACCGGAAACTGCATAAAAGAAATACATTGAGCGCTGTTTGCAGTGCTCATACAACGCCACCTACACGGTTGGGATTAGCAATTTTACTACTACACTTCCAATAAATACGCAACATACATAAATTCACCAAATACACACCAACGACCAACACAAATGAAAGTGAGTTAGGAATAATCCAAACCGCTAGAGCATAAACATACAGCCGAGTTTCTAGTATTGGTCGTTTGGTGTATTTGCTTTCTTGGAGCCACGTATAGCTGACCTCAAAGATTGAATTTTTCTGTCACATAACTTGTTCATGCTAGTTCCTCTCCATTACATCCACACAGCAAAGGAAAAAATTTGCACGCAAAAAAACGTACTCTACAGGACAGTATAAAATTCATCACCAATGACGACAACAACCAAGACTAATATTTGAATGCGATAACAGAAAACAGATGAGTGAACTATTCCTATGAGGTAGTGTTACCATTCCTCCATAACTTGAAATATGAACTCTTTATCACCCTCACTAAAATGCTTATAACCTGCTTCAAAAATGTTTACAATTTTCACGAACTAGGTTGAAGCCGCTGCCTTCTCTTCTTGAACCTTAATTGGCCCATAACGTCATTTGTGATAGATGAACTCATAAACTGAAACTTAGCTATAGTAATAGTCCACATGCCAAAGAGGGAGAGTGATGTCACAACCTAAATATGTACAATGTTTTGTATACTAAACTTTCTATTAGATGCATAAGTGATGCTATTGATAGTCCTGATAAGAATGAAAAAACTTAGATCAGGAGAAAAGTACTGTACCTATACTACCCATAGGGTAGATACCTTTCTCCTGATCGTTAGTTTGACAAAAAGCCTGTGAAGAGATGTACTTCAGCGTTACCACTCCAGATGATTGACGCGACTAGAAAGTACCATAAAAACGTTGTACCACATCCATGGCACAACTGTTACCGTCTGACTGACAGGGGTGTGAACCGTTATAATTTTTTTCAGGATTCCGCTTCCATTTGTTCTTCAACTGAATCGCCGGATTCGCATTCTTTCAATTCCGCTTCCAACACCCTAAAATTCAGGTCCGGATTCCGGATACCATTTTGGATAGCAATTTGGGTTCACTGAGCAGAGAGCCGATTTTTTCAATAGGGAACCTGTTTTATCGGGGGAGGGGCGTGAGGGGGTGAGGGGGGATCCAGAGAAAACACCCTCCGTCGGAAAACTTATGTTAACAGGGAACCTGTTTTGTCAGGGGGTCTTTCAAGAAAAAGTGTCCGGCGTCTGGTGTCCAGCATCTGGCGTCTGGCGTCCAGGAGGCAACTTCCTTACCTAACTATGACCTTGAGAATGACCTTGGGACTTGGAAAATTTTTGACCTCCCCCTCTTTTCATCCCGTCTACCTCCCCCCAAGTCCCCTTCTATTTAATCATATACTAGTATAAAGCTACTGTGCTACAAGGAGGGGTCCTAGCTTATACTAGAGATAATACAAATCGCTAGGCATATCAATATTTTCCAGTTATACAGCTATAATCACCTAAGACCTTGGGACTTGGAAAATTTTTGAGTTCCCCCTCCTATCATCTATAGCTCAAAGATTCCAGTTATACTAGTATATAGCTAGTATAATAAAGGAGGACTTCTAGCTTATATTAAAGATAATACATATTGCTAGGCATATACTCGTATGAAGCTACTATATTACAAGGAGGGGTCCCAGTTATACTGAAGATAATAGAAATAAATTTGCTAGGCGTATTCCAGTTATACTAGTGTCTAGTATGAAGCTAGTATAATAAAGAAAAACTTCTAGCTTACCTATATCAAAGATAATACAGATTGCTAGGCATATACTTGTACATACTGTTACCATCAAATACAAGGTTGTCGCTATCAACATATATAAGTGTGTGTGTGTGTGTGTGTGCGTAGACCACCCCGTGTTGACGATTTTACCTATTCCTCTATTCGCATTTTTCAACGCGCGATGTTTTCACCACGTTTCTACTCATTCATTGGAGGTATTAGAGTGTGTGCTTGTATTAATATTTTTTTTCTACTGTTGCCTTCGCTTTGTAGCTCTTTATTGCATTACAAACACAAGTAGTGTCACAAAATTTTGTCTTGTGTCTCCTGGCGGCAAACTTGGCGCAAAATGTTGTCTAGTGTCTTGTGGCCTGGTAGGCCGTATTTTTGTCTTATTGAACCTGCACTTGGACGACTCATTTGATATGCTTTTGATACGCTCATAGTCCTTTCTGTTCATTATATTACTACCCTCGTATTCTTGTCTCTCTTTCTCTCTTTCTCCATCTTCCTCTTTGTCTTTTTTGAACTATACTAACGTTGCCACTACGCAATTGTCGCCACTACGCGCAATTGTCGCCACTACGCGATCCTTGTGTTTTTACTATTTTTTGTTCCTTCCAGGTTGCAAGAGTTACTTTTCTAATATTCTTCGTTCCGGTTCATTTTTTGCTGTCCCAGTCCGTCCTAACATTACTTCTCTTTTCCCCCAAAGCTTTTTAGTGGACGCTTTCACTCTTTTTGTCTATTTGACTTTGATAAATACACACACCTCCGGAACGTTTATCCAGTACCCCTTGCACGTGATGTAGTGACAGAAAATCATAATTAACTGGTCCAGATAAATCGATAAACAAAAATCATTTTCCTACCGTGAAACTCATGAAACAGGTTCCCTGCATCCCCTCATTTAACTTCGTTAAAGAACCCGTGAATTTTTGAATTTGATTCTCGAGCCATATACGATAGGAGGGGGATTTAGAATTCGACTCAACTCTCAATTTTGAAATAAATTTTACCCATGAAACAGGTTCCCTGCGTTTCTTGTTTAACTCCATTAAGAAAGCCGTCGTTTTTGGAATGAAGCACAAAATTTGATGAGGCTGCAAAGGCTGCATTTCTTCAAGGGAATCTGCTTCCTTCCGGTTTTGCTTCTAAGAACCATTTTCTGGATCCGCTTCCATTCCGTTCCGCTTCCGAACAGCAATCACCAAATCCTTTTCCTTTTGGTTCCGCTTCCAAGAAGTAATCGCCGGATCCACTTCCTTTTGGTTCTGCTTCCAAGTAGCAATCGCCGGATCCGCTTCTTTTTGGTTCCGCTTCCAAGCGGCAATCATCGGATCCGCTTCCTTTCGGTTCCGCTTCCAAAACCCGAAAATTCAGGTCGGGATTCCGGATACCATTTTGGATAGTGATTCCGGTTCACACCCGATCTTCATTCATTGAACTGCTAACTCAGATGCGTACATTTTCAATTTTCACTTCCAATTTCCGAAAGCCGAAACGACGCTACTCGATACTCCAGTTTCTTTCCCTTTCTTTCAAATGTGTTAGGTATCAGTAAAGGTCCACCAATCTTATGATTTTGGTAAGAAAATGAAAAATCTTCAAACTGGGTATTGTTAGTTTCTAAGGAATTCAAAAATCTATATAATATTGATAGTTTCTCCAACTATCGACAATCGATACTATCACCGTCGCTTTTTTTTTTTTTTTTACAAAACTATCGATAGTATCGATAGTCTGTCGATAGTTCCCAACACTGACATTCACCTATCATCTGAGACTGACCGAAAATAATTCATACGTAACTCCATCTTGACTTCCAGAGTGAGGAATTTGATGAATATCATCCAAATTGAATAAAGAAGAAGGAGGGGAAGATTTTTCCATAGTCTCGCTTTTCCTCTCTTCTGATAAACTCGACCGCTAAAAAAGTCCGTCAACATCCTAAATTTAGCTCTTTCGCCACCGTATACGTCGAAATATCGCATTTTCAAAAGGTAAGCTATTTTATTTGGCTTTCTAACTGGTAGTTACAAAATTTTCAATTTTTTGAATAAATTCTGGATATTCTAGAATTCTTCACTGAAACGACGATCATATTATTTACTCGTTTTCTATTTGAAATTCTCCTAAAACACAATATTATATTAGACGATCATGATATTTGCACACATTGTTCTATATCTGCATATTTATCAAGTCGGCAGATGTTAACACTCAGTGGAAGGAAATTCGTCATTCTGTCTTGATTATTCATTCAAAAATTATTTGGAATATTATGTTTTAAAACTCTGTACGGTATCTAGGTTTGAAAAGAATCAATGATGCTTTTTAAATCTTCTCAACTTATTATCACCGTTTGGGTGGCAAACTTCTGTTTCAGTGACCAATCGCCTCCCTGTAAGTTTTCTCATTCTGCGAAATATTCACTACCTACCTGGTTGTTAAAACAATACTGAGTAAATTTGAAATCAGCGCTACGGATTTTGTAGAAGCATCGCAGTGCTAGATTGTTTTTCACGTATTGAAATTTTTACTAAATAATTTACAGCGGGTCAGCAGCAAGTGGATCAAGGTTATCAATTATTCGAGAAAGGTGATCATAAAGGAGCGCTCGCAGTCTTCGAAAAAGTGATTGTAAGTAGAGTTCAGTGAATTTGTGTTCTCTTCTCAGACTTATTACTTAGAATAAATTTCCATCCGATGTAAGACAAAAGATGAACTCAATCCTTCACATTACGCAATGCGAGGACGTTGTTATCTAAAACTTCGGAAAGATGACTTGGCCTATGACGACTTCCAGACCGCAGTAAAACTAGCCAATTCAGGTCGAGATAATGAAAGTAAGAATTTGCAGCGTTTAATATATTTGTAACATTACCGGTGTATAAAATTAATTTTCGCGTAAATGGATTTTACCCAGAGTCCAATCACCGTAATTTATGACAAATTCCTTTTTACAATTAGTGTGATCACAAACATCCTTGGAGGAGAAAGAGTACTCCCATTTCTCCCCTGTAAAGGAGCCGCTGCCTCTAGTATTCATTTGAATAGAATTCTTCTTAAGAAACATTTGAATTAAGAACGTATCTATTCAGGTTGGAGAACTTCTCGAGTTATAATAGAGGTTTAGTCGCTCTCTTCTTTCTTCCTTCCTTTGACTGCTTTTGACTTACGTATACCCTCGATTGAGTCCCTAGTTGAAGGGCGAATAGTTGGAAGTTCTTAAAATATGAGTTGATTAATGATGAACTTCCACAAGAAGAATGGAGAGGAGAGTGCTAATCATTCTAAGTGCGGTATACGCTGGTACAACGCAATGTTATTGTTTTGGTTGTCATCCATAAACATCTTGATCCGTGTTAAAAATGAAATAAAATTTCTCATGAGCCCCATTTTGATGTAATGCAGTTGATCAAACAGCAATTTATATCTAGACATCTGCCAAGCTGGTTTTAATCAGGACATCGAGTAGGTATACTTGTTGAAGAAAATTCACATATTACAGAAAGTGGATTTCAAGTTGAAGTACTTTTTTAATAATCATTACGAGTGGGATTTTTGTTTTAACACTTTCCTAAATTTTTACTATTGAAGATACTACAAGTGTTTGTCTAATATATACTGTAACTAGATGATATGTTCAAAAGGTTGAAAATATGATGTGTTCTGCAAAACCATAGCAAAAATTGGAATGATGAGAGCTCCACGCGAAAAACGCGCCTTTATAATGTCTATATTAAGTATACAAAGTGTGTTCCTTCTTGTTTATCAATGCAAAAATATCCCCGCAAATAAAAACTAATAAAGATTAGTGTTCCCAGCCAAAATAATGATAGACGGCTGAAGAAATTGAGACAAATGATAGAAGAAAAAAATTCTCAAGAGACCTACATACTGAGGCGCATGGCATTTTGATCTTGTATCATTTGTTTTGGAGAGGTGCAGGGGCTCTTGGCTAACCAAGCAAGAGTCCCAACAAAATGGAATTCCTTTCAACATTGAGCCTGCTAAACAAATAAAACTCTTGATATCTTTTTAGCAAAATTATTGGGTCCAAGACCCATACAGATCCTTCTAAATTGAAGAGATTGTGCAGAAACTTTGGGCAGTTGGCAAAATCAAGCATAAGAATTAAAAGTCAAACAAAGAGTCGCTTGGTGGCAATTTTGACACAAAATTTACTCAACTAGCAAACTCCACCATTATTACAAAATCCATTTGCTAGCGAGAGTTGCAATCTGAAGATGAAGTATTCTATTTGAAATTTAGCTGCTGTAACTTGAAACTGAAAAATCTTTTACTTACCTTTGATAATTTGCTTTTGTTCTTCGGCTCGCCCCACCTCAACTGTATACTCATTGCAACAGCCCTGCCTACAAGGTGTTCTCTGTAAGAGGGTGATCACTATTATTCTGTCTTTACCTTAGTTTATCAAGGCTGCATTGTATCCCCCCTCTCTCTCTTTCTCTCTTTCTCATCTGTTTCATGCACAAAATAATGAAATTGATAAGGAATATTTGGTAAAAAAAAAAAAATTAATAATTACAAAAACCTAAATTCCTAATTGTATTTACAATCATCCAATCCTGGAAGAAGATTAGAGAAAAATATTTTGAAGTCACTGAGATATTCTATTTTTTTTTTTTTTTTTTTTCAGGCTCTTGTGCAAATAAAGTATATTGATATACTTGAATGATTTTATTCTTGTTTCAGAAGGTGCCGTTGTATTGCCTGAAGAAGATCTCTTACAGCTGGGGCAGTATTATAGCACAAATACTTATTATAGCTCACGTCAGTATGATTGGGAAAAAGCTATTTGGTGTTTTACTGAAGCAATAGTAAGAACTTGATAAAATTGACTGGCATTAACAAACGAATAACCTTGGACTTGCCCTGAACTTGATATTTTTTTATTCACTTTTATTTGGTAATACTTTTATAATTTTAATGAAAGAATTTTTACTCTCCCCTTCAAAGTCAGGAAAAATTAAGAAAATATGATTTGTAAGAGTAAATGGCCGTGTAGTTTCGAATTTGCGCAAAACAGGCAAATATCTCAATTGCTGGTGAGATCTGGATCCATGTCTTTGTAAATGAAAAAAAAAAAAAATTTGACGGAACAAGCTGAAGAAAAAAAGAAGTGGCTATTATATATTTGATCGGCCGAAATTTAAAAATTACGACGAAGCAAAAATCTAGAGTCGTTTCTCCATAATTACTTTATAGATCGAGAAGAAAAGTTGGTCCAATTTTTCAAATTTCTAACGGCATTTAATCATTGGATTTCAGGCAATAAGCGAGTCCAGTGCAAAGTACTATAGACTGCGAGGAGACTGTCACTTAAATCGAGGAGATCTGACCAAAGCGATGACAGATTTTAAGAGCGCGACCGATATTGATGGGAAGAAAGACCGTAGTTCATCCTCCCGGATGAAAAATTTAGCAAAACTACTAAAGCCAAAAGATGTTGATGAAATCATGGAAGGTACTTTACTTTTTTGCAGTTATTCGGTTGATCCATGCTCACATTTTCCTTCATCTCGTCAGTGCCCAACGTGATTGCACCGGTCACTCGATGTTTGCAAGACAAATTCCCTTAACTTTTTTCTTTTGAAGCATAGAATAATGACAAGACATAGGATTTGGATGATACATCGATGAGAAGCTAATTTCTAGAAATTTTTCATAGAAAAAAATCTAAAAAAATGGTTTTAATGAATGACATATACAAAAAAAATTCGTAGTCTCTTCTCGTTTCCCCAAAATTTAATTTGAGAGTGGAGTTCGACTGTAAATATTATAGCACTGCATCAAGTAGAATAATAATATTTTGTTCTATATCTAGACCTGAAATTACTTTTCGATTTTATCGATCTTGGAAGACTGGCAGATGAAATGAGATCAGAAACATCAGAAGCCAACATCAAAGGAGCCCTTCGTCTCTACGACGAAGTGATTGTAAGGATGATATAGACTATACGACGTGAAACCATTTTTCAGTGAAAATACACTGTGAATATTTTACTAGTTATACATCCACACTTGTTTTTGACATGTTTCATGTCTTTTCTCTACCCCCTAAATCTGAAAAATGCGTCCGAGTGTGACCTTGGGACTTCGAAAATTTTCAACGTCGAACCTCAACTCTACCCCTGATTCCGGAATCTGCGTCCGGCCGTCCGGACATCTGTACAGTTCTTTAGCATTACAGTTCTTTAGTATAGTGAATTTGGTATGGTATTATACTATCATAAGGATGTGTACTGGAGGTGAACTAAAAGAGGACCCCCTTGTATTGCACTAGTTTTAACCTAGCCTTACACTGGACTTACACTAGACCAGAAGGGGGGGGGGGCGAACGAGCCGCCCCCCAAAAGCAATGAACCTAAAATACTTTAAAGTAAAGGAATTGACTAAAAGCTATCAGCCTAGAGCAGACTAATTATACAGCAACCCCTCCAAAAGCCATTAACCAAAAATATTTTAAAGCAGGGTTATTACTAGACCAAGAAGGGGGCGATGCTACCTCATAGAAGTCATGAAATATGATCTCTATTATTTTGGCTACGCCAGGAAATCTTTCTTTTTTTTTGTTGAATGAGTTCCTTTCTAGTTTTGTTACTGCTAAAAACCAGAGAGCATATGGATGATTTTTTCCTGCTATGTGGACAATGAGCGTTGCGAGATATAATTACCAATTTTCTCAAGGCAATAGGTTTTACCTGGACGATATTCTGTCAAGTAAACAAAAGACGGATAAACTAATAAAAAAATTAGTAAATAGGTACCGGTATATCAATCAGTCAAATGATCAAAAACTGAACTCAATTACCTAGCTGTAGAAATTAAGCGAATGAATAATATTAAATTTTATCGAATCATTTTCTTCCTTTTGTTCTAGAATATGAGTCCTCGAGATCCTGAATATTACTATGGGCGAGCAAGCTGTCATTTCAAACTTGGAGATACATCAAATGCATTGCTAAATTTCAGAGAAGAATATAGGCTCAACTCATATCGTAGGAGTGCTTTGATCAATATCGGTAGAATGTTGTACTCATTGAACAATTTAGATGAAGCTATTAAAGGTGAGATAGAATTAGCTTTTCGGACAAACTACAGAGATCAGATCTCAATTCCTTACAATCATTTAGAGAGCCCCTTCAAATAACTACGCATCCTTATCCCCCTCTTGTGGAGAAAATAAAGTATGTAAATGGAAAGTAGCTGCTAATAAAGTTTTATAGATACCGTTTACCTATTCATAGTACATCAGACTTTGTTTTTCCAAAGCCACAAACGACATGAGTAATGAAGAACTTGTAAAAGAGGCAAAACACTACGCTGAAGGAAAGGATTCAAAAGGTTTACAACATTCAAATAATCTATTGACTATAGCGATTGTAAGTATTCCCATTGCTAAATTGATTCTGGTCAAACTATCATCTCCGATTCTGTAAATGATTTTATGTCCCTCGAGGAACGGAATCCAACTGAACCATCGTATTTCACTTTAAGAGCAAAGAACTACATAGAGGAAAAAGATTATGATAGAGCCATAGATGATTTACAGCAAGCAATGGAATTAGATTCAGTCAATAAAGAAACTTTTGAAACCTTGATTATTACATTCTTAAATGCTGGAAGATTGGAAGATGCCGCGACAAGTACGTGAGGATATTTTGTTTTCGTTTTCTTTCGATCACTCCGGGGATTTTCTGAAGCCTTTTGCTGATTCAAGATACTTGGAACCTTCATTCTTCTATCCTCCCTATGTAATTATAAAATGTGCTTCCAAACTAACCGGAAGAACTAAAATCTTAATTTAAAGTTACCGGTAATGTGTAAACAATGTGGATAGAATCTATGTAAGTCGAGAGTAAGAAGAGAATTTATTCCCTCAATTCTTCATCCCTGACCACACCACGTCCGTACTACAGGAACTCGAGAACAATTGTAAACATTCGTCAAGTTTTTGATCTTTAGGTGCTATATCTCCATCCTGATCCATCTCCTTCATAATGACGGTAGCTACAAATGCAGACACCTGGTTCCATACTTCTTCGGAACCTAGCATTGTGGACACCAGGCTACTCGGAGCAAACGCTTTGTTGAAGAGACCGACTAAGCTTGCCTCGCTCAAGCCTTCACCCCTCACTCTCAAATTAGGTGTGCTGTGGTCTACCATCTCACCCTTTGTTGCAGTGCAAGCACGTTGGCTGCTCAGCTTTCTTCAACTTCTCATAGAAATATTTGTTGAGACAGCCATAGCCACTTAGCACCTGCATCAGCTGAGAGCTCAGCTGACCACGGGCTCGGCTCATCCATTCATCAAGGTCGCACATAAACACACGGCTTGTTCATTTACCCAGCTCGCTCTGAGCAATTTTGCTTTCCATTTCTTAAGCAAAGAGCACCTGGCCTCCTGCTTGACCCGTAAAGTCTCACGATCGATCCTTATTATTTTTTTTGACATGTTTCATGTCTTTACTCTGACCTGACCCTAATTTGAAATTTTCTGAGTTCCCCCCTCCCTTCACCCTACCACGTGAGTGCCCCCCCGCTCCTTCATCCTTGTCTCTCCGTGGGTGATTCGAAAATTTGCGAGTTCATCCCGCGAGTTCACCTTGCCCAGTTTATATACTAGCTTCATGATCGCTATACTTTAGCTTTGAGCCTTCATTATGCTAGTCCTAATATACAGTATACTAGTTGTTGAAGCCAAATATAGAATCGATATATCGATACTATCGAGATTGATATATCGATACTGTCGAGATCAATATATCGATCCTATTGAGATCGATATCATCGAGATTGATATAAGTGATCTTTACTTTGAATTTCCTTGAACGCCCGAACACATATAATTTTTGTTTGTACTCTGAGTCTCTTAGTTGCGTGAAATTTGACCACCGCGAATGAACAGGTATTAGGCCTAAACTAGGCTACTTGATTATATACTGTAGTTCTATACTGGGCTTGACATGAAAATGATCTTCTTCCTATTTGGCTCCGCCAGAAGTTTTTTTTTCTTTTATAAGAATAAGTAATAACAATAAGTTGAGTTTGTTTTATCCTTTCAAGAAATGAGACTCTCTCTTCTGGACGATAAGGATCTCAATCAGTTGGGAATGAGAATCTCTAAGAATAATACAGTACATCTTTCCGAAGCAGTTTCGTGTTACTCTGAAGCACTTGTGAGTATGTAGTGGAATACACACCCTTCCTGAAGAAGAATTTCTTTCGGACTGAAAACTTTAATCAGGTTGTTTGGAGTAATATGACCATAGCACTTTTTTGTTTCATTCTAGAATAAAAACTTGACAAGTTCAACGTACTACGAAAATCGAGCAATTTGTTACAGACAGTTGAAAAAGTACAGAGAGGCTAGTTCAGATTATAAGGATGCTGTACGCACCTACAACTCGTACGGAGGAACCATCAATCTTTACATGAGTTTGGCCGAGACATGGATTGATGCGGGGGAGTACGACGAGGCCAAAGTTGGTAAGGAGAATGCATTATCTAGCATAACAAAGATAATTGAAGTATTTTATTTTATTTAATCCTATTCCTGTGTGTCCAGCTTTGAAAAACGCTGAAATACAGAGAGCCAATTACTCTCATCCCTCCGAACAACCTAGAATCGATGCCATTTATGAAGCAATACAAAGAATGGAGAAAGAAAACTAGTGGTGGATACTGAAGTTTTTTCGTCGAATCCTATTCTAGAGCTAAAATAATATCGCATTGCATAATTTATAAGGTAGTTTTTATCTGCTATGAAAAAAACTGGTTTCAGGCAATGATGTGACTCAATTTGAGATTTTGTGAACTTACGCCTTCAATGATCTTCATTCTATTTGGTATCATCATTATTGCTATCTTTTGATTCTTCACAATGTGAAATTTGCGGAGCTGTGTGCCAAATTATACGATGAAATCGTGGGACTAAAATGACTTCACCAGCTGATGACGTCATGAGCAGTCTTGACCTACTTTGAGAACTTGAGAAAAGTTCAGAATTTCGCTACTATTCTTGGCTTTTTGGCATGTTTCATGTCTTTTCTCTGACCTCTGATTTTGAAATTTTTGTGCATGCGTCCATGCAAATGACCTTGAGACTTTGAAAAATTTCGAAACCCTGATCCCTACCCTAATTTTGAAATTTGCGTGCGTTCGTGCAAATGACCTTGCATGTACCGATCTAAAAGTTCACGGATCAATATCGATATTCAGTCGCTACCTCATCCATATAATCAATATTATCATGATTGATAAAATTGAAAGCTTTTAACAGAGGGAACCTGTTTCAAAAAATACTGATGTAATTGATTACATTAAAATTATCGATCCATCTATGATCGTTCGAAGCCTAAAATGAATTTGAAAATCTATACAAGAAGATAATTTCAGGTATATCAATTCTATGAATTTTTCATTCCTCTTCCAAAAATTTCTCTGAATATACCTACTGTTGCGAGGACACATAAAATTCGGCCACGTCATATAATTATATTGTCGAGGACTTATAAGTAGTTCGCGTTTTAAGAATAAAAAACATCTTTGAACTTTCTACGGTATGCGCGTCGACTTGTATTTTCATAGTTCATATTTTATATATTGTTCACTCCGATGTCTGGGAAAACTTCCGACCATCAAACGAATCCATTCCAAAATGTTTCAGTAGATCTTCGTGCGAGAGCCTGAGATTCTTTTGTTATTACGAGGATGCGAAGAATTCTTGTACGCGCGGGGGTATGGAAGATTGAAATTAAAGAACCGTTATCTGTTACGTTCCGAGGGTAGTTTCGATGACGGAGGGGATGACGACGATGATGAGGTATATATAATCATACATACTCCGAAACACGATACAGAATACGTGTTACCTTGTAATTCTGCCATCGAATGTGTAAGTGTGCGTAAGATGAAGATCGTGTATATGTGTACGCGTATAATATGCGAGCGCTGTGCTCGAACTAGAACTTCGTACAGCGATGAGTAGTGGGTCGTAAGAATCTGTACTTTGTAGCGGATAGCCCGGAGACGTGTTCGTGTATTCGAGGAAAGGACGAAGATGTTATTAGTTACAGTAACAGTTCTTTAATAGAATAATACACGTATATGTATACACATAGTCCTGCGTGCATTCGACTTCTAAACGACCTCGATAAAGACGACACGAAAGGCTTAGAACCGAGGAATAATTAATAACTATCGTATCGACGAGCCCTGTACGACAAAGGTTTGTACGAGCGTCTGAAATTTTATCATATCGCCAAGAAATTTTCTGCTGACAATCGCGCAAAATGGTCGCAAAGCTTCGCGAATGTATTGCACAGAAGAATCAAGTGAAAAGGTAGAAGAAGAAAAAAATAAATAAATAAAAAAAACGGGTCAGTAGGTTAGTTGTTGGCGTTACGGTACGGATGAATGGGGGGAAGAAAAGGTCTCCGCAGGTCACTTCTGCCGGAAAAAAAGGAAAGGTACAGCTACCAGTGCGGTATGCGTTTTCATAGACGAGGAAATATTATAATAACAATGGTTTTTTTCTGTACGCAAGATATGCGCGTATTATGTACGGCGAATTTAGCGAGACTGATTGTTACAATTTGTGTGTTTACTTTTCAACTCGATGGTTGGGGTAGGTCACAGGGTAGGTCTTCACAGCCGAAAAACATCGACTTGGTTCGATAAAATAAAATTTAAAAAATTAAGAGTCTACACAGGTAAGCGAGAGTAATTAATAGATATTAAAAATTTTTTAAGAATGAAGATGACATGCAAACGAAAAGTTCATAACGGACCAATTATCATAGTTTTCTGCTCAGCGCAATCGCTCCTCAAGAAATAATGGAACAAGGAAATTTCAAGAGGCCGCAGGAGAGATGAAGAGCCCAAAGAGGCCTTTCCTCATCAAGAAATTTGAATTCCACTCTTCAAATTTTCCTCAATATCTATACCTGTTCTCGATTCGAATACTTTTGGAATCTGGAACAAATAAATGAGGCATGAATGAGTCATCCGCTAAACATGGGAAAAATCTGTGTTTCACTATCAAATTTGAACTTCGTGTAGGAAGCCGTCGCGTCGTTTATTTTGGTCCTATGCAACATTTCTAAGAAAGTGTAAGAAAATACGGAACCACACATTGAAAGAAAAATGGGGTACCTTTTATGAGAAGACAAAGAAATGCAGAATTGGCGAAATCTACGTATTGACATGTTTCATGTCTTTGTCTCACCGCACCCCAATACGAAAATCCGCGAGTACACATTCTCCTTCCCCCTCCCAAGATAATGGCCTGGTAGGTGATTGAGAAATTTCACGGTGTGGGCTACCCAAAAGCTATCAGCTCAAAATACCCTGACTGGAACTGCTCTGTAAAAGGCTATCAGCTTGAGATAGTTCAGAGTGGACTCATACTAAACTTTTTTTTCGATTATCCCTCCTCCCATGTACAGCACCAAAGTCAGATTTTCTTTGATGATGTAGTACCAAATTCAAGAATTCATTGATGTCAGTAGTAGGATAGTGGTTTCACAATCATTATATGTGAAGGAGAACTGTGAGGGGAAACATTAAACTTCCGATAACTGGTAATAATTATTGGTGAATCAGCAGACTGTCCATGATGGTGATGAAGAAACTGCATGAGTTATTGCGCGACAAATTACGTGACGAACTTCGAGACAGAGAAGTTTGTGAGTAGAAGGAAAGGCGAACTAGCTGTACTTTTTCAACAAGCACGTGCAAAAGACGGAGTCAACGTAGTTGATTTTGAATTTAGGAAAGACGGCGACGCTGATCCCAAGGATGGAATTGTAAAAGGCAATGAGCAATCTCCGTTGAAGCAGCTCCCGCAGCTGAGTCTGCTCACTGGTACGATCGATAGTCAGGAAATTAACATTGTGGCTGCATTTGAAGCTAAAGTGAACATGGAAGTATAACCTTTGAGACAAAGAATGCAACAACAACAGCAGCAGATACAACAAGCGATAGATGATTTACAGGAGCAAACCGAGGCACTACAGACAGCAAGATCAACCAGCCTCACTCGACTAAATATCTTCTCACAATCAAGCAGCCTAATTGATGGGAATTCTGGAAGCCATGAGAGACCGTCAGTCCAAAAGATCCGGGTCCTGTCGTTGGATGGAGATAACTCGTAGGAACTGTGCGAAAGCTACTTCGAAGCTGCTGCAAAATTCTACAAATGGACAAATGAAGAGAAAGCTGCAAATATAATGGTAAACTTGCAAGGGTCAGCGTTTCAGCTACTCTCCAATCTTACAGAAACCAATATGGAAAGTAATGAAAATTCTGTGGAGGATGGAGCAACGATTTGGACCGCTTTGAAAGAAGGAGCTGCTCTTTCATCGACAAGGCAGAGGAAAAAGCCTACCGGCCTTTTCAAGTGATGTCCTGCGGCTGGCCCTGCAAGCCTACATACAAGCCAAAATGGATACTGTGGAACAGGCTACGCTCCAGACTTTCATAGATTGAATCTTTGATTGGTTAGTCCAAGGCCAGGTCCGTAAAGCAAACCAAAAAACTCTGAAAGAAGCCTTTTCTTTTGCGCTAAAAGCGGAAGCTGCCATGAAAACATCTCGACGATAGACATTTTTCCATGATGCATATCCAGACAGAAGGTGGCAGAGATGGATGACGTTGTTTTATCTGCAGTGAAAAGGGTCATATCTAGTTCAACTACCCGAAGTCTAGAGGAAAAGAGGGGATAAACCCTACCCCAGTGTTGCAGAGGACCGACCATCTCCGGGACCAAAAATGAAAATCTCCAAACTTCAGACCGCGGAAAACAACATCTATGTATTAGGATGGAACTCCAACATTGGTTGTGATATAGATATTTTCGTACATTCGGCAGCTGGAAAATCAGTCATTAAGGCCAGTCTAATTGAAAACATTCCAAGCCTATACATCAACCGACAAGAAAAATAGCGGATAAGAACAGTAACTAGAGAAGTAACTTGGAGTAAAGGAACAGTCCACGTTTCAATTAGATTGGCTTCAGTTACAATGAAGGGACGTTTGTTGTAGCTAATATTGAAGATGACTGCATACTTGGATTGGATTTGATGCGAAGATATGAACTAATTGTTGATGGAAAATGCAATCTCCTAAGAAGCCTGTATGGAGATATGCTGCTATATGTTAGGCTACATAGAGGCGACTGCAACTACCAAATTAGATTTGAATTCTAGAGAAGAAAATGATTACCCCAACGTCGTATCTCATTTCCATCGACTCCCAAAAAATTACAAAGTTATTTTTGCTCAAAGTGATGAAGACTTGGAAAAAGCGTCCATTGTCCAGCATTGTATTTAAAAATACTGGTAACAGCTCTTTAATGAAGCAACGAACGAGATAAATACCATTTCATAAATAGCAAGAAGTGGAGAAACTACTGAAGTGATTGAACCATTCATTGTCTTTGGGTTTTGTCCGCCTTATTAGCACGCAAGAAAGATGGCTCTTGGAGATTTTGTGTTGACTTTCAAAAACTGAATGATTTTCAAGGACGATTATCCTATCCTAAGATAGGACGATTTCCTTGATATCCGGTATGGAGCTGGGCATTTTCAATGAATGACATGAAGAGCAACCTCTGGAAAGTTGAGGTACAGCCAGAAGATGAAGAAGACATCCGGAGGTTCATGGGAATTTCATGTTATGCCATTTGGGTTATGTAATGCACCAGCCACCACAATGTTCTGCAAGGCCTCATTGGGAGAGTACGCTTTGTCCATATGGACGACACACGTGTTTTTAGTAAGACACCTGAGGAACACTTAAAACACCGAAGGATTGTAATAACGATCAGTATTGGTTCAGCAATCGTTGTGATCATTGTGCTCTCGTATTAAGTGCGATTGCATACGGTGTACATGTATTCAAAGTGCACAGAAGTGTTGTAAATTTTCGGTAAAGGAGTTCGGTTTTTTGTATACTTTCTTTATCGTTTGTACCCAATGACCGTTGGAACTTTACATTGTTTTTGGCCTCACCCAGAATCGAAATTTCTCAAGTCTTTCTCTCTTATGTAGCTCGAGAGTAGGAATTTTTACAAGTATCAATAAGGAAAATGGAAGAAAAAATGTACTTAATTAGATTAGAGTAGGTCAGTTTTTTCAGGATGACGGGCTGTAAACGACGGGATGAAAAACTTTCTAAAACACACCCCCCCTCCCTATTAATTAGATCTGCTATTTTCTATGGAATTCGCTCTCCCAACCCCTTGAAGAAGATGTCAGGATAAGGCTAATTTTGGTACTCATGACCCGTCGTGGTTAGTGTTTTCGCTGTCGTCAATTAGTTATAGAAAGATAAAGTCAAGTTCCCCATACCTTTGAGTCAGGGGTATTAGAGGAATGAGTCTTGCCTTCCCCTTGTGGATAACAATTCACTCGCGTTGCAATGCTCTATGAATTAGAAAAATCAAGAACCACAGTCCATGAAAATTTTTCAACATTCCCCCCAGACGCTCAACGTTGATACCCCTCTCCTCTGAATGATGGCTGCTCCTTACATTAGGTGAAGCTAAAGTTTACGCTTTTGACAAAAACATTGAGTTCACGGCCGTAAATCAAAATAAGGTATGAAAGAGCCGTATATCTGCATACCAACCTGTCGATGGTCGATTTTAAGCGCTCCAGTTCTAATTAATTATACGATCAAATGAAGTTTTCTCATATTCTGCACCATTATACCCTCCAGTTTAGTCTGGAAGGGAGGTTAGTATAATCTGAACAGAATCCACGATTTGTACCTAAAAATAATTTTATTTGAGGAGCAATCAACCTGGGAAATCTGTTAATCACTAATTTGTTAAATTTTTTTAAGTTGTGTGACGAAGTTCTGCTATAAACTTGCGGCTTCCAACCCAGGCGAGACCATTCTGAACCGTAATGCTTAATTGCACTACTCCCGACCTGTAGAGCTCGAAAAATATGCCTCTCAATTCTCAGAACTATTCTTGAAACTCATGCGGCACTTATTCCGAATTATATTTCACTTGGTTGACACAGTTGATTTTTTCTATATAGCCGTATCTCGTCGCTCACAACGTCGCGAAGAATCGTGACAGTATAATTACTTTCGTTACAATTCTTCTTAGTGCTGCGAGCATCTTAGAAAACCGTAAATTCCCCCGAGGAAACGAATAGGAACTCCAATCAGCGACGAAATAACAAGTGTCGAGGATACATTTTAAACTGGATTCGATGTATCAAAGGCAACGTCGCGCGCAAAATCGTGCAATACAATAGAAACGAACGAGAGAAAAGACGGACACTACTACAGCGATAGGGTCAGCTGAATCTATCATGTGCGCCAGAGACATATTGGTAATTCGAATCCCTTAAAAATCTTCTCTATCTGGCTATATTTTTTGTTCCATCTTATTAGTGTAACAGCGGGATAACAGGATGTGGCGCCGCGAATGTCGGAATTCAACGTTCCCTCGAACACGCTCGAGAATGAAGAATACCTATCCTGAAAATTAGAAGCACATGTACTTCAACGAGATGATGTTTACCATTTGAAGAAAAACGTCCGCCGACAGTGCGAGTTTTTATGCGCATTAAAGTGCGAGCATTTATTGTGTACATTATGGAGCGCAATCCGACGTATATATGACGTACTATTATACCGACCCGAAATTAGCTCAAATTTCGTTTTTACTCTGTCGTCGATAAACAAAAGCTGAAGATCTAATTTCGTAAAATCAGTCGAGCATTTATCGATTAATTGCTCTCGTTACATTTGGTAAAATTTCGTGCTCCGCTTACTTAATTACAACATTCAATGAGGGGCTTTGATGGTCTCTGCATAAATCAGTACTCTTAATGTGCGTACGTGTTGGTTTCGCTAATAGGAACGGCAAAAAGAAGAAATAAGTATAAAGAGTGCACTGAAGGAAAAGACGGAGAGAGAAAAAAAAGTATAACAGATAGACGCTCTGTAAGGCAGGGTTATGCCGTGTACTTCGGCGAACGAGCGAATCAGGAAGGAAGTTTTAAAGGAGGATATAAAGGATTTGGAACGACCCTTTACTATAATATTAAATACGTAGCATAGACAATAGTGTAGAAAAATTCTCTCGCAGAAGGATAAAATCTGAAATTGATGATCTATGCGCGACCCCAGATGCTTTATATCTCGCGAAGTTATAGGGATGCTGTTCCCACGGGTTGAGACAGCTGACTGTGTTTTTGGTGGTAGTGCCACGGCGTATAGAGTAAAAGGATATTTACACAGGTGGTATACATTGTGGATGAAAAACTCTTTCCAAACCAATTTGGACTGGTTTAATTAAGAAAAAGATGAGTGAGAGGGAGAAAGATGATGAAAAATAATAACATTTTATTCGACGGGCTTTCTCTTTGTATAGTCATCGATGATTATTTACTCTTTCGCGCATCATCGTTTTGATGGGGTGGCGATGATGGCGACGATTTTTTCTACCAGAAATTCTCACGCGAATCTGTGCACGCATGAAGGAGGCTGCGTATGAGGTGAAATAAATATAGGCAGCGGAGGATACTTTAGTCGGCGAAGGAGTTGTTCACAGGAAGATCGATCGTGGAAAACTTGAAAAATGCGTCGATAGTCCATTTGACCGTACCACTGTCAAAAATTACGATTGGTCGACTTCCACCAGTCGTGGGTGGCAAAAAGAGAAGAAGAATTCCAGACAAGACTAGATCTTCTGTTTCATCAACGTCATCGGAAAATGTTTTCGAAGTCCTCGTAGCTGATGACTAATTCTTCACATTAACGAAATCTGAAATTCGTTTCCTCGTTCAAGCTGCAAAAAATTAGTCAGGAGAGACAAAAAAATCTTCTCGCAAAGCCAAATAGAAAAAGATCATGTTTCACGTCAAACCCAGTATAGACCTATATAATAAAGCAGCCTAGTTAAGGTCTAATACTCGCTCATTCGATTCGCGGTGGTCAAATTTCACGCAAGACGCAATAACTCATAGACTCAGAGTACAAACAGAAATTATATACCTATGTCTTCGGGCGTTTGCAAGGAAATTCAAAGTAAAGATCAGGGCTGCTCAGCTAAGCCAAAGCCATTAACCGTTAGCCGTTAGCTGAGCAATTTTCACCCAAAATTAGCTAATCGTTAGCTAACTAATGAAATCACAGTATCACACTAGCCACTAGCTTAGCCAGTAGCTTTTCAAATTGGAACTGCTAATAGCTAATTCTTTCTCTCCCCTACCCCCACCCCTCACCCTTTCACATTGGAGCGACCCTCTCCGACTTCAAGTCGTCAGCTTTCAACTTTTAACCGTTAGCCAATCTATTTTGTACAAAACTAGCTCGCTTTTAGCTAGCCAAATGATACTAAATTAGCCGTTAGCTGATAGCCCAAGCCAATCAATTTGAAAGGTTAGCTTTGAGGTCAGTTTCTGCCAGGGCTGCTCAGCTAAGCCAAAGCCATTAGCCGTTGCCAAGCCATTTTTATGCAAAATTAACCAGTTGATTAGCTAGCCAATGAAATTAGCAAATTACATTAGCCATTAGCTTGGCCATTAGCCATTCAAATAACTGCTAATGGCTAATTCTGTTTCTCCCCCACCCCTTATGGAGTGACCCCTCCCCTACTTTGAGCCGTCAGCTTTCAACTTTTAGCCGTTAACCATTCTATTTTGCATAAAATTAGCTAGCTTTTAGTTAGCCATTGATACTGGATTAGCCATTAGCTGATAGCCAAGCCAATCAATTTGAGGAGTTAGTTTTAGCTAAGTTTTTAGCCAATAGAATTGGCTAAGCAGCCCTGGTAAAGATCACTTATATCCTAGGATACCAAATCTACGGATTTTGGTCCTCAAAAAAGATACGTTTTTCTTTTTTGATAGATTTTACGTACAATATGGATTTCTTTCGATCAAGGGAAAGATACCTTCAATACTTGTAGGAGAGATACTTTTCTCCTGCTCGTTATAGGCTGAAACTGCGATGTTTTGTAATATTGAGCTGATCGAGGGAAAAGTACCTTAGCTACGTTTATGAGAGATACCTTTCTCCTGATTGTTATTAATGGATCAATCAAAATCCGTAGAAATCTGTTTTTAGGTCTTACAAAAAATTGCGGATACGGTTTTTCGATCTGGCAGCACCGCTTATATCAATCGCGATTATATAATGGAGACTCAAAGCTAGAATATAGCGATCATAAAGCTAGTATAAAGCTAGTATATAAACTGGGCGAGGTGGACTCGCGGGGTGAGGAGTCTTCTCTGTCTATTACATATCTATAAGTAGTTCAAGAGAAAGCTAGTATTAACCTAGTATATAAATTGGGCAAGGTGAACTCGCGGGATGAACTCGCAAATTTTCAAATCACCCACGGAGAGACGAGGGTAAAGGGGGGGCACTTGGAAAATTTCAAATTAGGAGTCAGGGCAGAGTAAAGACATGAAACAAGAACATCAAAGGAAGGTGACAGAGGAGGGGGGGTGTAGTCTAGTTTAGAACTAGTAAAATCCTAGTATAAAGCTACTATGAAATGGCCGGGCTGAATTTGCCGGGTGAACTCACAGATATTTCAATCACCCACGTAGCAACGAGGGTGAAGAGGGAGGAGGGCGGAACTCGGAAAATTTCAAATTAGAGGTCAGGTCAGAGTGAAGACATGAAACATGTCAAAAAAAAAAAACTCTTCTACCTTCTTCTGGGAAATATTTTACTCCGCAAGGCATTCAGGAATTCGCGATCTCCAAACCTCCTGAAATCTGAACAAAATTTTCTAGAAACTCATGAACAAACATCCTGGAATTTGCTAGACCTTGGAATTTACTGGATGACATATCGGTGATTCAGAAATCTGCGAGTACATCTGTATGATTCTGGGTTTTTGTTATGCTAGACCATACCCCTCAAAAGCTAAACTGGACCCATATTAGACCAACCGCGAGTGAGTTTCCCAAGAGTTATTAGCTTGAAATATTCTGAATTGGACTCATATACTAGACCAAGAAGGGCGAACGAGCAAAATGAATGTGCTCCTCATAAGCTATTAGCTTGAAATTTTCCTAACTATACTCATACTAAACCAAACGCAAAGTACAACCACCTTGATATGGACTGAGGTATATTGATACAGACGGCTAAGCGTATCAGTATTCATTCTGTATATTTCATTTACACGGCCATACTTACACTCAACAGCAAAATACTTGTATACGGAGAGAAAGACATGAAACATGATCTGAAACATTCTTATTATATGTACTGAAACACGGTACAGATAATACAGATTGCTAAATGAATCAATACTTCATCGGCGAAATTATTTGTCATCGAAAAATCATTCGCGCCAGAATGGAACCCATGTCACCTCTTGATGCATGCTGCTGGCCACCCTGAGTCCGAATGATCTGATTGATTCAATTGAGAGGAAGTTCCGACTAGGATTTCCGAATTAGAAATCGTCCTTTCATCGGCATTATCCACGACATTTACACGCGATTGAATAGTCGGTCCAGACTCTAAGGTATACTTCACCCTAAAGAAAATTTCTCGCCCAAAATGAAGGGATGATGATTCGTTCCATAGTATGTAACTCTAGTAGGCCTACTTTCAAAAACGTCCGGCATTTTCTACGGTGTAAATTTAGAAGTGAATCAATATATCAATGCTCTCAAAAAACTAACGGTATCTTCTCAGTCGGCGAGGAGATGCCGGCTGTACTTTTGGGATCAAGCAAAATCGTGACTTCTACCGATTTTAGAAACTGTGAAAAAGGTTGATTATGTGAAATTTCAACTAGAGAAAGTTATCGTTTCTCCGGTTTTCTCGCAATAATTCATTGGTTGACAGGTAGGAATTCACAAACTGAGAGAGACTACACAGTACATGCGGATTGAGTTTATTCGAAACGCTCTTTAACTATAATCTTATGGACTTAGCTAAGAGGGCGTTTACCGTGGAATTTAAAGATATGTAAAGAAATAAGATGCGGAGGACCAAAAATAGACGACGTGGTTGATCGCGGATGGAGAAGAAGCTGTTGCTCCTCCGTGCGTTCACCCGCACTGCCTATGTTGGAATCCTCCGCACGCTATACATGTTTCCCCGCTCGTTTAACATTGCGGTATATGAGCGAAGCTCAGTCCATAAGAGGTATACGTATAGTCAAAAGAAACGCCTCACCCAACTTGTCCAGTTTGACACGATGTCGTTATCAGTAAATGCAGTCCATGTTGTTCATGGTCTAAGGTACAAACGAACGATGAGATTGATTCTACAATTACTACACTGCCGTACCAAGTCAACTGACGTATATCCAAAAACATCGATCATAGAAAATTATCAAAAACAAATCGAAAAATGTATTCGGAAGAAAATCAGATCTCTATGGTTGTACTTCTCCAATTTAGAATTCAATAATAGTGATAATTTCCTTCCACAAGTTCTCGATTTTCAGATACGGCACACGACGATGCGTACACGAAAAAAACAATTCGACTGTGATGGTAGTGGTACGTGATGACGAAGCTTCATCATTAATACACGTTAGATTGCGCTGGACCTCGTCACGTTGTTTTTGCACATACGTCAACTTGACTTTGCACGGCAGTATACGTAAACAATATTTGTGAGTTTCCCGAGTTGAAATCATTTCGCACGTCGTGGAACATTGCGCACAATAGATTTAGTTCAAAATTTCATAATATTTGCAAAATTTTGTTCGTAAGTTATTAGCTTTTCGTTATTTGGCCATTTTCTAGGACGATTGTGGACCAAATTCGTGATCTATGCCAAACATTAAGTATACCATCTAAAAGAGAATTCCATGAAGGAAATTTTCTCCCAGGATTCCAACTTTTCGAGATATTCACATACGTGCCACAGAAAAGTTAGCACAGCCTACAGGGCCAAAATGTTTCTATTCGTCATTCATCGTCTTTCCTATAATAAACAAAGGATTAACATCAACTTGAAGTACAGTTTATGCACTGAAAAGATAAAAAACGTGTCGACGGGAGAGCAAGAACGCGGGAAGCAAAAGTTAATCATAGGAGTCACGTTGGACTTTGTACAATCTACTTTTCCGTGTTGAATTTATTTGTAGGATAAATTCCGCGGGTGAAATTTTTGGTGCATAGTATGGTCAATTTTTCCAGACAAATTTTGCTTGTCAACAATTGCTGCTAAACTTCAGCAATAGATTTTAGTCCTACATTAGTTTTCTTCTTCGTCTAATTCTCAGTAGCCCCAGGTATTGTCCCCGTCTAACTTTCCTCCTCCCCGGTAGGTGAGTCCTTCAAAAGCATATTAATATCGGCGCGATATCGCAGTTTCGCTTAATTCTGCAACGCTCATTAAACCCTAGTCGGGTGAAGCTAACCGAAAGACGTTTACATTCATCAACGTTGTTTAATTAACGCACAAGAACCACCGCAGCGCTCAGGATAAATTGTCAGGGTTTCTATGGCAAGTGTCGTTTATTATCCTAAAACTACGTATGTCTCGTTCTGCGAGAGAGTGGTTTGCGCGAGATGCTGGTTTTGAAAAAAAATACACTGCGTGAAGACAGAAATCTAACGTGTATACGTACCGAAACACCTTTTCGTGGTCCTTGTCAAAATAGGAACGTGACGTAAGCAAAAAAATGTAGTCGATTTGGAGAGAAGGGAAGAAAAGTTTCAATCTAATGATGTTACGCTCTTATCAAATTTATTCGCGTAACGAATAATAAGAGAGCAAAGAAATTCGTCCTGTTATCGTCGATACTATTTTAATTTAAAAACGAATAGAGCTGCAGAATATATTCAACTGCGCTATGCGTATAAGGGGAGAAGAGAAATGCTTCATTTATTATAATGATATAAAAATAGAGTATTATGTGTAAGGAGAGTCCGGTATAGCGCAGCCACCAAAAACGCATCTACTTAATCCTTCGTTATTTGGACGGCTCGAAATTCCATCTCCGGTCGAAAATTTCGGCAAACACGCACACATACACGCGTGATCAGGACAGGCGGCGAGAATCCTCATCGAGATTTTCAATATTCTACGCGCGAAAGTGTAATTTTCCTTATCAACAGGCGAGAGAAAGATGTACTATACCCCATATTATATCGGAGAATGCCAGCGTTTTCGCTTTCTGTGTCCGCGCGACCCCCTCTCACCCGTTAACCCCACCGCGTACGAGCGGACACGTACGCGACTGCGAAATTGAACGGCCAACATAAAATTTTATGGTTACAAATTTCGTATAGCGCGCCCTCGACCGCGCTCGCACCGTCATAATAAATTTCGGATCGCATCGAATTATATAATACATTAAAATGGCCCGGCAGGGAAAGATGAAAGTTATCGTTGGTATTGTAGGTTACGAATGTGTAGTGTTGATGGAATTTCACTCTATTTTGTGGAGCGTGAAGTGCAGGTGTGGTTAGATATACCTTTGTGAGTTGATGAGATGAACGCAATATATTAGGAACTGATCTGGAAATGATATAAGGCTTGGAAAACTGACCATTTTGATCCTTCATAAGCCATAAAAGTCGAGTTCTTGATGAACTACGTATATTGAAGAGGACATTTGAAGAATCATGAACCTGTGGAACTATCTCTGTTAGCACAAATATTCAGAACGGAGTCTACGAGAAATGAGAAGCTTTCAACATAATCAAAAGTCTACTTCATGACATGTTGTGGATAATGCGAGATAAAAATATTTTAGAATTCTAGGCTTTAGAGCGGCATACTCGCTTGATCTGTCTCGCTTCTTGGTCTAGTATAAGTCTACTTCAGTATATTTCAGGCTGATAAGATTAGAAGGGCCTCACTCGCTCCGCTCGTTCGTCCCGCTTCTTGGTCTAGTACAAGTCTACTTTAGTAGATTTCAGGCTGATGAGATTAAGGGCCACCAAGCCTCACTCGCTCCGCTTCTTTGTCCCGCTTTAGTATGTTTCAGGTGTTGTAAGCGGACCAAGATTAACGACTTATGACGTCACCGACTTATGACGTCACCGACTTATGACGTCACCGACTTATGACGTCACCGACTTATGACGTCACCGACTTATGACGTCACCGACTTATGACGTCACCGAACTTATGACGTCACAAGCTAATGGCTCCCAGCGTTTTCTTAGCCTAGCATAAATCCAGCATACACCTTTTCATTATATATTAGGATAAGCTAGTAACTACAGAGGGGGGGGGGTTGGACTTGCAGAATAAGACCAGAGCAAAGACATGAAACATGTCAAAAATTTTAGCATAGCCAAATGAAGCCAAAAGCTTTTGGGGGTCACTAATGGCTTTTGGAAAGCTCGCCCCTTTTTATGATTCGATATATATCCAGTTTAGAATATTTCAAGACTAATATAATCCTAGTTAAAGCGCTGGTATAAAACTAGTATGGGTCTAGTATAAGTCATTTGGCTGGACCGTCGGACGCTTGGCTTATTAGAGGGGCGGCATTTGAAGCATTGCATACTGACTCATCGTAGGGGCTGATTCAATTGGTGTGTGAAGAGCTGCATATCTAGTAACTTGAAGGAGCTTTACGTCGACCTCCAGGCTATATTTATGGAGGAGGGGAAGGGGGAGAAACAGACTTGAAAAAAGTATAATACTATCAAAAATTCACGGGTTCTTTAACGAAGTTAAATGAGGGGATGCAGGGAACCTGTTTTATGAGTTTCACTGTAGGAAAATAATTTTATTTTATTGATTTATCTGGACCAATCAAATATGATTTTCTGTCTCAAAATCATGTGCAAGGGGTACTGGTCGGTTTGTATTGTGTTTTAGTCCGATGAATCTATGTGCCATTTGATATACTTCCTCTATACTTCTTCCAGAGAAGTGTTGTCTGTAATTTGTAATTTGAAAGTATAGCTGGGACCCCTCTTTAATCACTTTTGCAATGATGGTCTACGGGCAGGATATGGTGAATGTAAGGAGCCCCTTGATGGTTGGGGTCTCCATAACATGAGATGATCAATGCATCTTGGACGGAATGGGCACGGTTTGGGGAGATGGCTCCCAGTGAGAGTTTTTAACACATCATGGCGACACTATTAAAAACTGCGACATTTCACGCAGCACATAGAGTTTGAAACTTCAATCAAAAGAGAATCATTTGCAAAATTAATTATACGGCAAAGGAATGACACTCATTGCGTCGACAGTTCTAAGTCACAGCGATCAAGTGCATGCGCACAAGAGAAAAAGGTTGGTATTATTAGGCCAAAGGCCTTAGCCCCAAAAAAGTACAATGCAATTAGCAAGTTATCATAGATTTAAAAAGTTTCAACTAGCCGGTAAGAGAGAAGTAAGAGGATTGGATAGCAATAAAAAATAGTTTAGATAGAGATGCAAGAGCGACAACGGGAAGTCAGACATCTGAAATAGACAAAAAGAGTGAAAGCGTCCACTAAAAGGCTTCAGAGAAAAGAGAAGTAATGTTAGGACAGACTGGGACAGCAAAAAATGAACCGGACCGAAGAATATTAGAAAAGTAACTCTTCCAACCTGGAAGAAACAAAAAAAAAAAAAACACACCGATGATTGCGATGATTGCGTGGCGCCCTAGTGGCGCCCCGATTGCGATTGAGTAGTGGCAACAATTGCATAGTGGCGACGTTAGTTTAGTTTGAAAAAGACAAAGAGGAAGATGGAGAAATAGAGAAAGAGAGACAAGAATACGAGGGTAGTAAAATAATAAATAGAAAGGACTATGAGTGTATCAAAAAGGTATCCAATGAGTTGTGCAAGTGCGAATGTCGGAGTGCGGGTTCAATAAGACAAAAATACTGCCTACGAGGAATAGCGCCAAGTTTGCCGCCACAAGATAAAATTTTGTGACACTACACGTGTTTGTTGATAATGCAATAAAGAGCTACAAAACGAAGGCAACAGTAGAAATAATACCTCCAATGAACCAGTAGAAAGGTGGTGAAAACATCACAACGCGCGCCAAACAATGCAAATAGAGGAATAGGTAAAATCGTCAACAGAGGCTGGTCTACGCACACACACACACTCTCACCAACACACACACTCGACGTTGCCGAGCAAAGTCTCGCTTGAATTTGATGGTAACAGTGCGTACAAGTATATGCCTAGCAATCTGTATTATCTTTGATATAGGTAAGCTAGAAGTTCCCCTTTATTATACTAGCTTCATACTAGTATAACTAGAATATGCCTAGCAATTTCTATTATCTTCAGTATAGCTGGGACCCCTCCTTGTAGTATAGTAGCTTTATACAAGTAAATGCCTAGCAATCTGTATTATCTTTAATATAAGCTAAAAGTCCTCCTTTATTATACTAGCTATACACTAGTATAACTGGAATCTTGAGCTATAGATGATAGGAGGGGGAACTCAAAAATTTTTCAAGTCCGAAGGTCTTAGGTAATTATGGCTGTATAACTGGAAAATATTAATACCTAGCAATTTGTATTATCTCTAGTATAAGCTATGACCCCTCCTTGAAGCACAGTAGCTTTATACTAGTATATGATTAAATAGGAGGGGTCTTGGGGGGGAGGTAGAGGGGATGAAAAGAGGGGAGGTCAAAAATTTTCCAAGTCTCAAGGTCATTCTCAAGGTCATAGTTAGGTAAGGAAGTTGCCTCCCGGACCTGGACGCCGGACGCCGGACACTTTTTCTTGAAAGACCCCCTGATAAAACAGGTTCCCTGTTAAAAATATTATAATAAGCTAAGGCCTAACATACAGTACAGACTTGACCTAGGCTAGGACCTTCCATATGGAGTATTCTAAAATAATGGTGTTTGAAGCATTGCATATCTGCTTCATTTAAGGGGCTAAACCAATTGGTGAACGGAGCATTGCATATACTCAAAGGAGCTATTTTAATCAGACTACATATACCAATTACCAAACTTTATAAATGATGGGAGGAGATTTAAAGAAAGTTCAATACTATCAAAAATTTACAGGCTCTTGCTCAGGGAGCAAGAATTGCGGGAGACCAGCGACTTACGGTTCAGAGTCGAAGATTCTAAGTTTTTGAGATTATAGGATATCATTTTTTTGACATGTTTCATGTGACGTGACCCCTGACCCCCAATTTGCGAGTTTGCAAGTGGCCCCCCCTTCACCCTTCCCCCCTGGGTACTCCGTGGGTGATTCAAAAATTTGTGAGTTCACCCCGCAAGTTCACCTTGCCCGGTTTATATATTAGCTTCATACTAGCTTTATATTGGCTTTATACTAGCTTTATACTAGGATTTAACTAGTTGTGAACTAGATAATTATATTGGAGTTCCCCCCCCCATCCTAGTTTTATTATAATAGCAGAACACTATCTCTATGATAGTATTTTACTAGTCCTAAACTAGACTTATAATCCCTCTCTAGCATTTTACTAGTCTTAAAGAAGGTGTCCGGCCTAGTTTTATGATAGCTGTATACTAGCCTGACCCTTTAAAAATTTGCGAGTTCATCTCGCATGTTCACCCGCGAGTTTGCCTTGCCCGGTTTATATACTAGGTTTATGGTGGCTTTATACTAAGCCCCCCATCCCCTTTTAGGATTTTATCTCTCCGAGTCCTACCTTAATTTTGTTGGAACCTAAAATACTCTAAAGTAGACTTATACTGGACCGAGAAGCGGGACGAACGAGCGAAGCAAGTGAATCCCAGAAAGCAGTCAGCCTAAAAAAGTAGATTTTTACTAGACCAAGAAGCGGGACGAACGAGCGGAACGAGTGAGTCCCATGAAGCAGTCAGCCTGAAATACTCTAAAGTAGACTTATACTGGACCAAGAAGCGGGACAAACGAGCGGAGCGAGTGAAGGCCCCTAATCTCATGAACCCAAAATATACTAAAGTAGACTTATAGTACACCGAGATGGGGGTGAACAATTGGAGCATGCTTCCTTATAGAAGACATTTAACATGATCTTTATCAATTTGGCTACGCCAGAAAATATTTTTTTTTCCAAGTCCCCATTTTAACCCATAGAAGAGCTTGAAATTTTCCAAGTCCCTATACTAGCTAATAGAGGGGTATAGAAGAGCTCGAAATTTTTCCAAGTCCCGGCGTTATGGCCCCTAGCGTTAGGCGTACGCGTACGCGGACAGAATTCCTCTGCGGGTCTTCAGTAACTAAACGGATGGCGGGTCTCCCGCCAAGCAGGTAGTGCCCAACATACAGTATACTGGATTTACTAGGCTAGGCCTTCTCCTTGTATTATACGAGCTTTATTCTATTATATAACATGATAGAAGAAGACTTGGAAATTTCCAACCTCTGAGTTTGCCGGCCGGCCAGACGGTGGACATTTTTTCCAAAAAGTCCCCCCGATAAAACAGGTTTCCTGTTAGCATTCCAAACTAGACTCATACTATACCAAGGAGGGGAGCAAACGAGCGGAGTGTGAGTGCTCGTAGCGTAAAATAGTCTGAAGTGGTGTTATACTAACCCGATGAGGGGGTGAACAAGCAAAGCGTATAATATAGACAAGTAAAAAGGAATTGAATCTCTCTGGTTCCAGATCTAAGTGGAAAAAAGGTGCGGATCTCTTGGTTTCTAGATCTTAACATAGAAAAAATCTAGATTGCTCGAGTTCTACATGTTGGTTGGAGAAAAGCTTCAGATCTTTTGCAATTTAAAAAATGAATTTTCCATGTAACAGTCAATGAGAAAAAAACAAGAGACTCAGACACTGGCATAGCAACTCAGTCTTGTTTCTAATCCATTTTCGACATTTTCACGGTGGCAGTGATTCTCAAATCTGCGAGTTCGAGAGTCCGATCCCCCCCCCCTCACCTCTGTAGTTTTTAGCTTATCCTAATATAATGAAAAGGCGTACGCTAGATTTATACGAGGCTAAGAAAACGCAGAGAGCCATTATGAAGCTATTAGCTTGTAACGTCATAGGTTCGGTGACGTCATAAGTCGGTGACGTCATAGGTCGTTAATCCTCGTCCGCTTACAACATCTGAAACATATTAAAGCGAGAGGAACGAGCGGAGCGAGTGAGGCCCTTCTAATCTTATCAGCCTGAAATCTACTAAAGTAGACTTGTACTGGACCAAGAAACGAGACAGATAAAGCTAGTGTGCAGCTCTAAAGCCTTAGCCTAGAATTCTAAAATATTTTTTTCACGCATTATCCACAACATACCTGATTGGGCAAATTTCGAAAAGACATGAAACATGATCTTCATCTTTTTGGCTGCGCCAAGAAATATGATACCCCTTAATCATTCTCTCTCCCTCTTTTTTACATCCACGGTCAGTCAAAAACTATATCCCAAACACCTAGCGCAATTGTGGTTCAATACTACAATGTAGAAATTTTTCAAGCATTAATCAATGTACTCTCAATCAATTAGTTTCATATACTATAAAATTCTTCTCAATTCCAAACACGTAGAACTGGAAAAAGTTTCAACTTTAGGCATTAGCTGTAAGACAATATTTCTTTGCCTCGCACCAATATCGTGATTGCATGCAATCCGGCTGTAAATCAGTGTTACCACTATTCACGTGAACCATCATTAATTCGGTAACGGTAATGACCCGGCTCGATTTTCCTTAGACGGTATTTTCCTTACTACATATTTTCTTTTTCAACGACGACTAACGCAACGTATTTTTCGTTCGCGTAGACCTGAACGAACGCGTCGGAGACCGGCTCGCTTTCTTCCTGCCGGCTCAAGTCGCTATAAAATTACGAAAAACGAGTGGGATGTGATCGATAAGTCACCGCGGAAGAAAATTAAGTCGAGCACAAAGGGGGCAGTAGTGATTTTCCATTCTGATTATGTCACGATTACGAAGGTATATTACATAGCGTAGCATTGTTTCACCAAAATAAGGGCGGATTTCGCGTATACAGTACTGAGTTTACGAATGCTAAAATTCTCGAATATTATATAACGGTCAGCGTAATATAGCTTCAGATAGGGGGAGGGAAGAAAGCTTTGCATCGCGTAATTTTCAAAACGTATTTTTCCTTCTCTTGTGTGTTACGCGAACAATAATAATTTTAGAGAACGCGTCTATAATATACGAGAAACGGAAAACGTATACGAAAGGAAGCGCAATAAAGACGTATATCAGCTTACACGTTTTCGCGAAAAAGCATCGGGCGTAAAATAAATTGCGCGCGTCTTCTCTTCAGAGAAAACTTTCCTAATTTACTTTCTTTGAAGGGATTAAACTTGAAAAAGTTTTATTCAAGTTCAACGTCAGTGTTGCCGTGGCGTCTGCTCGCCTCGACCAATTGTACTCGGCAGTAGGGCACACGCGTTACGAGAAATTCTCATCGTTTCGAGCTTTCTTCTTTTCCGCGTTATATGCGTGTGTGTATAGGTATGAGTATGTGGCCAAATTCGCTCGCGCCGCTAGACTGTATTTATACGAAGTATATATCAAGGCATATAGCGATGATTTACAACGCGAATGGGGCCAGACGAGAGTTCCAACTCCTGGTCTTTCACCCATCACCGATGTGGAGCGAGTAAGTATACGATCGAGCAGACTCGGGCGATACATTGAATCCTTTTTCTTTTCTGTTTTCGGGACAAAGGAGAAGCATCCGCGATTCTCCTTCATCTAAAGGTCTATTCATCATCACTGTACGGTATACAGCACCAGTCGCCATCGTCTTCTTTTTCAATAATTGCCGACTATTGTAAAATTACCATCCTTAACGACGTACACACTTAATATCACGAACATCGTAACCGACTTTTTCTCGTCCTCCTTTTCCCTCTCCCTCTTTATTACATTACATAAGGATGGCACAACGGACTGGTTGGCGCGCGCGTTCGACTGATCGCGAGTACAAAATGCATAAATTTTTCATTCTCGATAATCCTGCTCGTATTCGAAAAGTATAATGTGTTTTTTTCTTTTTATTTCTTTGAAAAATGACTCTATGTACGACCGCATACGTGATACGACATGACAGAAAACACTCATCACGGATTATCGATAAAAAAGAAGCGATAAGACGCTCTTCCTATTCACGCTCTTGTTTGTTTATTCTAGCGCTTATAATCTTATTTCGCAGCTGCGGTCGTATAATATTTGGAAAAATTTTCAACTCTTTTTTTTTCTTTCTATTTACTTTCAGGTACGTCCTCCTCCTAGAATATTGTTCTCTCGACTATTAAACGTGATCGAGATGAATGAGTTAATAGTACCTAGTAATTTAATGATTTATCATTTCCTGATCGGAATGAATCGCACGAGGATTTTAGTATCGAAACGATCATGTGCTGGTGGAATGAAGAAGGGGGACGATGAATCTGAAAAGTTTTATAGTATTTTTATGATCTATTTTGTGAATGACAAAGAATAGGAGTGACTCTCGAGTGACCATAGCTGTGCTGAACTCACCATATAACGTTCATATCGTTCTTCTTGACAGAATAAGAGTGATTTTTATACAACGTCTTCTGTTTCATTATTATTTATCAATTTCAGTTTCCCTCCTCTGATAGAGTACACAGTTCGGGCCTCTAGTCCCTCTTGTACAGCTGGATATGGTCGGGATTTTTCCAAGTTCCCTTCTTCCCCCTCCCCATCACACACATATACAGTACAAAAGTCGAAATTGTTCCATCTTTTCCGTGCACCGTGTGGTGTTTGGTGGACTTGGGACTGGGAAAAGAGTACCGTCTGGCAAAGGGATCTAGAAAGTTTTCCACCTCCGAGCTTTGGGAAGATTTCGACCTCCGAGCTATATGATAGGAGGCCAATCCAATCCATAGAAGAAATTTCTTTCGTTTCTAGATTATTCATAGAACAGGTTTCCTGCGTTCCTCGTTCAACTTCGTTAAGAAAGCCATTGTAGCTCGAAGTTGTAATTTTTCTGAATTCCCGAAGTACGTTGGTCGCAGCCTCCACGCGCTCTCTCGAAGCTTGATTTACGAGTATTATTGTTCTCCTGTACAGCTAAATAATTGAAATATTTTCAAATTCATCCCCGTTCCCTTGAATAAATATAGGATGTATAGTTGGAGACCGAAATTCATCCAGATCCCCTCCTTTAACGTAGCTCGTTTCTCGAGAAATGACTCATCTTGACATGTGTAATACATGTTTGAACTGCGGACGTCACGTGACGCGTCACGCTTTATGAAGTCATCAATGACCTTGACCTACTTTAAGGACTTGAAAAAAAAATTGACTTTTATCGTTCATTATCATTAATCTACAGTATTTTAGGTTTACACTAATTGTACATTGCTGTAGTAGGTTTAGCCTTCATTATTCTAGACCCAGTAAGACACAGAGGTTCGTCAAGCATAGGATGCCAGGTCTACGGATTTTTGGTCCTCGAAAAAGATACGGGTTTTTCTTTTTCTATAGATTTTACAAACAATACGGATTTCTTAAGATCAAGAGAAAGGTACCTTAAAGACGTATACGAGAGATACCTTTCTCCTGTTCAATAGAGGCTGATACAGTGTTCCGTGATATTGAGTCAATCAAGGGAAAAGTATCTCAGCTCGCCCTATGAAAGATACCTCTTTCCTGATTGTTATTAATACATCAATCACCCTGTTCTTAGGCCTTACGAAAAATGACGGATACGGATTTTTGAAACTATCATCTGGCAACACTGCGTCAAGCAAACTCAATTATACGCCGTTAAGGTAGTTCAGAGGTGGACTTATTATAATGTGTATCAAACCAATTTTAATGCGGCACGTAGGATCTGAAAAATGTTGACTTCCAAGCTATACTTGACCGGAGAAGGACTTGAAAAAATTTTGACGCCTAGGAGGGGGACTTTGAGAATTTTCCACTCTGAACTATATTTTGAGGATGATAGGAGGGAGAATTATTAAGCAAAATTATTATGCACCGGTATTTTAGAGTTCGGTAGCTTACGTACTTGCACCTCGCAACTTTGACTGCCGGTGCCGATGCGACGCTACCAAGGAAAAATTCACGAGTCCTTTAACGAAGTTGAATGAGGGGAGGTAAGGAGCCTGTTTTATAGGGTATTTTTAAAGGCCCCTTTCCGAATCTCGTGAGGTTTGAAGCGTTGTATATCTAATTATTTAAAGGAGCAATATTGTAAGCTGATACTGAACATACAGTAAACTGGATTTGAACTAGGCTAGGACCCCTTCTTGTATTATACTCGATAGGAGAGGGACTTGGAAAATTTTTACCTCCGAACTAGGTATGATGGGTAGGGGACTTGAAGAATTTTTGACCTCTGAGGTTTTCCGGCCGCTGGGTTTTTTGTTTTTTCCGCAAAGACCCCCTGATAAAACAGGTTTCCTGTTAACATTTGCAATGGCTTCTGGATTTTTGAGCTACCAGCTTTTGGGATTCACTGACTCCGCTCGTTCGCTTCCCTCCTTAGTCCAGTATGTCTAGTATACTAGGCCTATATAATGGAAGCTAAACGTCAAAAGTTGATAGGGAGCCTATGGGAGGGGGGCGGAAAGAAATACCGCGCGCTGTTTGACCAAAAACTTTGAAAAATGTCGACTTTTGAACTATTTATGATAGGTGGCGGGCATCAGACCGTGACGTCACAGGGTCGAGGTCGATTGACATTACCAGATCATGACGTCATAGGGTAGGCCTGGATGACTCATTAGACTCTAAAGGCACTGAGGTGGGTCGAATGACGTCATCAGATCGTGACGTCATAGGGTTGGAGGTTACCAACTGCTCTCTTATCATATATTTCTCAGAGGTCTCTAAGTTCCTTTCTTATAATATAAAAAGATGAAGGATTTCTTGGCGTTGCCAAAAATATAAGGATCATGTTTCATGTCTTTTCGCCAGTCGTCTTAAGCTCTTCATAGTTTAAAAATTTCCGAAATTTCCAGCTTCTTGTTCTAGTGTAAGTCTACTTTAGAGTATTTTAGGCTGACTGCTTTCTGGGACTCTTTCGCGGCACTCGTTTGATGTAGTATAAGTCTACTTTGGAATATTTCAGGCTAATGAGCCTTCTTGGTCTAATGTAAGTCTACGTCAGTATATTTCAGGCTGATGAGATTACTGGGTCTCACTCGCTTCTTGGTCCAGTACAAACAAGTCTACTTTAGTATATTTCAGGCTGATGAGTTTTTCCAGAATTATTTTTGATTTTATCTATATTCTATTTTATTTTATTTTATTTTTTGGTTCAATTTTTTTTTTATATTTTTTTTTTTGAGAGAGGATGATACTCGCAAATTTCTCAATGACCACCCAGACATTTATTTTTATTTTCAATTTTATTTTATTTTATTTTTATTCCATTTTATATCATTTTATTTATTTTTTATTGATTTTTTAATTATTTTTATTTTATTTTATTTATTATTTATTTTTATTTTTATTTCATTTCATTTTTTTTCAATTTTTTTTTATTTTATTCTTCTCTTATTATTTTTCTTTTATTTGACCAAAATTCTTTCAAGTCCCAAGGTCACTGCCGTACGCCCAGACAATTTTCAAGAATTAGGGGGTAGAGAAAAGACATGAAACATGTCATTATATTGCTTAATTCAACCCATAGAACAGGTTCCCTGCATTCCTCGTTTAACTTTGTTGAGAAAATTGTCGTTTTTCTACAAGTCTTTAATGTAGGTCAAGGTCATCGATGAGGTCATAAAGCATCACATTACGTTACGCAGATTACTGACCAATTATATAGCTTAGCTCAACCCATAGAACTTATTCAACTTCTTCGAGAAAGCTGTCGTTCTTAACAGGAAACCTGTTTTATCGGGAGAGGGGGGGGGGGTCTCCCGAGAAAAAACGTCCGCCGTCTGTCCGGCCGGCGACCGGTAGCCGGCAGAGGTCAAAAATCTTCCTCCTATAACCTATTTTAAGTCTTCTCTTATCATAAATACTAGTATAAAGCTAATATACCACAAGGAGGAGTTCTAGCCTAGTTCAAGTCAAATATACTATGAGCCAGATATGCAACGCTTCAAACATCATGAGACTCAGAAGAGGCACTTCCAAAATACTTCATGAAACAAGTTCTCTGCCTCTCTTATTAAACTCCCTTGAAGAACCCTTGAATTTTTTTACAAGTATTTAAAGTAGGTCAAGGTCATTGATGAGGTCATAAAGCATTACATTACGTCACGCAGATTACTGACCGACTTTTATACCAAGTTTTATACTTCATTAATTATACATTTTACTAACAGACCTGTAACTAGGGGAGCTGGAGGCAATACCCCCCTGAAACTTTTTTTGACCCCCTCAAAGCATATCGGCAGAGTATGATTTTTATTCGTGGAGTCAGTTTAACTGTTTTAGCTCTAGAAAAATTATTTAAAGATTATAGCTGACGACTCATCATATATCATTTCATTCTTGCCTCCATTTCGCCCCACCTAAAAAAGTTGCTAGTTATGGGTCTGTATACAAAGTTATATGCGTGTACTGTATACTAGGCCTATAATGAAAGTCAAACTTTCATGGCAGCCTAGTATACAATCGTTATATCGACGTAATCGAAACTGACGTATCGATCTTTCATCTATATTCCTGTGCAAACGATCCGAAGACATATCCAAAATTCAACAATTTCTATAAAGTAAAGAAATTTTTTTTTTTATACCTCCCATCCCCTCTTCATGTGGTTTCCCAAAGGTCGAAATTTTCCCGAGTCTTCCTCTCAATACACCGAGATCGATAGTAGGAATTGAAAAAGATAAATATGTGTGGATCGTTTTTCCTTTCTTGCCCCATTTTTTTTGGCTGATGATGGAAAGTATGACAAATATGGATTAGACAAAAGGAAAAGAAATTCTCTTTTGGACGGAACTATAGGATGTGAGGACGGTAATAATTCGATCCCACATTTCGCGTCACATTCTACCGAAGCGTAGCGGGCGGTGTTGGCACTTTGCGGCCCGCAGATGACCTTTTTGCGGCCTGTGTGTCGAGTCGAGACATCCTTTTTGCAGCCCATGTGTCGAGTTGAGACATCCTTTTTGGGTGCCCATGTGTCGAGTTGAGACATTCTTTTTGCGACCGAAAATGACGATGAGTTGCAACTGCTGCAAAAGTATAATTTACTTATCTTCTGGCATGCACGTCATTCTTTTCTCAGGATGATTGATCGTACGTCTTCATAGTGTTGCATCTTTTTATGTTTGACCTTGTAATTTCGGATGAGCGAAAGAAAGATTGGATGAATGAATGAATGTAGTCACCTTCCAGTAGAACGATAGGGTGTAAAGCATAATATATGAAATTGATGGTCGGTCATACATTGGAATCGGACCTGTAACATAACCATTCTCGTGATGATAATTTGATGCGTCAGGCAATATCCAACTCGTGCAAGCGGAAGGTGACTGAGGATTTGTTCGAAAAACCGAGTAAAATTTTGTGTAAAGAGATGACGGAAACTGCGCTTGAGGTACTGAATGAGCATGACCGAACTCAAATTCGCAAGGCCATCCACAGCGCGAGGGCGAAGCTGCGACCACCTTTACCGACGAATCGAGGATAGGTGCACGACAATTTGCAATAAAATTGGCCGCAATCTGGTTGTTTTTAATTATCAACTTGGCCGCAATCTGGTTGGTTTTGTTTTTTCAGTTGGCCGCAATATGGTCGTCTTCAGGCCGCAAAGTGGACGTTTTTTGCACTTTGGGCCGCAATCTGGATTCAGCCGTAGCGGGAGTCAAAATTCACGATAGTTGAGTATGACTTCCGGTCCCACATAGGGTTTTGTCGCTAATTTCAAGCATTTCTAGGTGAATGATAGATCCAGGAGGAAATTAAATGTATCATGGTTGGAGGGAGATATGGGTCGTTAGAATGGGAGTTGGGGATGCTGATCTGAAGATGCTTTTATGATTGTTCCACAGAACTGAATTGAAGGCAGTTTCGGCAACTTTAGCATACTAGCTGTCCTAAATTTATTCTTACAACACACGTTTTCTCGATTAATATGAGTTCTCACACGTCTAGATGTTCAGTATGATTTCCAATTGGGGGTGGTCGGAAAGTATAAATTTATTTGTGACATGTGTACGCTTTATGCCGAAAAGAAACAAGAGTCGATTTAGCGACGGAAGTTGAGTTTCTTCTCTCAGTACTTGCATTTCTGCTAATCTCAAAAAGACATTATCATCATGATCGTTTTCACGCGTTCGTAGTTCATGTAGTTTTTGGGACGATGACTGGTCGATCGGAACCACATACGGGTTATTGTCCAATACGTTCACTTTCATCCAGAGGACAAGTACAATATTAATGGTGTCAATTCCAATTTTATAGTCCTCTGGTATAGCATCCGTCGTTCATTGTGTAAATAATTGCTGCACAGTACGTGAGGTCTACCTTGTTCATTATTTGAGCGTTTATTGCGACAATATCTCATTCTGTTCTACGAATTTAATGCAATCAATCAACTATAACTCGTAGACTTTTAATTCATTTTAAGACGTGCATTTCCACGCGGATTCAAAATTAGTGTAAAATCTGTGATCTTCTTCGTCGCCAAAGAGGGAGAACTCTTGTGAATGTACGTACATCAATTTTGCACCCTATTTATAACTAAAGAAGAACAATTGTGTATCCTCCTACCGCAAGGATGCTTGAAAACTCCCTATAGGTACATAGAGAAGGTAAAAGTGAATGCATCAATCGAAATCACTCCACATCACTTCTTTAAAAGTATCCCTTCATCGATAGCGGGCCAGCGTTATAGGAGTGGATAAATACAGGATACGCTCCGCAGGACAAAAAAATATGGTAACAACATTCGCGATCGCAAAAATTTTTAAAACACTTTCTCGCGGTTTCGTATAAACACACCTGTTAGACACGAGATTTGAGACGTGTCATATCGTGAAAATAACGCGGACGGTTTATTCGAAATAGCGTCAACGGGGTTTGCGATATCATCATGAGAAAATATACGAGATTTCGCTCTGTATTTTTGTAAAGAGGAGCCAAATGCGACTAGTTTTCAAGAGTACAAGCGATAGTGTTATGTTACCCGATCGCGAAGAGAGGAAGAGGAGAAAGCCCTTCTATCGTATGCGTAAATATAAAGATACGCAGGAAATTGGAAGTAAATAAGAGAACAAGAATGAAAACGAGAGAGAGAGAGAGAGAGAGAGAGGAGAAAAAGGAAGACATCATAGAGAATATTATATCAATATTACGTATTACCGCACCGAAAAGGAGAAAACCGAATTATTTCCCATACATGCATGTAAAAAAGATATAGAAATACGCGTTCATAGAAGAGTTGGAGTAAGTATACCGGTCTCGGTTTGGTCCAAGCATCATCATCACATTCGCGAATTTAATTCTCACCTGAGAAGGAGGAAAAGGTTAATGAAAGCCGAAATAACCAAAACCAGTCTATTACCTAATAAAACAATAGCCTTGAGACGAGACGCGCAAAAACAGACAACAAATCATGCGGTGGTAAGCTGAAACTAATAATAATGAAAAATTCGTTGTATACATTCCCCATCACACACAGCGATGCACGTGTATATTCGAATATGTTCGAGTAAAAGTATATTATTATAACTTATAATACATACAGAGTAGATACAGAATATTCGCCAATAATGTGTAACTTCTTCGTGGGGACCGATAGCGTGACGTGATATTAATTTTTGGTACGTCCGACTGGAAATTCGTGTTTCAAATTCTTGGCCTATTTCTCCTACACAGACGCACACTCATATATACTGAAGAATGGACGAGGAAGTCTTTCGTAATCGATGGACAGTGTTTTTGAGTTTTTCGTTGGAAACAGGGAAAATTGAACGGTTCAACGACTGCTAGAAAATGCGTTTCCGGAAATTACAATAGTAAATTAGCAGGCAACATACTTTCGTCACAAAGATGGTTTTTCTTTTCGATCACACGTTCTAAAGTGATTCATACTTGTTGAAGTCAATGCACACTCCTCAGTCTGGTTTCGCTGAATAGCAAAATCACGGCATTTCGAACGAGTACGAGATTTTTAACAGACCTGCCCAAGCGTGAGTCATATGTTCGCGGCTTTCACCGATGCGTTATTCGATAAACGTTCTTCCCTAATTCGAGAGTAACGCAGCCTCGTTTAATTAAATATACGATTTTGTGACTTTCAATATTCTCATGATTGTCCTCGTGTCGTAAGGCTCGCCATCACCATACTCCATACGTCACTCTTCCCAAGTCTCATCCGAGTTCATTACATGGCGGATATATTTGGGGAAATTCACGGCTTCACCACATGAACAAAAAAAAGTTCGAATCGCGTAAAGAAGGATGAAATTTTTGAATCAAACTTACCTTTCTGTCTTGATGGATGAAATGATGACGAAACGGGGGCGAAAAAAAATTTCACTCTGGCAGCGGTGGGATTCGAACCCACGCCCTTATCAGACTGGTGCCTAAAACCAGCGCCTTAGACCACTCGGCCACGCTACCTTTCTGGCTGTCGCCATCAAATTTTTCTCGTACTTGTACAGAAGTAGAATGTAATTTCTCCTTTTCAAGTCGCAAAACTGATTTTCTTGCAATATTCTTTCTTACTCTTATGCATATGTTAACTTTGTAACTGTATGACTTTTCTTCAACTTTCGAACTCTCCAACGCTTTGAAGTCCACGGGAACTACGGAAAAAAAATGAAACATAATACAACCCGTTGAACATCAGATGGGAAAATTCGATTTCCCCAAGGGGACATTGTGGGGATTATGGGGGTATTTTACATACATAATGAAGACATGAAACGGGAGTTTTTATCATGGGTACATCAATAGTTCAACGTGATTGAATCATTTAACCCGGAAAATTTTACAATTTATTTTCTCGGTCCAACTATATGGAATAGGACTGAGAAAGAGGGACAAATAGGTTTCCTGACTTTCTTCTGGCTTCTCTCCGGTTTTAAATTGTTTCTTTCTTATACTCTCTTATTTATCTTCGAATATCAATCGCTAACTTTACAGCTATAAAAGGACTTTTTTATTCGTCAAAGTGAATATAGTCTAACCTTGGTTGAAATTATAATTCAAATTTATTAAAATTTATTTATAATTACAAAAATTTTTTAATACTTATCAATAAAATTATTAATCATTATATTTATTATTATCTGAATTATTATTTTTTTGTTTTTTTTTTTAATACATATACTTGATTCACGAAAATATTTTAATTTATTTTTTAATAAAAATTTTCATTTAAATTGAATTTTTTAATATCATTAATAAATCTAATTATTTTATTATCATCAAGTATTACTCTTATAATTTTTATAAAAATAAATAAAAATAATTTATTTAATAATAAACACATTTTTTAAACAATTATTTCAAGAATTTATTTTATTATAATTCAATATTTAGAATATATTTGAATTTTAATTCAACTAATTCAATTTTGTTTTCATTTTTTATTTAATAACTTTATTTTATATAATTCATGTAATTTTAGGAACATTCAAAATAATTATTATATTATTAATGAAAATAATTTTTTTAAATAATTTATTTATTAAAATAATATTTATTTGTTGATATTGACATTTTATTGATTTTATTTGAATTATTATTTTTTTTTATAATTTATTAAATTAAAATAAAATATTTATAAATTGTAAATTTATAATAAAAATTTCATCAAATTTTAATATGAAAGTTTAAATTTTGAAATATTAATTTTGGAGGTTAAAGAAAAATATTCCTATATTAATTCATCATATTATTAAATAAATCATAAATATATTGATAATAATATTTAAATAAAATTTATTAAAATTATAAAATAATTATTTTGTAAATAATTAAAACTTGAATAATTCTAATATTTAAAAATGATTTTTATATTAAATTTTAAATTTAAATATTAAATAATTATGTTTAAATTATATTTAATTCTTTCGTGTAATAATATAAAATTTAATTATGATTAAATCCAATCTAATTTACATCGATCTAGACTCAAATCATATAATAAAATTTCAATCGAACAGATTAATTTTATAAAAATTCTTTTAATATGTAATTTTATTAACTCAACATCGAGGTATTGAACTAAAAATAAATTTTAATTATCCTGTTATCCTTGAAGTAATTTTAAATTTATAATTAACAAATTATTAAAAATATTATTTTTCATTACCCCAATAAAATTTAAAAATTGAATAATAATTTATAAATAAAATTTTTAAGGTCTTTTCGTCCATAATTAACATTAAATTATTTTCAATTTAATAATAATTTATATAAATTTATTTAATAAAATAGTTATTTATTTAATTCATCCATTCATTCCAGTTATTATGCTACCTTTATATAATCAATATATTACAACAATTCAATTAATTAATCATTGAGCAGAATATTTTTAATATATGTTTTTAATAAACTAATAAATAAAAATTTTTGTTAAATTCATTAAATTAACTGCTATAATAGTGCAAAAACATTGAACAAACTTACAAACTGATATTGATCAATGAAAAAAAAACTTGTAACCTACTTCATGAACTGCTCGGAATTGCCTTCATTAACTGTGTTATTGTTAATTGAGGCAAAACCTGTTTTATGGGGATTTCTTATCGGATACAGTTCAATGTTCCAATTTTTTCCAAATCCTTTTCTCATCATGCATAGTTCAAGAGTCGATATTTTCCGAAGTCCCCCTCTTCACCTATACTTCGAAGGTCAAAAATTTTCCAAGTTCTTTTCCTATCCATATACCCCGAAAATCGAAATTTTTTCAAGTCTCCTTGCTATCATAAATAGCTCGGGGGTCAAAATTTCTTCAAGTCCTACGTTTTGTCAGACGACCCCCTCTTCTCAGTTCCAATTACCCCCCCTCCCCCCCAATAATATAACAGGTTTCCTGCTGATAGGTTAGTGAAAAAAGAAGGACACAACAGAGAAAAAAAAATTGGATATTGCACAAAGCAAAAGCTTTATATTTTCTGAAATGTGAAAGTACATGTTCATTTTTGTTAATTCGCAGCGATTGTGGTTTTTACTCTTCGCACTCCATAAGTGTTGTTACCCTACTGTAGGTACCTTAGTATGAAAGATTTTTTAAAAATTGTAAAAAATTGAAAAATCCGCTCTCAGAAAAATGATACTTTTCAAAATTTTTCATAGCTTTTAAAAAATTGTTTATCCGAGCCAAGTTGCAGTTTCTTTCTCCATGGTTTTTTGAAAATTGTTAATAATTTGCCGTACGACTCTACTTTATTTCTAGTTTCGTTGAGACCCAGATCGTTATGCACCTGGGGAAGACTTGACCAATCACCAACTTTTGTGAGACGGTCAAATACTTCTTTTTTTGGGAGCATTTTACTAGTCTTTGCCGAGCCCTAAGCCCTAATTTGAAATTTTGCAAGTGTCACCCCCTTCACCCTCATTACCCCATAGGTGATTCAGAAATTCGAGCCCCTCCACTCTCGTTACTCCGTGGTTGATTCAAAAATCTACGAGTTCATCTCGCCCAGTTTATACTCAGTTTAGCTATAGCTTAGCTGGAATAAACCTAGCATACAAAGTTCAGTGCTGCCAGATAATAATTTCGAAAATCCGTATCCGCCTTAAAAACAGATTTCTTCGGACTTTGATTGATCCATTGATATCAATCAGGAGAAAGGTATCTTTTATGAGAGTAGCTGAGGTACTTTTCCCTTGATCGACTCGACTGAATACTGCAGTTTCAGCCTGTAACAAACAGGAAAAAAGTATCTCTCATACGAGTGTCTGAGGTACCTTTCCCTTGGTCGCAAGAAATCCGTATTGTACGTAAAATGTATATAAAAAGAGAAACCCGTATCATTCTCGAAGACCAAAAATCTGTACATCTGGCATCCTAGCATACACTACAGTATACTATATAATGAAAAGATTAGGCTCATACGAGGTCCACGCTCTTGCATATCAAGTTTAAACATACCAGGTCTAGGCTTTTGTTATACTAAGCTTTTGCTTCAAAAACTGCATAATAGGCTTATACTAGGTCTAAGTTTCCTATTTCTTGTTTTGTGATAGGTTCAACTTCCATTATGTAGGCCAATATATGATTCAGAATCGATACACAATATATTGGTGTTGAACTAGGCGAGGACCTCCCGGATTTTAAAGGTCTTAGATTAAACTTTCACTAGATGAGGAACGATGGCAAACTAACGTCGAACCTCAGCTCTACCCGTGTGTCCGGGCTTAGGCTAATTATCTAAAATACAGTATACTGAAGTTGAACTAGGCTCAGACCTCCTCTTGTATCTATCCTAGCTTTATACTGGGATTATACTGGTCTTGAACGAGACCAAGAAGTGGGGCGAACGAGCGAACGCAGAGAGCCCAGAAAGCTAGGAAAGTAAGAGAACTCTTTCTCCGTGTCACAAATGTAGATACTTTAAACTATACCAAGCATTGGTCAATGTTCCCACGCTGTTCGTGTCTTGCACTCCGATCAATGTTTGACAGCCGCCTTGCTTTGAGAGTTTTTCCGACGAGTACAGCAATCGTCGGTGTGGCGTATGTTACATCATGTTTTTGGCTCAGTGCGTTGACCATTCCGTAGCATTTGTGAGAGAATTTCTTGAGCGTTCTGAAGGATTCATTCGGTTTCCTTTGTAGCCTTACCGATTGAACTCGTCGATCAGAACGTCGCTTTCTCTTTGGCATGAAATATGTTTTCTAGGATACTTTGTTGGACGAATTTCGACCACCTACCATTGCGTAGTCACACTTTGATGGAAAGGCTCTTTCTTTTTTACCGTGGGTGGCCTTTCTGCAAGTAAATGTTCCATCAATTATAATCATTCTCTTTTTGATTTCACGCTAAAAGCACTACAAATGTTTTTCAATCGCTTGTTGTGATGAACAGCAACTTTTAGCGGGAATAATACTCTCAGTGTGAAAATAAAGAGACGATGATTTATTCTACGTAAAACTTTTATTGATCTGTCGTTGAAAAATACAAATCCAATCAACCTTTTGGACGCGTGTTTGATGGGAGAAGCGCCAACGGATTTCGCGTAGTTTTCTCTGTCCCAGGACTTACAAGGTTTGGTAATTTTCTCACTCGCCTACGCTTGCTTTGTTTTGCCAACGATGTCTCCAAATTCAAACACTCACTCACAAATTTTGTTGAGGGATATACAATTCTGTCCTTTCTAGCGCTCTTTTGTCGAGCAATTCAGTGAATTTATGTCTGTCGTAGGCAGAATGGAAAATCCGGCATTTTACAAACTGCCTTAGGGTAAATGAAAAGAGCCGGCGAAATGGAAAATTTTATTCAAATTTTTATTCAGCCTGATTATTTTTAGGCAGATTATTAAGAGCCTACGCAATGTTAGGCTAAATGGAAAAAAAGGGATAACAAGGAAAGACGCGTGCATTGTAGGTGAGTGTCAGGTGTACATGAATGTAATACACACGAGTCCCAATTTCTAACATCATTAACAGAAATGGTCCAAGTCTCCCTCCAACCGTATATTATGACAAAGGACTTGAGAAAAATTTCAACTTTCGACTCTGTGACGTCACGATCCGATCATAGATCATTTAACATTTTTCGAAGGACGGGAGCCTTGAGAAAATTTTGACTTCCGATCCTATGACATCATAAAATAACGTCAAAATGGTCTACGTTGAACCTTGGCAGAAATAGTCTAAGTTCTGCTTTTATCATACAGCTGGATGGAGGGATATGACATCATGGGCCTGTAAAATTTTTCCAAGTCCGAAGGATTTGAAAAAATTTTGACTTTCGACCCTTTGACGTCATAAGTCAGTGAAATGTTTACAATTCCGACTGACTTGAAAGAATTTCGACTTTCGAGTCACGTTATAGGATAGGAGAGGGACTTTGCAAAATTTTCACTTCCGAACCTGTGACGTTACGATCTTATGACGTCATAAGTCACTAAAATCTTTCCAGTTTACTCAAGGTGGCATTCTAGCGCTCCATGTAACAATAAGTGATACCATGTTCCCTTTTTTAAATTAATACTTTGACTCTGGTTTACCAACCGTGTATGAATCTTTCTCCATTTAGCCTAACACTGCATTAGGCTCTTTACAATCTGCCTAAAAATAATCAGGCTGAATAAAAATTTGAATAAAATTTTCCATTTCGCCGACTCTTTTCATTTAGCCTAAGGCAGCTTGTAAAATGCCGGATTTTCCATTTTACCTACGACATATCCATGTCTCTCTCCTATCGCCTATAGCTCGGAGGCCAAAATTTTTTCAAGTTCCCCTCCTATCACCTATTCAATTTACCCTCCCATAAAACAAGTTCCCTGTTAGAAAATTTCTGACAATCGGTTCTCAATTTCATTTGAACCATTAGGATAAGATTTAGGTAACTTTGTAAGCAAAAGACATCTTCCCGATTCCACTTCTTCAAACTAGGAATCAGGACAAGATTCACCGATATTACCACTCAGCCAGATTCTGGTTTGTGACTTTTACGATCTATTAAAAAAATTGGTGTGCCGTAAGGTCCATAATATTATAATAAGAAAGAACGCGTCAATTTGGGAAATGCGGGTCTCAATTTAGATTGAGTCGTTAATACATTTGAAAACGATTTCCAAGGCAATTTCTTGTACACCGGGAGGTTGATACCGCTTCTGTAAAGTCGAGTCGATCAAGGGAAAAGTACCTTCGTCACTCATATGAGAGGTACCTTTTTTCTGATCGTTGTTGATAAATTAGTTAAAGTTTGTAGAAATCCGTTTTCCAGGTCTTGGAAAGATGACGGCTACGGATTTTTGAAAATATTATCTGGCAGCGTTGCATATTGCCAGATCTACGGATTTCTGTTTCTCGAAACTTTTCCCTAGATTTTACGTGAAATGCGGCTTTTGTGCTCAAGGGAAAAGTACCTTGGTCACTCACATAAGAAATATTTTTCTCCTGGTCGTGCAGGCTGATACCGCGTAACGTTGAGTCGATCAAGGGAAAAGCACTCAAGTTACCAAAGTGAAAGATACCTTTCTCCTGATCGTTATTGATAAATTCTCGGAAAACTGTTTTTCCTTCGGTTGTAAGGTTTTCCTGTTGCATTTTTTCGATCAAGATTAGCTGATTTGTTTCCACCATGGAATATGAAAACAGAAGAAGATCAAGAGCGTCTCAAATTGGAGGACTCGTGAAAATTGAAAAATTTGAAAAGTTGATAAGAGAGGAAAGGATGAAAGAATCAAAATGTTACAAAAAGTAAAAACCTTCTGACCAGGATTGTGAGGAGGAAAATGGATTCCACAAATTAGAATAGGTAAACCAGAATTTTCAATATTAAATTTTTTTGTTTCACAATGTCTGTGGAAGATTTTCAAATCCTTCAAAAATCTGAACCTCTCTTCCAAGATTTTCACCATGCGAGTGATTTTGTACGACTCTCAATTCAATGCTCTTGTATTCCTCCCTCTCGTCAAGGCTGCCTCCGACTTTTATCCATCATATTTTCTTCTTTATAAGAGTATCGTAAACTGAGAACTAGATAATTCATTCATTAGATTTTGAAGCTAAACTTCGCTATTTGTTTCAGGACAAAGATTGAGAATCATGATTTAAAGAGATTTGACGTGGAAGTCAATCATTTCGTTTTCTTCGTTGGTGCACATTATAACCCTGCGATTGGTTACCGTTCATTTTCCTAATTTTTTCGGCGTCTCGAGTTACCCTTTCTTCTTTGTCTTCAATCTTAGAGATTCACGAGCAAATGATCGTAAAGGCATCACCTCGCCCTGCGCGAACGATTCTCCCTGTCTGCCCTACAAAGACGCGAAAAAAAAAACCGAGCACATCTTTTCAAATTCGTGTTATCTGACACCTGTAACAACGACTTACTCGCACTTTTGAAATTTTCGCCAGCCCGTTAACGGCGTAGATGGCGTTCGTGCGTATTTTTTTCTTTCTTCTTTCACTCTCCCCTTTACCTGGGCTCTGTACATACAAAGTAATAATGTACAATATAACCGTCGCAGCATCCCTTAACGTTCTCGAGGTTAGTCAACCGATTGAAAGGCACGTAATTAATGTACGATAAATACGAGGGTACGTACAGAGAAATCTCTCGCGGAACCCTTTCACATAAAATTCTTCATCTTGGACGAATTTTTCGGTTATACGTATGTTATTGTCATTTCAGACATCGAACGGTGCAAGATTTACACACGACGCGACGCTGTACTGTACCATTTAATACTCGCATATATGCGAAAACCTGTTGCCGAACGATTCTTAGAAAAGTTATCATCGAGAGCGCTGTTTTTATACTGTTCGTACACAATATAACTAGTGATTTACCTATCGTTTAAGTCTGGATAAACTGCGCGATACTGATGAGCAAATTCTTCTTCTTTTGCGTTTTTTTTTTCTTCTTCTTTCCTCTCTTTTAATTTTGCTCATCTCCGCCCGCGCGCGATATTTGCCGCGGCGAATAAAATAATTCCGTATATCGTATAATTAGTTGGATACTTCCGTTCTGAGATTTGGCCGACATTCTTTGGACGCGGCGATGCGTCCGAAGGCCAGGTGCTCATTAGCGGGAGCGCCGATCGCGTAATATTGCGCGAATCGAGGGTGCCGACGCGAGAAAAGACGATAAAAATCGAGCGTGTGCATGTATGCCCGCAGACTACGACGATGACGACGACCGCGACGACGACGAATAGACAGGCGCGCGTGTATCCGAAGAGCCTGAGGGACTTCCAACTTCTGGTCGGCGCCTTCAAAAAAACAGGAGAGCGAAGATAAGAGGAGAAAAAAAAAGAAAAAAAAAAAAACTAGCGAAAATTATTCTTCGGTGAAATTGGCCTTGGATAGAGTAATAATAATAAGTGTTCGACAATATTTCGTCGTTCGCGAAAATGATGACTATACTGCACATAATGCCGCAGATGTAAACGCGTATATTCCCACGGTGGTGAGGCAGATGCGAAACATAAGAGTTTAGCGGACTGAAAAATTGTTTTCCTGCTCAAATAGAATGTGCAAGATTGTGATGCGGTATCGAGGATACAATTCATTTTTGATTTTTCTCGCGTGTCCACGAATATTTTCATCGATCGTAGCAGTTATGTATCATTTTCACGCCAGCCGTCGTCCTCTTCCTACAAGCCTGCTGCTTCCGAAGTGATTACTCAGTATCGACAACCCTCTCTCGAACGGGTCAGAGATCGATATAATGTATGACCATTTGGTTATTTTTTCACCCTATAGTCATGTTTGGTCACTTCACGTCAATCATCTCCCGTTCCTCTTCTGAGAAATCAAAAAATGTGAATCTTTTGAATATATATGGAAATTGTATCACTTCGAACTTTTTTCAAAATGTTGGGTTTATGAGAACTAACTGTGGAAAATATTTTTGCACGTCCCTGTAAATTCATGATGAATATAATTGTGTAATATGTCACTCAATATTCTCGCATCTTAGCGAATCCTTTGTAAGTCTATTCAGGACGCGTGACGGGTACTTTTTTTTAATCGAGTGTACCTTCAAGAAATCCTCAAAGTTATATTTGTCAACACTGTACGCTTAGACGTAGCTCGGACTAATAATTCGTACGCAAGGTGTGTAGACGTTGGTTCGTATCTAGAATACACTCACAGTATTGTCTCCACCAAAAGATGACAAAAGCCAACGACAGTAACCCCACTGTGTATACCTAGAACTAATTCTCGTCCTGCAATACACTGCATCATTCGTACTGCCGAGAGAGTTGTGCAGTACAGTGCAGTGTTATTTTTAAACGCTGTATTCGCGCGTTCAAGTTTCATCTCACATAATTCTCATCTGATGAGATGACGGATTGAGTGCTGGTCATCGAATCCTACTGAGTGCAACCTTTTAGTTTCTAGATCACATTTCCGTTGTTCCATAGCATAAGATACTCTTAGATCAATCTAACCCCGCTTTGATTTCCATTTATCTCCCTGAAGGACGCATCATTTAGGCCCAGAGCTTCGAGGAATTTTATCGCCTCGGAGACGCGCCTCGTCTGTAACTTTTCACCATGACCTCAGAGTCCTCGTTCCTTTCAAAAGGACACGTCATTTGTGGGTCGACACCGGAAGCCCTTAAGCTGTGAGGTATTTTGTGGACGCCTCGATTTGGAAAAATCAATTCGAAATTGATTCAAGATCGACGTTTATTTCAGGTTGATTTGAAAACGATCAGCGTGTACATTTTCAGAAAAGTAAAAATCGACTCGCAGTCGACGCAATATTTGTAAGAATCTGACCCGAAATCGACGTTGACCAGGGGCCAATTTCAACAATATGTCGACGCAATTTCGAAGACTTTCACAGAAGTCGGTCCTCGGTTGACTGACTTCAATTTTCGATCGACATCGAATGTAGATGCGTCAATTTATATACTGGACAGGACTTCTTGCGGAAAAATTTCCAAGATTCATTACCCTTGGAAACACGTGCGCATTCGCTGGAAATCTTGGTCCCCCTCTGGGAAGATTTTTAATGTCTAAAAATATATCCGTTTATTTAAAAACGATCACACCGGACATGATTCAATCAATAGAAATTCCGTAGAGGAAGAGAATAAAGCATACAGGGAGAGACGGTGATAACGAGAAAAAGTTGAACAAGGAACAAAATGTCGAAGACGTGGAGACGAACAAGCTACACAAATGTTCTAACAAAAGAATCGAGATCGAGTTTATTATGTACTATATGAGACTATTTGATTGTCTAAATCAAGAGAAGATATCTCGTGGATTCTTCACAAGTGAGTTATAAAAATTTTTATCTACATGGAAAGAGGATGTTGCTCGTTTCCATGATCGCTACGTGCATTTACTCGCTTTGTGGGGAGAAGTGACAGGCATCGCACTGCGAAATAATTCAGAGTAACGAATAGGGAAGATATTGAATGCCACCAAAGCGTCATTAATCGAGTAAAGATACATTTCAAGTTATTTTCATATTTGTGATGCATTTCAACTTTTCTGATTCAATCGAATATGTAAACTGAATCAGCTCCCAGTGGATTATGCTGTATCTCAATAAACGAATAGAATTGGATTATTTTTGCTGATTTTAGGTGCTCAAGTAGATCTTCACTGAATGTGTCTCTTTAACGAATAATTCTTTGTTTAAAGGTCAGAAACTTCCACGTGTATGTCTTCACCTATTTCCCAACTTCGAGGATACGGGCAGTATCGTCAGTTTTGCTTTATAGGTGGTTCTAATAACCGAATTCCAGAATGTAGTTCATTTTCTTCCATGGACAGGTTAATAAAGGCTCATCGTATTTGAAAATTCGATCTTTCCTCCCCCACCCGATTGTAAATCTCATTTTCGCGAACTTTTTTCATTCGCCACATTCTATTTTGGTGCTGGTTTTCCCAATTCAATTACAGGATAAATTTATCGAATTCTTCCAGTCTATCATCACACACTTTTTGGAAAATGAACCTTCCAACAAACATAACGATCTACTCATTACCTGCAAACAAGAATTCTGATCGTCCTTGCCCGTCAGACCTTACTCTATTATTTCTACCTTTCACTAGGTCTCAAGTCCGCAACCTCCTGCCTCTTCTGCAACCAGCTATCCTCGTCTATGCCGTACATTTTTCATCTCTCCACTAATAGAGCTATCTGCAACTTGCGCGATGCTCATCAGTATTGAAGATTCCACTCGTCTTACTCTGTACCCACCTACACAGGAAAACACACACAAAAAATCAATTATTTTTTGCAGTGTACAAATAATCTTTCTTTCTCGTCATTTCTGATATCCTACGCTCACAACATAATCAGCTGTTTTCTTTTGAATACAAAATCGGGAGGTAAAAGTATGCAGCAAGATAGCAAAGGAAAGTTTCCAAACGGCGATTCTCTTCGCGAATAACTTCTCCGATTGTTTCAGCCAAACTGAAAATTTTTCGAACCAAACAAAACGTAAACCCGGTAGAAGTTAACAAAAAGCACGAACCGCGACTCTTGTTGTAATTATTGTAGAACGAGTAAACGTTTTTGTTTTTTCTAAAGATTTTCTTCTGTCCATTTGCACTCGTTGTGTACTACGTACGAGTAGTGGTCGAGTTTACCACGAGCAAGTTGTGCACCGCATTTTTTGCGAACGAGAAGAGAAAGCGTCACGTCCTTTCTACTCGCGTAGTCGAGGGAAGCGTACGACATTGTACCGCATACGCGTACGTACGGCGGTATTTATGCAGAATAGACCAGGAAACTAGAGGACGCGAAGAAAGCCAAAAAGAAGGCAGAAAAAACGACGAAGAAGAAGAGGAAGAAAAACAAAGGGTGTACAATACTACACGACAGTGGACCCTAAGCTAAGTTAGAGGGTTCGAACCCTTTTACCAATTTATCGGCACGCGTTAAGCACGAGCGGTCACTCTCGACGAGGAGAGAATGCCCACTGTCCACTGCTGCATTATGTATACTCGTACGTACACACGCTGGCCAGACTGATCAAAACCGTAATTATGCAAATCCCTTCTCTTTTGTAATTTCGTTGATAAAGATAATGCACCTTCTTTCCAAGATTCGTGCTTCGTCTTTTTTCCTCCCCCCAACTCGTTCTCGCCTACTATCCCGTCATTAACGAATGCGGCGATTTTTTTTTTTTCTTTATTATTATTATTCGTGCGTATATACATGTTCTTTCAAGGCGTATCACGAACAAAAGGGGTTAAAAAGATCGATTGTACTGCACGTAGTTATTTTGGACACGCGCTACTTCAGAGTTACTCGTGCGTGTTCTTAGCAAGTGGATCAGTGGAGCAGTTTTACATGCATCAGATTCTTATTCGTGGTTCTGGAGTGAGAATTGAAGAAATTTTGACTAGGTCGACAGGAAAAAGGAAATTACAAAAATTTGTTGACTACAGAACTATAACTGAGCCGAAGGAATTTTGATTCATTAAAAAACGTCACGAGTACAGAAAATAATTATTAAATTTTTACACCACGATGAATGAAATTTGTAGGTCTCAATCACCACAAGAAATAGATTTCTAGAATTCGTCGTTATTTCAAATCGCACCGCTTTACGCTATGACGATGATGGCCTCCCCTTTTGAGAGAGTCGCAGTCAAGAAAGAAGAAGTAATTGTTAATTTCCAAGTCGTTACGTTTGCCCTCCCTCTACATCCTCTTCTCATAAAGGTGCGGAGAAGAACTGTAAGTTCAATTATTTTTAATACAGAAAATTCAAAATTCATTGCTGCATTCCTCTGTGGCTAACCATATATCAGCCTCGTCAATAAACCCATAACACCAAACAATATCATTTTCTGACCACCAGCTTTGCTTCACCAGCAGATTTGGATCCAGACCCAAAACTACTCCATCCAAGTCACCGCATAAACGGTTATCAATTGAGTTCACTGCTCAACTGAGCGCCGTATCCTTTGTCTTCTCCATCTCACTTCTTTCACTGATTTAGTCCAGTCATATGACATGAAAAAATTGTGTAAGTATGGAGTGAATAAGGGACAGCTAAAATTTGGCTTATCGTTTTTTTGAAAATGTGGAGAGACAAAAATTGTAGTGCGTCAGAAAATGCATCAATTATGTTCTATAAAAATTTCCCTGCGATGCTCCATTTTCTAATACATGGAGGATGAAGGTTGGGTAATTGTAGATTTAATGCGTCATATTGTGCCGGTCACGCATGACGCAAGCGTCACCTGTATGATGCTTCATGTTCGAGTAAATTCAGGCAAATATGAACTTGTATGTATCTGTACTCATTCACAATGTACTTGGTACTGCATTACCAAACTAGTAAAAAAAGATAGCAATTTCTAAACAAGTGCGACGTTAGCAAAACAAAATAAAGCCGAATGAAGCTACGCACAAGTCGTACATTATTGCATACTTCGCTCTTTCACAGCGTTTTCATACCGATAACCCGCTGGGATTGCTTAAACTGAAATCGGGATCAGGACAATTTGAAAAAATAACTCGGAAGACCATTTGACGAAATTTGTAGAGCGTAAAATAAGAATACATTCTGATGAGAGCGCGACACGAGCAGCAGTTGGCAAGCAAACCACCAGCAAAATCTTGGTTAAAGTACAAAGACTGTGCATTGATATTGCCGATACGTTTTAATTTATATGGCGAGGAAACCGATGTGAGCGAGTATCTGCGAAATGCGGCTCACAACGTTTTTTAGTAAGGCCGCTTCTAAAATTTTCGAGTCAGCCAAATTATGGTGAAGCAAAGTTCCTTATGTGGCAAATTCTCGTACCAGGCAAATTTTCTCCGGCGAATTTTCATGGGGCAAACTTTCAGAATAGCTTCCACCCCCGCCCCGCACCTCTCATCGATTGTCCCGTTTCCTTTGAACGCGATACGAGCACTGACCGGTTCAAAATTACGATCGTTTTTCTAAACTCCACATAATTCCAAATTCTACTTTTAAAACTTGAAATCTTAATAAGACCTAAGAGCTGTAGCCATCGGAGGGTTTACCGGGTGTGCAGAGTGTACAGTTGCACAAGGTGGCAGATTTTTGGGGCAACAAATTTTTCATTTTTTTTTTTTTTGGTTGACATCATGACCACTAACTATGATTATTTATTTTTCAAGGTAGCGTACCAACTATGCATGCATGATTTTGTTGCTATTCAACTGTTCTTTCATTAATTGTCATTATTGAAAATGAAAAGAAAATGTGTGGCGAAGAAAATCGACTAACCAAAAAAAAAATACTTGGTAGGAGTCCTAAAAATACAAAAATTTAATTGTCAAGAAAAAAAAAAGTTCATCACTGTGAGAATTCATATTTCCAGTTATTTGCTCGCTGAAAAACCTGGATAACCGGTAAATTTCCTAGACTGAATAACCAAGTACGGTATTTAAAACCGAGTATTCGGATGAAATACCGGTTAACCGGTGCCCCAACAATGTCTGATCTGTTACTGGACAGACCTGGTCATGACCTGGTCCATGATATACCAATCAACGAAGTAGTTGCTTTCCTATATCTAAGAACCTATTTTGCTGATTTGATAGAGAGCGGCGGTCAGTGACTCAGAGCGTCCAAACTGCGAGGCTGATAGCCTGCAACTTGCGTGTTTCGACTTTTGACGTTTGTTTTAATTGTTTTTTGTCTTTCTTTTTTGTAATCTTGTTGCTTGAAGTGAAAAATTCGAGTACACGACCACAATTCCACAAAACACAAGTTTATTACGCTCCAAAGCCGGTTCATTACGCCCCGGAACCGCTATGTAGCCACGCTTTTTAGCGCTCCTGGTGGCAAAAATGTAAAATTTTTGAGCTCCTGTTAAAATCCGGTTTAACCGGTTCTTTCAAAGTTCAAAAAACCGGTATACCGGTTTTAAAAATTATTTGAAAATACCATTTTTTGTCCAACCAACCCCCCTTCCTCCTCCTCCCCATCACTTTGGACGGCAAATTGCGAGGACAGCGAGCAAAAATTTTTTGTTTGAGGGGCGGCAAAAAGAATTCTATACAGGGCGGCAGCAGACCTAACTTCGGCTCTGTCTGTAGCCATTGAACCAATTCAGTCATCTACTGACGTGATGTCCAGAATTTTCAGTCTTTTACCGTCTGCATGATTAGGACGTCGATATTCTGAATATACACTCTCTTTCTCTCCAACAAGGCCATGGAAAGCAAAGCAAAAAGGAAGAGAGAAGAGAAAAACCCTCAGCATAGAGAACGATGAATGCAGGGAACCTGTTCTACAGGACGAATTTGTTGTTTTTCAAGTCTTCTAGCTGCTAACATAAGTGAATTACAAGACCAGAAGAGAGGCTTGAAGAGATGTTCACTATTCTGTGTCATACAACATAATCGTAATTTATACCGCACGCACTGAAGTACTCGTATAGTACACAGATAATACACATTATGCATAATGATGATCTCATGTGGTTTCATTGTGGTTGTTATTCCAGGTTTTCGGTTTGTTGAGCAAGGATTTTGCGCATATTGCGTTTCACAATTTACAAACAAGGGCTTTATGGTCGACAATTTTGACATGTTTCATGTTTTTGCTCTGGTCTCATCCTTATGGTAATTTCCACTGTGGCAGTGATTCTTACATCTGCGAGTCCGAATTCGCGAGTCCGAGCCGCCCCCTCTCTCGAAAGGAACTTGAAAAAATTTCGAGATTTTCTCAGGAGTGATTCTGAAATTTGCGAGTCCAAGCCCCCCTCTCTGTAGTTTCTAGCTTATCCTAATATAATGAAAAGGCGTAGGCCAGATTCATACTAGGCTAAGGAAACGCTGAGAGCCATTATGAAGCTGTTTGGTGACGTCATAGGTCGGTGACGTCATAAGTCGTTAATCCTGGTCCGCTTACAAAGTAGACTTACGCTAGGTCAAGGAGCGGAGCAAACGAGCGGAGTGCGTGAGACCCCCTAATCACATCAGCCTGAAATATACTAAAGTAGACTTGTACTGTACCAAGAAGCAGGACAAACGAACGGAGCGAGTGAGGCCTCCTAATCTCATCAGCCTGAAATATACTACAGTAGACTTATACTAGACCAAGAAGCGGGGCAGATCAAGCGAGTGTGCCGCTCTAAAGCCGTAGTCTAGAACTCTAAAATATTTTTGTCTCGCATTATCCACAACATATCTGATTGGGCAAAATTTTGAAAAGACATGAAACATGATCTTTGTCTTTTTGGCTGCGCCAAGAAATCCAATACCCCTTGAAGGAACTAGAATATGGTAATGCTTGACCGATAAAAGCCCGCATGTTAATCTTCCTTTCTTGGTTTCTCCACGTTAATTTTATCACATTGTTCAGGGTACATCAGCAAACTTTGAGATAGAGCACAGTCTCTACTACTTTTGTAAAAACGTAGCTTCCTGGGAGGGCGAAGGAGAGAGAACGAACAGAAAGAACGATAGAACCATTAAGAACGAAGATGATCCTACCTTTTTTCAGGAGTACATATAATCTAACTTTTCCTCAGCCGTTTGAGAGGAAAGTGAGTCGAAACATACGGGTAAATCATATGAAACAAATGTAGAACGAACAATCGGTCCGCAACTTGTTCCTTAATTCCGACTGACGATCAAGGTAGAGAGAGGATGGTGAAGCAGACCCATGAGCTTCTGAGCTTCTACGTTTCCTCACGGAGGAAGTATTCCATCTCAAAGTTTATTAATTTATCCACGAATTTCTATCAGTCTACCTCCTTTCTTCCGCGAGGGCATCGTTCTTTACAGTCGGCTTTCTTGATGTAATAAAGACTGAACGTCATCAATTTTCGCGGAATCAGACTTCGTGGAAAGGTTCATTATCGTCCTTCGAATGCTAGATGCTCGCACTAATTTCGATGGTTAGCGTGTTCCAAGCTCGACGAATTTCACTTTTTCGGGAAAAGCGTATGAGTAATGGCTCGCACAACTTCAACAACCTTCACTGCACGAGCTCTCCCGGTTCTGAGATCGTGACGTGCTCGACCATTGCGGTTAGGAATATTTAATTCTCATCAATAGACGCTGAATTACGCGTTTACTTATATTACAAAGGAAAAAATTGCAACAGCAGCCGAATTTAATAACGTGTATTGGATAGCAAAAGGGAAGACGGTTTTACGATAGGATCTTTAGTAAAATTACACAATACCGCCGAAACTACGTAGATCTCATGTGCAACGGCCTGCGGGCTACTGTCAATCAGTTCATAAGTAATTTTCGAATCTTTCGCGCCATTCGACTCTCGTTCTGATTCGGATTTACTGCGTATTATGTATATTATGAATTTTGATAAACGCGTTTCTATTTGTAATCGCGTGCCTCAATTCGCCCGCTTTTACGCCGAGGACAAAATTATATATTTCGCGAAATAATGAAACCTATGCCACAATACGTATAGGTACACATCAGCGCCACTGTGCTATGGAATCATTAATGAAATAACATACGTTATTGAAATTTTCTTCAACTTTTAGTTTTTGAAGGTCTTTTTTTCTACACATATTTTATTTATTTTAGTTCTTACAGACGACTATTATATTCCACTATAAAAATTTCTAACATATACGTTATATAATATTAATATCCCTCTCAAATTATGGGTAGAAAAAGTTTTCTCTCTTACGTGCGTCGCGAAAGGATATAGAAAAAAAAAAATACGTAACGATTGTTGAGAAGTTGTTACAAAGTTCTGATAATATTGTCGGAAATGTAACACACGGCTTCTAGGAGTATTTCTCTTCATTATTTACTCGATATACCATAAACTAAAGCTGGAACACTGTATTTAGTTTTATTGTATACATATTACAATTTCTCATTGATGTCGCACTGTAATTTAAACACTATAAGGAGGTGCGAACGTAGCAAGTGGTCCGATTATACACGCCTTCGCCGGTCATTGACGAGTCATAGGCTGAAGAAAAAGAGAGAAGTGAAAGAAAGAAAAAATAATAATCTAGTTACATACAGTACGTAGAGCGATTCCCGCTGTTCCGAAACATGCGAGTTATTACGCACCTATAGCTGCCTCCGCGTATAGTGTTAATCAAGTCAATCCCACAAATCAATCAAAGTACTTGAAAAGGGTTGGCACTCAGTGCAGGGAGGAGATCGATCACGCTGCCAAGTATCAAGCCTCTCCACGACTATGTACCAGTACGAATAATATGACGTACTCGTACATGCGACAATACTCGGCGGTGAATTATGCGCGACGCTTGTGGTTCGTCTCGTATGGGCCGAGCAGACGTGAACTACGATTACGATAAAGTTACATAATCTAATAAACCCTTGAAAAGGAGGAAGAAAAGAAGAAAATGTCCCACCGGTCGTTTAGAGCGAACGGTACGCCGCTCTGTACCTTCTGTGCGCTAATTGTGCGCCAGGGAATTGGGCGTCTTCCTCTGGTAAAGCGGTCGATCAAAATAGTAATTTTAAATAATTTAATCTCGATCGTGTACGTAACTCCGACGATGTTGCGTTTTTGAAGTCAATCCGAAGGATTGTAGCCGTCGGATGAACTGAAAATTTTCGGTTTGCGAGAGATGTTGAGAAACTTAATTTCAGGATGAGAATCAGTTCAAAAAGAATCTCGAGTGTTTGTCGTTCATGCCAAGGCTCTCGCATGATTTTCAAATGCGATTTCAGACTCTTAAAACTTATATGTGTATGAACCGATTGTAAAGAGTGAACCTCTTCTGATTCCGAATTTCCCGACAAAAGAAGAAGTATTGTAACTCATCTTCCGTCGCGATCACTCATTATTTCTATCCTTTGTCATTTCCGTTACGAGAAAAAAGTCACCTCATTGGTGGACACGATAGGAGGTAAACAGTGTATTGTACCAGTCTTCTCAAGTCTACAGTGTTGCCATACATGCTTATCTTATTACGCTTCAGTATCAGGGTATCTACTACAGTTTTTGCTACAGCAATGCGGCCGGACAAATAACGTTTGACGAACATTATATATGAATCATAGTACTTGAAGAATGTACTTAGAAATCTTTTCCCAGGAAGAAGAGAAAGTTACTTCACACGATTGGAAATGTTCGAGGTTCAAAAAGGCACATTCGTCAAATATTTTGAGAGACAAGTTTGCGAACAAACACAGATTGTTATTTGCTTCACACACGTACACGTCGACACCTACTGTGAAACATCCGATCGGTACTTGGATCGATAATTTGTCACGGTATCCGAGAATTCTCAAAATTACATTATTTGTACAGCAGGATAGTTTTTTTTGCTTTCGTTAATGTAGCGAAATCGCAACGTTTCCTAGCAAAATCGAAAGGAGCAGATCAACATGGGTGCTTGTGGGAAAAAATGAGAAAAAGTCAAAGTCTTTTCATTCCTACGCTGATACCGCAAATTGTTGAATGACTCGGCGACCGAATCGGAGTTCTTACAAAGAACAGATGAACGCAGTTAGGAGACAGAGTGAGAGTAGAACATTTTCTTCGTGAGTACGAGCCATGGTATCAAGATTAGTTTAGGAATTCACAGGCACGTAACGGTTACGTGCCTATGAATTCCTAAACTCACATGGACAGAGTGAGAGTTTTCGGATATCTTATCATGTTAAGACTATGCCAAAAAGGTGGCAGAGAGAATAAACCAGGAGAAAGATACAAATGGGTGAGACCGGTAATCCGATTCCAAGGCCGAAGGGTACGATTTCAACATGATGTGATCAATTAAAGGAAGTCCAGAGGACCAGCTTGTTTTTGATTGTTCCAAGTCTTTGAGGAAACTGGGTACACCAGAATTTTAAGGATCAATAATAGGTAAGCAGGAAAAAGTACAGAATTATGAAAGAGAAGGTAAACTCTGCCGGCAGGGTCAACGACCGCTTCATGTCCTGAAAGGTTGATGCGGCTTAGAATCCAAAGCAGAGAGACTAGTGTGGAAGTATCGGTGATAATGTTTGAAAAAGCAAACAAAATGCGTTGAACTAAGGGATTTGAGATGAGTGAGAATCCTGCAAAGCTAGGAAAGATGAGAAAGAAGTAGCCCAGCCATATTAGGAAATTTGAAGTGAATAAATAGGGGACTGCTGAAATTTGGCATATCACCTTATAAAACATACTAGAAGTCCCCTTTCGATATGATGTGCGCATTGTACCATGGTCTAGATTGATTTTTTGTGATTTTCAGGGTGAATATAGGTTTTTTGAAAGAAAGTCAACAGACAAAAATTGTAGGGCATAAAAAATTACATGAATAATGTTTTATTAAAAATTACTGTGCGATGCTCCATTTTTGAATAACTGAAGGATGAAAGTTGAATAGTCACAAAAGTAACGCATGATATACTTGTCTCTTACAATAAGATGTAGGTATGGCTGGCCACCAAACTTGAGATTCTTTTCTCCAAGTTACAACTCAGAATATTGAAACTGTAAGAACTTATCCCGTAAAATGAGATTTTGTGATGAGTTCACTGATAATCCTCTACAACTACAAGGAAAGAAATTAGTGAATAATAACTGAAATACTCTGACTTGAATGCAAACATATTTTCGGAATCGGCACACAGGAAAGTGAACTTTGATGAACAAGAGACCTTTTTGTTCCACTAGTGTAGAACTGATCTTATTTCTACACTGTGACGTCACTGAATGGCGTATTTCACTGGAAAATATTGACAGTCCTCCGAGGAAAACGAAAAACACACACTTTCTTATAATATAAATTTGGAAAAATAGCATTGGTACGAAAAACTTATTTCTTTCCTCTTACGTGACAAAAGTGAATTTTCGAGACACATATGAGCGCAAAGTTTTTCCGATTTTCTTTTCTCTGGGAGCTGAAAAATCAAATTTCCCCCAAACAGTGCTTTCATAAGCACATGAGAAACAATTGACCGTAAATTCTTCAATTATGATGCAAAAATTCATTTTGAATTTATATTGTACTCTGCAAGAAGAAAATTCGATTTCTAGGACTTGCAATTTTTTTTCAATAAGCCCTAAAATGGAGAACAACTCGAAAAATTTTCAACTCTTCTAATGTACGTCGTTTTATGGTCGGGAAAATTGGTTCCTTCTGGGGGGGGGAGGGTGGAGGGTCGCTTATGAAATTGGGAGTCTCGATAGAGCATGTACTTTCAGAAAACAAGAATCGGTTGATTTCTTGTCAATTTTTTTATGGAGTGATTAAGAAATATCGATTTCTTTTCTAAACATTAAGAGAATACCTTCCTTTCCTTCTATTATTTTTATATTCCGATACTTTTTATTTTCATTTATCGAATTGTGCTCGCTTTCTCTTTAATCATTATAAATTTCAAGAATTCTTTCCCCTCAATTTTTTGAAATCATACTGTACACGTTACATTTCATACAGAGGAAAGTCCGTGTTGTATAAAATCAAACCATATTATAAAAATACAAAATATCTTGCCTTAAATCCCACGGCCCACGGATATAGGGTCTAAGAGCAATGAATTCAAGTGACACCAAGACAGCAGTATTGTAACAGATAGTAGATTCCAAAATTAAGAGCGAAAAAAGTTCAATGAGTGTCAGAATACGCACGCATTATCTTATAGTGTATTAATAATAATATTATGCATTCCATAACGATTACAGGAAAAAACAGGATAACAATGAACGAAATTGAAGTATCACACAATCAAAGAGTAATCAATAAATATTTACTGATAAGTATAACAATAGAAATAATTTGGAAATATTTTAATAAATTAATTAATAAAGAGAGCATCAGAGTCTCACACATATAACAATAAAAAAAAGAAAGAAAAGATCAAAGAGATAAACATGGAACTCGATAGAAATTAACGTAGGTAATTACCCAGCATTTATAATTCTCTTCAAAAAATTTTTTACCGCATTCACGTTTGGTTAATTTTCTTCATGGAATTATCTAGTTGCTCCGTGGTCCTTAACTGGCGAATAAGAGTTTGACCTGCAGAAATAAAACAAAAATAAAAAGAAATTATTACCAAACACGAATTGAACACACTTTCAAGAAAGAGTATAGTTCCATAGTTTGTAGAATTCCTTGTCACAATCTCCGATGTGAAAAATTATCTGTTGATAAATAATGTTCCTTAAGAAACTGCCAAGACTCCGATATTTCCATGGAAAAATCGCTAGGTAGGTAATCATCACCCCAAGTTTGAACTTGGTTTGCACGGTTTAGGAAACATTTTTTATGGGGAACATTTCCTTTTTAGTGGGGAACCCGCCATCTCTTTTCTTGAGAGGACATTTATAGAAAACGAGCACGAGCGCGTTCAACTTGTGACGACATCATTTCCCGACTAAAAAAAATATTAGCCCCTAAGCCACGTATAATAAGAGGGGGACTTGAGAAAGTTTTAGTTTCTGATTTATAGATGTTGAGGGAGAGGGAGAGGGATTTAAAAAAGTTTCCGCCTCAAGCTATACATATATTATAGGTTGGGGACTCGGAAAAACGGAAACTATTTGTCTCTAGAGATATACAGTATATGATGAGAGAGGAATTTGGAGGAATTTCAACTACCAAATTACACATGATAGGGAGACGCGTTCATTTTGTGACGTCATCATTTTTAAGATTTGAAAAAATTTCAACCCATAAGCATTATATAGTAGGAGGAAGTTTTAGTTTTTGAGCTAAGGGTATAGCATTGACTATATATACTTCACGAAGTATATATAGTCAATGGGTATAGAAAACTGAAGAATAGAACGCGTTCAACTTGTGACGTCATCATTTTCGGATTTGAAAAATTTCAGCCCCAAGGATGAAGACTTGAAAAAACGTATGGTTTTTTCAATTGAGAGGAATTACTTTTTACAAAGCCTGTATGCGTTACAGGCTTTGTAAAAAGTAATTCCTCACAACGACTTGAAAAAATTCACGAGAAAACTGTCGTCTCTAGAGCTGTATATGATAGGAGAGGGACTTAAAGCATTTCGACTCCCGAGCTATCAACCCCTGAGCTCTATATGATAGGAAGGGTGCTTGGAGGCGAGGAACCCACTATCTCTTTTGATGAGGGGGAATTCACAAAAAATGAGCGGGCGAGTGCGTTCAGCTTGTTACGTCATAAGATTTGGAAAAAATTTTCACATCTCCTCCCCCCCCCTCTCTTAACCCTCGTTACTCCGTTGGTGATTGAAAAATCTGCGAGTTCATCCAGTACTGCCAGATGATCCGCTACCTGAAAACAGATTTCTGCGGACTTCAACTAATCTATCGATAACGATCAGGAGAAGGATATCTCTTATACAAGTAACTGAGATACTTTTCCCTTGATCGACTCAAAGTTACGGTAAACTGCGGTATAAGCCTACAACGACCAAGAGAAAAGTATCTCTAAGGTGAGTGCCTAAGGTACTTTTCCCTTGAGCAAAAGAAATCAGTATTTCACGCCAAAACTGTAGGAAAATTTGTATCTTTTCTGAGGACCGAAAATCGGTTGATCTGGCAGCACTGACCCTACGGCCTTAACTTGGTGTAAAGCAGTGTTGCCAGATGATAGTTTCAAACATCCGTATCCGACATTTTTTGTAAGACCTAAAAACAGACTTCTACGGACTGTGATTGATCCATTGATATCAATCAGGAGAAAGGTATCTCTCACAGGAGTAACTGAGGTACTTTTCCCTTGATCGTCTCAAAGTTACGGGACACTGCGGTATCAGTCCATAACGACTAGGAGAAAAAACAAAAAAGATTTTCTGGCGTAGCCAAAGGTAGCATGCCCCCTTCGTGGTCTAGTATAAGCCTACTTTAGAATATTTTGGGCTAATGGCTATTGGAGGGTTCACTGTATAAGTCTGCTCTAGGTCGATAGCTTTTGGTCGATTCCTTTCATAGTCTAGTATAAGTCTACTCTAGGGTATTTTAGTTTGATTGCTTTTGGGGGACTCACTCACTCCGCTCATTCGCCCCCTCCTCGGTCTATTGTAAATCTAGTTCAAGACTAGTATAATCCTAGTAGAAGCGTTGCATATTTATGAAGGGGCGGAGCCAACATGCAGTATATTGGACTTGAACTAGACTAGGACTCCTAACTTCATACCAAAAATATAAGATAGGGGACCACTTCAGGTTTAGTATAATGAAGGCTTAGCCTAGTACTTAATCTGTATATTATAGAACCTCTTATACTGTATATTTTAGCCCTACTTCTTAAAGATTTAGAGGGTAGAGGAAAGACATGAAAATTCTCGCAAATTCTGGAATCAGGGGTAGGGCTGAGATTCGATGTTGAAAATTTTCCAAGTCCCACGGTCACGCACGGACGCATTTTTGAGATTTAGGAGGTAGAGAAAAGACATGAAACATGTCAAATTAGATCAGTGCAGTAAACTACGAGTATACTAGGCTTATACTAGCATTATACTAGGTCTAGGAAAACTGTATACTGTATCCAGTCCGTTCCTCAAATTACCATAAACTTATCCCAAGAGGTGGCTTGTATCAGCTCTGCTAGACACCATTATACTAAGTAAACTACTTGATACTAGACTTATGGTCTTGTACTAGGTTTATACTACCGGTAGATTCTGTTTATGCTAATTATGCTAGATCTTTCTTTAATCTGTGCAGTAAACTACTGTCATACTGGACTAATTGCTCATACTAACTTTATACTAAGTCTAGGAATCCTTCATACTGTATCCAGTCCAAAGCTATCTCCTTTGCTCTACGATTTTTTTCTCACCGAGCCCTACCTTCATTTTGTCGGAAATGTGCGTGCGTGCGTGCATATGTGCGTGCTCAATCTTTCTTTGATCGTGTAGTAAACTACTGGTATACTAGGCTTATACTAGCATTATACTACGTCAAGGAAAACTGTATACTGTATCCAGTCCGCACGTCAGCCTAAAATACTCTAAAGTAGACTTATACTGGACCAAGAAGCGGGACGAACGAGCGGAGCGAGTGAGTCCCCCTAATCTCATCAACCCGAAATATACTAAAGTTGACTTATAGTACACCAAGATGGGGGCGAACGATCGGCATGCTTCCTTATAGAAGACATGAAACCTGATCTTTATTAATTTGGCTACGCCAGAAAATATTTTACTATAAGCGTCTCTGGCACTCTCATTCTGGAACAGTGTGACGGTGAGTTGATTTATAAGACTGGACGTATCCTGTTCATGCTGAAAGGATACGGTCACGATCTTGTAGCGACCTTATTCTTACGTAGATATGAGGAAAAGAATTCCGAAAAAATTGTCAACTTATGAACTATGAAGGAAGAGGTCTAGGCAAGATATTTTTCAATTTTCTCCTCCCTTACATCATGTATAACTCGATAGTCGTAATTTCGTTCCAAGTTCCTCTCATTCAGCTGAGTCAAAATTCTTCCAAATTCAAGTATTGCTAAAGAGTCGAACGCTCGTCAAATAGATAAAAATAAAAGAATATAAATTACATTAATTGTCCTAAATTGTACAATACGTAAAACTAGTCAAGGATTTTACAGTGCAGAAGATAACGGTACGCTGGCCGGGACAACTTTTTGACAGTATAAGGTTGAAAAACGTTTCACGCAGTGTCGCAGTGCTGGCAACAATAGCTTCGCTTCATTCGCTTCGCTGTCTCGTCGTGATGGTGCTGCGCAAAACATAAGAGTAGATTTATCACCTACAGCTAAATAGCTAAAAAGTTTTCTCGCTATGCGTACCTAATAGTCCAGTGTCCAGTGTCTCAAAACTGACAAGGGTTGCGCGCGCACAAGAAATATAACGCGAACAGAGTACTCAGCTGGACGAAAAGGATTCGTTTTCAAGGAGGCATGTACGAGTAAATGGTGGTGAAGACGCTTATGTGTGCGCGTTTTTTTTATAAAGATTTTCTCTTCTCTTCAACATTTTAAGATGATAGACGCTGAGTGGCAAAACTTATCTATCACATCTGACTCGAAATCTACCAAACGAAATTCTATAATATCACGACGCAAAATATTCCTCAATTTCCTCCATCAATCAATTTGATGTTTGAAATTCTAACGGAAACATGAAAATTTTGAACCTAAACTTAATTGGACTCGATATGAAACGAACAGTGGTTCACAACTCAGGATGCGCGGAGCCGAACCCGCGGGTCCGCGGAAGGTCTGAAAATAATTTTTAAAAGAGGCGACATCTAATTATAGGATAAAGAAAATCGTTCCAATTCAATGATTAGTTTATTCCTACCACATTTTTTTGCACCTCATCCTAATTACATGTTTCGAGTTCGATAATGCTTCCCTCGTAGGGGATCGGCAAAAAAAGACTGGAGCATTGAAAGGGTCTGACATCTCCCAAAGGTTGGGACCCACTGGTCTAGAGCGGCCTCTATTCTCGTTTTGAAGTTGGATTCGCATTTTTGATGGTATTGAGACGTTTAGTAAAAGCAGGAGAAGAAATTCAGAAAATGCGAATTTATGAATGTTTTATACTTGCTCTCGTTGACGACCACTCTAAAAATGATAAATTGGATCAAAAATTACTCTTCTTAACTGCTAAACGGGGCATGGAACTCAAACAGTAGAAAAATTTTTCTCTCGTCTCATACTGTCTGCACAAGACTGAAAATGAATTCTGCTCGTGAGCTTTACGATATGCATTCAAAAAAAAAAAAAAAAAAGATCCGCCCGGGTTTTGTCAATTTAGCGAGTGTGAACTCGAACAGCTCAAGGGATTTCGCTCTCTCCACTACATAAATACATCACTACCCTCATCTTGGTTCAGTTTGCTGAAATTCCGTAATCTATTAATGTCCCATCAGAAACATCATTGATAAAGACCTCGTTTCCAAACTCCGTAATATCGCGCGAAGAAGCATAGTATAAATATGATTTTCTGATGATTTTTTACCTTACAGTTCGCTCCACGGCGATATTTTCTTCTGTTTCACAATATTCTTCAGACGCAGCGATCTTCTTCGTTTTTGGTGCCTCGTACAGTGTTTGGCCATATCATCCTTGCGTATGAAACCTTTTCCGCAAACGTCGCAAGTGTATAGCCGCGACTTTTTGCGCAGACACGAATGCTTCTTCAACTCCATTTTGTCGTCGAACGTTTCTGAACATTGACCGCATTCATAGGAATCGCCTTCAAAATGTTTCTTCGCATGCTGCTTGTACTGCTCCTGATCTTTGAAGCACTTACTGCATACGGGGCACTTGAATGCCTTGGAAGCACAGTGGTACATTTTATTATGCCGCGTAAGATAGCGCTCCTGGGTGAAGTTTTTATCACATTCCTTGCAGTAAAAGACATTAGTCCGGGACGAGCGACTAGTACTACTCGTTACGTTTGTATCTTCGAGAAGAGGTGGTTTAAAAGAAGACGATTGCGTCGTCAACAACTGAGAAAAGTAACCTCTGATCGGTTCTTGCCTGATCATATCGGTGGATTTATCAATTTTACCATCGAACGAGACGAAAGCGGGTCTTTCTGCAGCACCATAACCCAATGAACTCACATAGAATGGTTCCTTTCCACAGTGATTGCTCTCACAGCAAGGTAACTGCCTATAGTTCACGCCTACTGACCTTCCACACGTCGAGTTTGGCACCATTTTCATTGCCAAGTCACAGAAAGTGGGATTTGAGGCACAGTGGTGAATGTTTGTAGATGTGTAGGAGGCCTGCGAATTCGGGTAGAAAGCTGTCTCTGCAGGTCGCTGAAAAAACTGAGACACATGAGACGGAGGCATTGTAAGCGTAGAAAAACCCTGAGAATAATTTTGAGAATTGGGATATGACTGGTGCTGCTGCACTGCTATTGGAGTTGATGATTCAAAGTCTGATGATTGCGACTGACCACACAAAGAATGGTGGAGGTGGCCTCCCGGAACCTGCATTGGTCCTACCATTGACTTCTGGAATGGTGAAATCGAATATGGATTCACAGTTTCGGTAACCTTTTGAGTACCCACTGAGCCCGTTGTGTAGTCGGGAATGTTGTTCGCGCAATCGAAAGACGATAGCGATGCTTCGACCTGTTGATGGTTGGACGAGTAGGCTGGATCTCTGTCCGGATAGTAGTACTCGCGGGCTGGTAACATTGCTGGATCGGGTAAGCCACTTTGCTTCAAGGCGTTCTTATGCACCATTGTTTCGTAGTGTCGTTTGAGGTGACCACTGCTTGTAAACCATCTCTCACAGGCGGGGCAATAGTACGTTTTGGGACGACGAACGTTGTTCAAATTTTTACCCACCTTTGAGGAACTTTTTTCGTCTGAATGACTGTCGCTGAACGATATACTCGCGTTTGAGACCCCACTAAGGCTAGAATATGATGAAGACGTATCACTTACTTCGCATTTGTTCGAAGTCACTGTACCTCCCTTATCACTGTTAGTTGAATGTTGCTGTTGTCGCTCTTCGGGGCAGCAGTCGTTGGTTTTCTGACTTGTTTCTTTCTTGGGTGACGGATTCATAGACTGAGTTGGCGGACGGAATGCGTGCGAGGAATTGGGTTCAAACGTAGGCATTCTAGACAAGTCCGACGAGTAAAGTTCGCATTTGCTTATATCGGTATTCTCAGACGCAGGATGTTCGTTTCTGCGCTCCCCGGTGTATGACGTGGAGCTACCGCTGTTTATTGGAAAATTTCCATCGCCTTTCGTGTTCTGCAAGTTGTACGCTTCCGAGTATGTCGGCTGAGGCTGGTATATGCGAGATTGTGATGCAAGGTCGTACATTTTCGCAGGATCCGATACGGCAAAGTGATGAAAGTTAGGCAACGAATTTGTCGTTGACTGAAAATTGGTATCGAACGTATCAACATAGCTGCTATCACCGAAAGATGTCGGAGAAATCGAAGAATTAGCACTACTGTAATTACTCGAATCATTTGAAATATGTGCGTATAGACAGTGTACTTCATACGAGATTGCATCATCGAATGTAGAGCTACACATAGAGCAGTGAAGAGACATTTTATATTATTTCACCGAGCACCATAGTACACTTTTGAAACTATTAATAATACGATAAAAATAAAAATTAGAGACGAAGAAAGAAACAGTTGTGGATAAAAATACGACACGGAAATAATCGAGAAATATTTGATTTCACACTATGGAAAAACGCGTGATAGCGGAGAACACGAATGAAATTGATAAAAATCGAAAAGATAAGAATTGACATCGAGCCGAAAAACGAGCGATTGCTGGACTGAAAGCATACACTCTCTTTCACGAATACATATTCACTTGGGCAGGTAATTAAAAAAAAGTTTTGAGAAAACGATCTGGCGTCACATCTTCTTTTTGCACCTTGAAACACCTTGAATTAACGTTGCACGGGTAAAGTATGATATCTATTTGATCGCATTTTTTATCAGCTGGGTAACGAGCAACTACGAGTACACTACCTATGTCAATTCGAGTGAGATAACCATGTAGTATCCTGTTAGCGTAGCCTTCCTGAATTCTCATATGTAGTTGATTACCCTTTACTAAACCTGGTTTTTTGAAAAGCGTATCTACGGCGTTAGTGAAATTCTTTTCTAATTTTTACGTCTAAATTTTTTTCTAATGGGCGTATGCTGGAAAAAGTTGGTTTATGCTCTCAGGAGCGGATTTAGAAGGTGATTTCGAGTGCGGAAATTTCACGATTCTAATTGCTATTCGAGGATTAGAGAAGCTCTTTTTTTATTTTTCCTAATTCACTCTTTAGTCTTCGTTTCTCCTCTTGTGAGGTTCTCTTGTTTGTTTGTTTCTTTTTTTCTTGCGAGGAAGCCGTTATCTGCCTTGTTGAGGGAGAGGGGGCATCTTCGGAAAACGGGTGCGAGCGTGTCCGTATCCAACAACTTTTGTGACGTCATCACATTGAAAAACTGTCCTCGACGGTGATGATAGAAGGGAAACTTTCGGACCGTTTCAAGAGCCTTAGAGAGCCTTTGATTGAGCTATGTTTGGTAATTGAAGAGTGGACTTGTTGGACTGGGAGTAGATCGAGGAGCGCAGGGAGCCGTAGTCCAGTTGGAAATGGGGATGAGACTTTTACATAGTTGAAGAGGAAGTTTTTACTTGGAAAAATTTCAACCTGCGATAGTAGGAGGATTTAGAAGAATTTCGCCCATTCCTGGACTTGGACTATTTTTTCTACTGGAACTTGCGGGGGGGGGGGATGTTGGACTTGAACTTTTTTGACGATTTGGATTTTTTGCTGACAAAATTTTTTTCTGACATGTTTCATGTCTTTGCTCTGGTCTCATCCCTTTGGGAATTTTCGCTGTGGCAGCAATTCTCAAATCTGCGAGTCCGAGTTTGCAAGTCCGAGCGCCCCCCTCGCTAGTTTAGCTTAACCTAATATAATAAAAAGATATCTACATTAGAGTCATGATGCGAGACGAAAAAATATTTGAGACTTCTAGGCTGAGGCTTTAGAGCGGCACACTCGTTTGATCTAGTGTAAGTCTACTTTGGAATATTTCAGGCTAATGAGCCTTCTTGATCTAGTGTAAGTCTACTTTAGTATATTTCAGGCTGATGAGATTAGGAGGCCTCACTCGCTCCGCTCGTTCGTCCCGCTTTAGTATGTTTCAGATGCTGTAAGCGGACCAGGATTAACGACCTATGACGTCGCCGACTTATGACGTAACTGAACCTATGACGTCACTGAACTTATGACGTCACAAGCTAATAGCTTCATAATGGCTCTCAGCGTTTACTTAGCCTAGTATGAATCTAGCATACGTCTTTTCATTATATTAGAATAAGCTAGACTCGGACTCGCAGATTTCAGAATCGCTCCTAAGAAAATCTCGATTTTTTTCCAAGTCCCTTTCGAGGGAGGGGGGGAGAGTCGAACTCGCGAGCTCGCAGTTTCGAGATTCATTGCCACAGTGAAAATTCCCATACGGATGAGACCAGAGAAAAGACATAAAACATGTCAAAAAAAAATAATAAGATAATATACAAGGCGTATGCTAGATTTATACGAGGCTTTCTCAGGTGTGATTCTGGAAACTGCGAGTTCGATTCCGAGTCCAAGCCCCCCCCCTCCTCCCCCTCTCTAGTTTCTAGCTTATCCCAATATTCTGATAAAACTGTAGCGGTGGAGAGCAGGGTAAACCGGGCCCTAGATGAAGTGACGCGTTGGAACGAGTCGGCTGGACTCGAACTTGCTGGTAGTAAGACGGAGGCCATTTTATTCACGGCCCGTCGGAAGTTCAGTCCACCCACCTTTCGCCTACAAGGTGTGGAAAATGAGACCAAGAAGATAATGAAGTATCTGGGCATCTGGTTTGACTCGACGCTGAGCTTCAGGCACCATTTCTTGATGGCAGCGGAAAAGGCGGGTAAGGTAGTTGCATACCTAAGCCGCCTGATGAGGAACCTAGGAGGACCGAGGGAAGAAAGAAGAAGGATTATGATGAGCATCGCCTTGTCGATCCTCTTATATGGTGCGCCAGTATGGGCCGACTCCATGAAGATACCATACAGAAGAAGAGAGTTGGGAAAGATCCAACGAAGAGCTGCGCTGAGGTGTGTTAGTGCCTACCGCACTGTCTCGACGGAGGCTCTTTGCGTATTAGCACGTTCACCACCAATCGAGGTCCTCACTGAGAAAAGAGCAATGGTGTTCAAAGCAAAAAAGACGACAACAACCAACCAAGAGGCTCTACGGGTCAAGCAGGAGGCCAGGCGCTCCTTGCTTGTAAAGTGGAAAGCAAGAATTGCTCAGAGCGAGCTGGGTAAGTAGACAACCGGTGGGCTAATACGTGATGGACCGACACCACGGCAACTAAACTTTCACCCGACGCAGATGTTGAGCGGCCATGGCTGCTTCAACAAGTACCTTCATGAGGGGTTGAGCAGGCAACGTGTTCGCATTGCGATCAAGGGCGGGATGATGGACCGCAACACACCTTATTTGAGGGCGAGGCGTGGAGGCGTGAACGGGACAAGCTTAGTCGGTCTCTTCAAGGAATCGGGGTAGGTGAAGCGCGTGACCCGAGTAGCCTGGTATCCACTATGCTAGGTTCCGAAGAAGCATAGAGCCAGGTGTCTGCATTTGCAACCACCGTCATGAAGAGGAAGATGGACCAGTAATGGAACAGGCAAATGCAGAACCACGCTATGGCCTACTCGACACCTGTGTACCAACACCCGAATTTGCAGGAAGGAGAGGACGACGATCTTCCCTGAAGATAGAAGGAGATGAAGAAACCTCAACAGCAATTTACTATATCTTAAGGTGATGTTGTTCTTGTGTATTCTTGTGTTTTCTGCGTGCCCGGGGGGCACTGACGCTTGGCGGTTGCCAAGCAGAAGAGAGGGTTCGCCGAGGAGATTCTTCCAACACTGAAGTTATACCCGAAAGGGTCGATTCCGGTACTGGAAGAAACAAAATTAAACGCATTTTAAGCAATCCGTACCCACCCCACCATGGAGGACGAAGCGGTGCTGCACATGCGACATAAGCGAATCCCAATATAATGAAAAGGCGTAGGCTAGATTTATGCTAGGCTAAGAAAATGTTGAGAGCCATTATGAAACTATTGGCTTGTGACGTCATACGTTCGGTGACGTCATACATCGTTAATCCTGGTTCGCTTACAATATCTGAATTATACCGTTGACTATACACGTACCAGACAAATACTCGCATTGTTGAAAAAGTTGTCACTTTGAAGGATACTGACACCAGAGTGTGCTGCGTGTTAACCAGCAGAGTGAAAGAGACAGAACATCTTTCCCTCTCTCTTACACCAACGTATTAACACGCAGCACACTCTGGTGTCAGTATTCTTCAAAGTGACAACTTTTTTAACAATGTGAGTATTTGTCTGATACGTGTATATAGTCAATGATTATACTAAAGCGGGACGAACGAGCGGAGCGAGTGAGGCCTAGTAATCTCATCAGCCTGAAATGTACTAAAGTAGACTTGTACTGGACCAAGAAGCGAGACAGATCAAGCGAGTGTGCCGCTCTAAAGCCTTAGCCTAAAATTCTAAAATATTTTTGTCTCGCATTATCCACAACATATCTGATTGGGCAATATTTTGAAACACCATGAAACACGATGTTCATCTTTTTGGCTGCGCCAAGAAATCCAATACCCCTTAATCATTCTCTCTTCTTCTCTTGTCAGGAGTTTTATCATGTGCATCTGATGAAACCTTCAACATCCGAAATTCCAAACAGCTTATTGAAGATCTGGGAAGAATAAAGTTGGAAGACAATGATGCATTGGTATCATTTCATATGGTTTCCATGTTTTATGCCAAGCGCATGGACTAGGGCTATATTTAGTATTATTTTATTATATTAGGCTAAGCTAGAGAAAACTGCGGGGGGGGAGGCCTCGGACTTTGGAGAAGTTTGCTCTTAATGTTGTTAGCGGACCAGAATTGACAACTTACGACGTCACAAGCTAATAGCTTCATAAAGGCTCTCGAAGTTTTCTTCGCCTAGTATAAATCTAGCCTACGCCTTGTATATTATTCCATTATATTAGGCTAAGCTAGAAACTACCGAGGGGGGTGGGGGCCCCCTCGGACTCGCAGATTTCAGAATCACTCCTGAGAAAATTTGAAATAACCTTTTTCTGCCACGAAATAAAATTCCGATTGCTCCATGGCGTCATTAGTTCCGCAGGGAGGGAGTGATTTACGATGTCATCATACCTTGATGTCACAGAGACCGATTCATGACGTCATCAGATTGCAATTTCGAAGCTACTCGGGTATTTTCCCCAGAATTAGCGTTGAATGTCTTCTTCAAATCAAGTGAAATAAACAAATGTTTCAACGATTTTTAATTTTCGAGAATTTTGGAAAATTTGTCAATTTTTGGCACATTTTGGTTCATAACTTGACTCAAAAAAGTCGTAGGAAGTGAATTGAAGATAGAATTTGGATACAAATTTCGAAGTATTTATCTAACATTGTGTACTTTTAAGCCATAACAGATTTGGTGCAAACTCCCGTTCGATAACATTTCGGTTTTTGAACTATATGATGATGAGAAGCCATAAATGAGAGGGAATTGAAAAATTTCTAATTCTCAATCAGACCTAACGCGCCGTTTCTCACGAAACTACGAAGCTTGCGGGTTCTTGGGGTGGTGTTTGAAGCATTGCATAATAACTTGAAAAAGGTATTTTATCCAGGCTACATACACTGCCCTCCAAGGTATATATCTGATAGGAGGGGGACTTCAGAAAGGTATAATATGTACTATCAAAAATGAGCTAACGCTTAACATACAGTATTCTGGACTTGAACTAAGCTGGGATCCCTCCCTGTATTATACTAGCTCTACACTAGTTTTTACGATAGGAGGGGGGGAGCAGAAAATTTCCGACCTCCAAGCTATATTATGATACCAACGGCCTCTTGAGCTAATCTAAGGTTTTTTTTTTCAATTGTAGAATTTCCTTGCGTCATTTTTCAGAAATTCGACTGAAAATTCCGCATAAAATATCAACATCAGAATGCTATAGTTTTCTAGTTTTTTGGTCCGAGTTCATTCGAGGCACTTGTAAACAGGGTACTGTAATACTTGTAACTTCTTGAGACTTCTTTTGGACTTCAAATTGGGTTTTGTAAAAGAATTCATTTGACCAATTTTCTCGTAATGACAAAATTTTACATCCTGGGGAAGTTTAGAGTTTTCACTCAGATACAGATTCCATAACATTTCTAGAGATTGTAACTCATTGACATACACTCTATCAAATTTTACAAGTACTATACTTGAATTTTACTTCTAGCTAACTGAATCCGCGTTTCCATCTCAAAATGAGAATTGTAAGAAGAATATGAGGAGACTGAAAAAAAGAAGACCAATGATTTTCAAAATTCGGCTAGAAGAAGTCCAAGCAAGATTTCTCTTGAATATGTCTAGCGCGCACTAAAGATTCATGATTTATTTGAAAATTTGTATCATTCTTGAGCAAATATTGACGTCAACTACAATTGCTCAAAGTACACCAACTTGTATTCTGACGTGAAAAATATGACGGATGACGGATGCTCTACTCAATGGTTTCGAACTTCTGTAGCAACGTTTTCCTGTTTCAGGTGAAGATCACTTTCTTTCACTCTCACTCGGGGACCAGAAACCTTCTCATCCATTTCAGCTTGTTGTACCTCCTTGCACAAATTTGTGAAATATTCAAGACAACCGATATAAAAATGAAACATTACAATTTATTACGGTAAAAAATATCATGCAAAACAAAATTACAACAACATAATATGATTTCAAAATAATGTCTTAAACGACTATTCTAAAATCCACTCACATGTAGCTACCTAGCCAATAGAGTGTTCTGTACAATTTTGTTTTTATTTTCGTAATAAATGCTTGAAATGGTACACCATGCAATTTAATTAAAAAACAAAATAATTCGATTGTTGCTTTGTTTTTTTTTTTTTTTTGAGAATTTATCTTGAAATTTTACAATCTGAGTCCTTGATATGTAACATGTACCCAAACTATATGCATAGTACACAATTAATTTAGAAAATCACAATAATTCTTACAAATAAGACATTTTCTTCTTGTATCCCTCGGAGGAAGCAAGGATGACACCAAGAACAAATCGATTCAAATGAAAAGATAAATGTACTATCACGATTAGGTATAGTATTTAGTGAACTAGATTGACCCTGACTCAATCTATTATCCTAGGTTACAGAGAAGAGAAAAAAAAAATTATTCAAAAGATAGACAACGAGATAAATAAACAAGAGAGGAACCAAGAACGAGTAAAACAAGTAGGTAGGTATAATTGGAAAGTAAAGACTTTGATTTTTGTAATTAGGTATTCATCATTTTTGTTTGATAGATTATATTAAGAAGCACATAGAGGTCATTGATGCGTACTTTCTTATCTAATCTATCAGGATGAAATACCAAAAAAAAAATGTATTTGAGAACAAATGAAGATTCTCAAAATAAAAAAAGTGAAGTCAGGACTTGTAAAACTTAATTGATAACAAAAAGAATTTAAACTATAAAGCAGAGGTGCTCTAACAATGGTTTTTTGAGGAACGATCCTCAGTAGTTTTTTTTTTTTTTTGGGGGGGGGCAAAAAAAATTTGTATACATCTTTTCATAAAATGGGGGGATTTCTGGGTTCTTTGGTGGGGTCCTCATTAGCTAAAAGGGGTCAGAGCACCCCTGCCATACATGAAAGTTAAAAGAGAAAAAATAAAATAATGATGATAATAATAATAACAATAATATAATAAGAAAAAAAAAACGGAAATTAACTCACTAATAAAAAAAATATATATATTTTAAAATGAACAAAGGGCCAAATCGAAGATTATAATTCTATTCAACAACAAAATATGCGAAATGATAATAACAAAAAATAGAACAAAAAACAAAAGTAAATTACAAAAAACATTCCTACTGACAGTAGTAATAAATACTATGTTGATTCTTCTCTACTGTCTCTGGTCAATAGGAAGTAAAGCTATATAAATAATAATTAATTAAATAAAAGACCAGGTTTTGTTAGGCACCTAAAGACAACTAGTTAAATTAGGTGACAATAATACAGGTCTACATAAATAAAAGACCGTCCATTATAGGCTATTGGTACAATAATTTGTTTTCAAGGAACATTCAACCTTAGGAAAAAGAAAAGAATATGGCTGAATGACAACCACCCGAGTCACAATTTCAAGAATTGTTGAACTAGGTATCAAAAATTAAGCGAGAAGAATTCTCTTTGAATTCATAAATCCTTTCTCCATAATATCTTCTACAATTGCATCTTACTCTTACTACTTAATAGGTAGTGAAATAGGGATACCTCAACTGAATTTCATGAGGTAGTGTTTCAGATAAATATTAAATAAGGACGGATAAATATATTTGTATACTATCCAATGTTCAGGAGAATAGTTGGAACAATGGGAAGAATATAAATAGGAGCATAGAAAAACACGGGATAAATGATGTAGAGTGAGAGAGAGAGCGAGTTAAATATGTTGATTAAGAAAATATTTTGATAATTAAACTGACTGGTACTATCTTACCTTCTCACGAGTTAATGAGTGATTTATTGTTCTAAGAAATTCATTAGAGCATCCTGTTCCTTTTTTCCGTTAAGATAGATTAATTCTCTCGGTTTTATCTGACCAGCTAGAAGAGATGGAAAGTCAAATATCTAAATTTCATGAAAAATGCAGCATGATTAAAAATAACTGTTGCCCTATGTCGCTACAAAACAACGGTTAGCAGGTAGTTGACAGGAATCTTCTATTATTTTGTAAGCAAACAGATCTGTGTTTGCTTACAAAATAATAGAAGTTCAGGCCTAACTCATGTTTTGTTTTTGTTTTTCAAAAAATCAGCTTCTAGAAGTTCAGCCAGCTTCTATGGCTTCTAAACCACCCAGTTTATTATTAAACTTATTTGAGTTTATCACATCCTACAATTTTTTGTAGGAACTCATAAACTCCTATTCTTTACATTGAATAACATTGGGAAATTCATAAATTTTCAAAGATGAGAAAAATTTTGAATTATTTTTACAAAACAAAAACATCTGGTAGAAGACCTAGCTAGGAATGCTAAATAATCCTGCTTAGGCTTTATTTGAAATTCTGTTTTTATCATAAGCATCTAATTCCTATTGTTTTTAAATAAATTTTTGCTGCAGGCAAAAACTGTAATCGCAAAGACTGAGACTGAATAAGTTGAAGATGAACAAGACATTTTTGTAAATATTGTCAATATTCTCAAGGATGGATCTGACCACTTTCCTAATTCAATAATCCGTACGAAAAAATCTAGACCCCAAACATGAAAAAGAGGAACGATTAAACTCGGTCACTACGGGCGTAAATCAAACCTATTATTATTCAAGTAAATTAAATTATTATTGAAGCGGGCGTAAATCAAACCTATTATTATTCAAGTAAATTAAACTATTATTGAAGGCTAACGAATAAGAGAAAAAAATAATAAATTCAATTGGAATGAAAGGTGTAAGTAAATTTATCACAAGTCCTCACCAATTAAAAAAATGTTATCTTGAGGATGCTTGTGCATAAAAAAAAATAAAAGAAGAAAAAACACATAGGAGATCTCAGAAATCTTGATACCTGTACAATATTAAAAAATAAGGGGTAACTTAACTTACGAGATTACAACTACCATTCTGACTCGCGGATTAGCTTACAAAGAGGATAAAAAACCTGAAAAATATATGTCAACTGATCTGGTAGTTCTTGAAAATGTGTTTTTAAGTTGATTTTGCATTGATAACTCGCGTGAGGTTTTGGTAATCTCAACACAAAGAGGCTATTGAGATTGTTAAGCGGTCCCGGTCAACGGTTTCTAACTTTGATGTGAGGAATGAGCGTTCATCTGTAAAATAAGAGGAAATAATAATTTATTCAAAAGATGCACAACAAAAAAAATGAGAAAGAGAGAGAAGAAACGAGAACAAGGAGAACAAGTAGGCACATAAAGTAACGAATTTGATTTTCATTCTGCATGATAGATTATATTTTTTAAAAAAACACGTCATACGTATGCGTGCTTTCTTATAATCTATCAAGCTAGAACTCATTCGACAACAAAAAAATTCAAAACAAAAAGAAAAGAAAATAAAATATGTACAAAAATGAAAAAAAAAAGAAAAAAAAAAACAAAAAAAAAAAAAACGATAATGATAAATGAGATGAATTTACCAGCAACTACTACAAACACAGGAAATATGAATTAACTTCATTCAACATTGGTAAATAATTTGTGTCCCTTCTGAAGCCCTGGGAAAAACTACCCATATTTTTCGCATGTGGAGCTCAATTTGATTCCCTTGAACCCTATCTGATCTGAATACCACGTTCTTCCTCCTGGAAGCTCCTGTCAGAGAGAGGAACACGGCTGCCAGGTGATATTTTCAAAGATCACAGTATCCGCCCTCTTTCCAAGACCTAAAATCTGATTTCTAAGGACTTTCAGTGATCCAACAATAACGATCAGGAGAAACGTATCTTTCATACTCATGACTGAGGTACTTTTCCCTTGATGAACCTTGATATCAGCCTATAACGAACAAGAGAAAAGTATCTCTCATAAGGGCGACTACGGTACAACCCTTGAGTACAAGAAGTCCGTATTCTGCGTGCAAAACCCGTACTTTTTTCGACGACTGAAAATCCATAGATCTGGCAACACTGGAGAGAAAATCAACAGGGCTCCATCCTAGGATTAGAGGGTGAAACCCTGTTAATTCCCTTTCCTTATAAAGGCTTCAGAGTGAGGCCATGGATGGAGCCCATTTATTTCCTCTTCAGATGATGGGCTTCGCAATTCGGGTTTAAAATGGTGAAAATATTGGATTTCTTGGCGCAGCCAAAAATATAAAGATCATGTTATTTTGCTCAATCAAATATGTTGTGGATAAGGCGAGACAAAAATATTTGAGAGTTCCTGTTTAAGAGAGCAAAAAAGTGTCTTTTATGACATAAGTCTACTTGAGAATATTTTATAGGCTAAGACTTTCGAGCGGCACACTCGCTTAGTCTAGTGTAAGTCTACTTGAGTATATTTCAGGCTGATGAAATTACAGGGCCTCACTTGCTCCGCTCGTTCGTCTTGCTTTTTGGTCTATTACAAGTCTACTTTAGTATATTTCAGATGTTGTAAGCAGACCAGGATTAACGACTTATGACGTCACATGCTAATAGCTTCATAATGGCTCTCGAATTTTTCTTAGCCTAGTATAAATTTAGCCTAGAGAGAAGGGGGGGGGGGTCGGACTCGAACTCGCAGATTGAGCCCAGAACAAAGACATGAAACATGTCAAGTATATTTCAGATGTTGCGTCACCAACTTACGACGTCACAAGCTAATAGCTTCATAATGGCTCTCGGAGTTTTCTTAGCCTAGTAAAAATCTAGCCAACGCCTTTCATTATATCAGGATAAGCTCAAAACCACAGAGGGGAGGAGGGGCTCGGACTCAAACTTGGATTCATAGATTTCATAATCACTCCCGATAAAATTTTCTCGAAATTTTTCCAAGTCCCTTTCGGGGGGGGGGGTGGACTCACAGATTTGAGAATCACTGCCACAGGGAAAATTCCCATAAGGATGAGCCCAGAACAAAGACATGAAATATGTCAAAACCGGGCAAGGTGAACTCGCGAAGTGAACTTGCAAAACGAACTCGCAAATTTTTGACGGAGAAGTCAGGGCGAAGGGGAGAGGGTGAAGGGACTTGGGTTAAACTCGCAAACTTTCAAATTAGGGGTCAGGTCGGGTCAGGTCAGAGTAAAGACATGAAACAAGTCAATATGGTTAGTTTTTCCCAGGGCTTGTACTGAGAACAGGGTTTACCGGCACAAAACACGCTAAATGAGAATAACAAAAAAGGGAACGAAGAACAAAAGTAAGAATAATGAATCCCATCTAGGTTGATTCGCCTCTACTATTTCTGGGCAATAGGAAATGAAGTTTGTTTATGGGCATGAGGTGCACGCAACTCCTCTTTTCTGATAGACATTCGTTTTCAACGGATATTTCCATCAATTAGAATAGAAGATTTATTTCGAAGAAGAAATTAGAAGTCACTTATTTGCGAATAAGTAACTTATAATTATACTTATTCTAAAGATGATAGTATCGCAAAAATTTTCTTCAGCCTAAAATTAACCAATTCGAAAGGTAATAGGTACACACCAGAATGGTACTCTTCAAGATAGTACGTATCAAACTCCAATAATAATTTATCTAGATTCATCGAAAGCGACCAGTTTTAATTCTCTCTGTTGCAACTTTATGATGTAGGATATGCGCATCAAGCAAGATACAAAAGTTATCAAATTCTTCTCAATACATACTAGCCTTTTGTCGCGAGTATATTTCTTGGAAAGGATTTCTACCTTTGAATCGCGACGATTAAAAAACTTGAAAAATTTTCACGTTAAAGAAAAACTACAGTGAAATTTCTAGCACCAACTCATAGAAAGAAAATATGACTTAGTTTCGAAAAGAAAAGAGGCCATTGCTTCCGTTGGGGATGCAACACACGCTTCCGGGGCTTTGAAGAAGTTTGAGTTTTCAGCCTTGGAATAGGAGGAAAATTCGGAAACATCAGAATCTCCGTAATATTTTATTCGTTTGAGATCTATTTTCATAAAAGCTTGTTCACTTCAACCATCCCACGAACTCTTTTGATCCCGAGCATGGCTGAAGCCCTGCCCAGGAGCCACAGATTTTTCGAAAGTTTTATAAATCACGTGAGAATAAAAAGTTTCACAAAGACGAGTAAAGAGAAATGACATGAGACCTTATACAGGGAATGTTCTCTTACTTCTGTAATTCTCACTCACTGGTGATGAACAAAATCACGTACTTATGAGTTCGTGAAAGTCCCTTCCCCCTCCCCCCGAAAAAAACTCGAGTAAGTTGTCATTCAATCTGAGGATCGCAGGAAAAAGGAGGCAAAATTTTCTACAAAAAATATCTTTTCCCTCTAAATTTTTCACAAACTTCTAAAAAAGTAACGAGGAAGCTTTCAAATGTCACAAAAATTTCTATCAACTTCCGATTGTTTCTGCAGGTTCATGTCACTACACCCTCCCCACTTTTTTTAACCAAAACCTGTTCTCATCAATTATTCCTGTTGAAACTCGATCGTCTTAATTTGGAAGTATGAAAATGGATGGAATCACTCGTACTTTTGTCCCTCCCAATCGTCGGAGATTGAGTGAGGTCCTGGAGTCTGGTCACAGTGGACAAACTTGCGGTAATTTTCGTTGTTTCAGGCGATGGAGGAAATGTTACGCTCCTCGCGGTGAGAGATTGATTCCTCACCAAAGACTAATTGCAGCGAGAAAACGTACAAAAGTTCTCGTCGTTCACAGCAAGAATACTCGTACATAAATCTAAGAAGCTCACCCTCTCCAATAAACATACGGGGGAAAAATCAAGTTCTAGCTCTGGTCAAGATCGAAGAAGGCAAGAGCACAAATATTCTTCTTCGAATTTACCGAAAAACTTTTTTAAAAACCCCTTCTCCGGAGTGAGCTCTCTGCAAAAATCCAAGTCGAGCTCCGTTTCACGACGAAGAGGGCAAGACCCGAAACATTGTGTGAATTAAGGGCAGGAAATCAGCTTCACTTCCGGGTCATCTCCCAGAGAGCAAATTTATAGCACTTCTCGTTAACGCGAGAAAAGTGAATCTTCCCACATCTCACCAGATCCACCTCCTCAATTCTGTATTCTGTTCTTTCTCGATTGAAATCTATAGGATGAAGCTTTCCTGCCACGAGCTCGCAACGGAAAAGAAACCTTCCAACGAGAGTCCAATCGAGCACGGGACTGTAGCCGACATACCGTACAACATAACGAGAATTTTCGTACACGTGCTTGCTTCAGCTGCGGGACTGTAGTCGATCAGCCACCGCGAGCAGCCAACAGAATACGAGCATTACTATTCCTCAATCACCTGAAACGACTACGATTTCCGCGCGTTTGCCCCCTCTAATCTGCTGTGAGACCTACAACAGAAGACCACGAATGGAGGGCAAGGGTACTAGAGCAAACATCGTGCAAATTATGAGGATGTAACATGTGAAGAGGTTGCTACAAACGAAGTCAATGGGGGTACAAAGGTACACATGATTGGGACAAAGCTTCGGTTCAAAATTAAGCATGAGGAAGGGTTGTAGTGACAAGTTATATGGACCTTGTTTCCGCTGAAGCTTGAACTGTATTTACTCAACAATCCTAACGTTTACTAGCCAAAACAAAGAGAAACACTACCGCAATGAATCTCATTTTCCGAAGTACTACATCATGCTGCGCATCTCAGGATATGCCGTTTTAATTCATGCAATGGGCACGCAAAAGCTTCACAGTCATACTTCTTGGGGTCATCTCAGATTTCATTTGACAGCCTTCAACCAGAAGTGCGAGAGAAAAGACCGTCGAAGGACAAACCGGACCCAAGAATAATTTGTTCGCGGCGAGTTTACACTCTTTATGAATCCAAGTTCCTCAAAATCTCAGGCTCGGGGGGAATCGTACCTCCTCTCATCTACTAGAAGGGTATAGAGACCAGGGTGGACCCCGATCGAATTAAAATCAGAGAGGATAATAACAGGTCATCTATATCTATTGTATACCTGATGAAGAACGCGGATCATCTAAAGCGCGTGTACTCAAAAGAAATTTGTGAAAGTTCAGCGAATTTTTTTTCAAGATTTACGAATATCATGATTCTCTCAAAATCGTTTTATGACTTTATAATACGCGTACTTACTTCAAGCAATAATAGTGACAGTGACAGTGGCGTATTTACGGGGGGGAGGGGAGGAAGGGTAAGTATTTATTTTTTCAAGGTAGCGTATCAACTATGCACACATGATTTTCTTGCTATTTAGATCTCCTATCACATATATTCGACAGAGATTGACAATTTTCCAAGTCCCTTCCTATCACCTATAGCTCGGAGGTCGGAATTTTTCCTAGTCTCTCTCTTATCGCCTAGTCTCCTCCCATCATGTACTGCTTATACGGCTGAGGTCGAAAACTTTTTCACAGTCCCTCTCTTATCATTTATAATATATTTACTAGTACAAAGCTGAGGCAATGCAAGGAGGTGTTCTAGCCTACTTCAAGTCTAGTCTATTGTATTTCAAGTCCCCTTTCTATCACTTGTAAAAGCTTGGAAGTCGGTGAGTATAGCCTGATCAAAACAGCTCCTCCAATGTTTCACACACCAATTTGCTTAGCCCCTTCAATTCGCCAGATATGCAATGCTTCAAATACACCCCTCGAATGAATTCAAAGTTCCCTTTGTATCATCTTGCAGCACAGATAGTCTGATTAAAATAGATCCCTCAAATAACTAGATATGCAATACTCCATATATAAATTGGTCTAGCCCCTTCAATGAGCCAGATATACAACGTTTCAAACACCGTAAGACTCATAAAACAGGTTCCCTGCCTCTCCTCATTCAACTCCGTTGAAGAACCCGTAAATTTTCAGGTGAGTCCCCCCCCCTCCCTCCCTCCCTCGACCAGAAAATCGCGAGCAAAGCAAGAAAAAATTTTGCACACGGTGGCAGCAGACTTAAATCCGGCTCTGTAAGTCTTCCCACTAAATTTTACTGTTAAGCTCAACTTTTATGGGAGTATAGAGTTGTGCCTCTTTTCTTACATCAGATTCATCTAAAAACCCCCATAGAGACAATGTAAATTTCATACTTAATATAATTTAAAAAAGAATGTTTTTCGCCATCTCCCACGTTAATTGGAAATTTTTTGATTCAAAATAAAAAATTGGAAACGGTGCCGCCAATCAACATTGGAATTCAGTTCAACATCGGGTCAAAATACTCAATGAACAACAAAATAAGAACAATTCTACGATTGACCGACACAAATTGTTTTCTGACGACAGAAGGACCATTATGGTCTATCAACAGTGGATTAATGATAGACGTGGTCTGTTCATGAATAATCTTTGCATATGAACGAATAATATATACATTATATAATATATAAAACATACGGAGGACTCGTAATCTCATCTTTACAGGACAAGACACGTAAAGTCCATCGATATACGTAAACGCACTCGCAACTACAGAAGAAGAATGTAACAATGAGAGTTATTTTCCGAGAAATAAAACGTATTATAATAAATGTAAGGTATGTAAAATGGGAAATTTATTCGCGGATGAAACGTTATCACTGGAAATCATACAATAAGGAACTGCTCTATCTGGTTTCACCTGATGATGACGACGCCGACAAACTTAAGTATGATTTCTAGAAGAGAAGTATTTCGTTTTAGCCTCTCAAGAACTCCACACCAACATATTTTGAAGGTAAAGGGGTTGAAAAAAATTTCATAATTCAATATTTAGAGCCTAATTTTTCCAGTTTTGGGCGAAGATGTTTAATACTACTCCCTTAATTACGCCAAGAAGAAATTTATTTCATCTCAGGTACAGGACTTTATTCATAATGTTCCAAGTCCCTGTTTCCTGATTCATTTTCCATAATTTTACTGTCAACGCTGTCAAATTTTTTGACAACTCTTCCTCTATGCAATTTCCCAGCCTTGAAAAAACTCCGAAAATTTTTTGTCAATTTAGTGGGTAACGCTACGAGTTAGAAAAATCTCGATAAAAACTTCGGAGTCGTAGAAATTTCCGAGATGACGGAAAAATTTTGTTCTTCACCAAATAAAGCAAAAATTGGCAATTCTTAGAAGCCTTTGGTCGAAATAATGACTAAAAACTTAGCACGACAGAGACAACATACTACATCACAGTAAAAAGAGCGTTCAATTTTTACATTGAAGAAAGAAAAAAAGGTAAAATCAAACGACAAAAAATAGAATATTTACCTCAAATTTATAGTCAGCATGTAATCTTTACAGGCTCCATTTTAGTCTTAATCTTCTCCACCTTGACTTTACGTTGCGAACTTTTACGATTTTGATGGGTCTCCCGGTGTTTCATCATATGATCCTTGCGTATAAAACCTTTGCCACATATGTCGCAACTGTACGGCCGCGAGTTCGTATGCAGACACGCGTGTCTCCTCAAGTCCGTTTTATGGTTGAAAGTTTTCGGGCACTGGTCGCATTTGTAAGGCTTGTTTCCAGCATGCTTCTCCGCGTGTAATTCATACTGATTATTGTCCGCAAAGCGTTTACCGCATCTCGCGCATTTGAATGGACGATATGCGCCGTGAAAACTCTTATTGTGTTGCGTCAGATAGCACGCCTTGTTGAAATTTTTGTTGCACTCGTTGCAGTGGAAAGCGCTCATTTCAGACGAACTGACCGGAGATATGCTCCCAGTACTGCTTGTTACTTTCATATCCTCAATAGGTTGCAATTGCGGGGGAAAAAACTGAGCCAGATGATCCATCGACACTTCATCAGATTGCTCGATTGCCTCCTGTTTGACCTCGCAAAACAATGGCTCCTGCTTCATCTCACCAAGCAACGACTCCTGTTTTATTTCACATAGCAACATATTGTCGGCGTCATTGATTGTTTCTTTGGATGAAACAAAAGATGGTCCCCCCACGTTACCGTGGTCCAACGCACTGACGAACGAATCCGCGCTCCACATGACTGCTGCGCTGCAGATGCCATCGTTTTTCTGAATACACGAGAAACTAGGCAACTTGTTATCGTCCATATTCACTGACGCAAAACACGAGTTCAGTACGTCTTCAGCCATTAAGTTACCAGTATTCTGAGTAATTTGATGGCGGATGGTAGAAACGTGGGGGGCCTTGGAGTTTGGGTAATGGATTTCCGGGGTGACCTGCTGAATAAATTGATGCACAGTGGGCTGCGGCGTCTCGAGCGTAGAAAAACCCTGAAGATAGCTCGTATGTTGGGAATGTTGCTGTAGGCCCGCCGACTGATGCTGCTGTAGCGGCGGCTGCTGCTGCTGGAGCGAGGTAATTGGAGACGGGGATTTGTGGTCTGGGAGTGTATACGAAGGCTGGAGCAGGCCCCTCGGAAGCTCCGTGGGGCCTGCCATCAAGTTTGGGGAATGCGGAAACGAATGTGGGGCCACAGTGCCGATAGAGCTTCGAACGCCCATACTCATTGCGTAGTCAGCCATCTTATTCAATTGCGGTGAGGTGGTATGGTTAGGAGGCGATGGAGATCCTTTGGCCTGCTGGCGATTAGCCGAGTACGCTGGATCCTTTTGCGGATGGTGGTGCGCACTCGCCGGTAACGTGGCCGGGTCAGGTGCGCCACTCTGCTTCACAGCATTCTTATGTAGCGTCGTGTTGTAGTGTCGCTTAAGGTGACCGCTACTTGTGAACCATTTATTACAGGCAGAGCATTGGTACGTTTTGGGACGACGAGCTTCATTCGACTTCCACGAAGCATTTGAATTCTTAGGCGCCTTCATTGAATTTCGACCGCCAGGACGAGTGTCGCTGGACGAGATCTGTGAGTTGGATACGTTGCTGAAGTCGGGTGATGGTAAAGGCAAAGGCGTAACACTGGTCGCTCGTCCATTTGGTGTCACCACACGTCCGCAATTACCGTTGACTAAATTCATTTGTTGCTGGTGTGTATAATGGCCTTCCACGGGCCATTGATCGTTGCTTCCTGGACTATCTTCGCCATTGGGTGGGCCCCGCTGGTTATACACCACTTTCTGCGAGTCTAAATCGAGAACAGATTGAGATTGAGTTTCGTTTGCTCTCGCTCCGTTTGTTTGTAACACCGGTGGAGTATTACCAAAACGCGGGTATGTCGGATCAAAATTTGTGACCATTGGGGGCACGTTCACGTGGATTTTATTCACTTCGGTATTGTGATACGCGATTTTTGTCACCTCAGCATTGTGAAATGAATATCCGGGCGATCGGTCATTGATGTAGGGGGCATACGTGTTGCCACTTTGTAGCATGTGAGCCGACTGATCTGACAAATTCCTCGAATAGTCAATTTGAGGAGGCGGAGGAGCGCTCATCAGGTTGTACGCCTCAGAATAGGTTGGCTGATGAGGGTATAGATGTGGTTGTTGCGCGTGATGCGCGGACTGTATGTCGTACATCCGGTCGCCGGGATTTTGAAGAGGTTCCGGCCTGGCGATAGGATGAAAACTGGAGTTTGGATGATGGATCTCGTGACAAGCCGTCGTGGTTGGCGTTCTTGACCCAGCATCGGTATCGGTCGCACGAGCGCTACCGCCGTTTGTCAAAGAGACCGAACAATTACTATCGTGATTATTCGTTACCGGAAGATTATTCGCCGAATGCGCGTACTGACAATGCACGTTATAAGAGGCTTTCTCATCAAACACAACACTACACGAAGGGAAACGACATCGAATGGACATCGTTGATAACGCGTTCCGAACAATTTATACGAGTACCATAATTCATTTTTTCGAATTGCGGAAAACGCAACAGGATTATAACACGTCGAATCAGCGAGAGAAAATAATCATAATTCAAATAATGAGATAACGAAAAAACAAAAATGAAAATGAATATTAATAAAACGAGAACAATTAAATTGTATACGAGAAAAAGAAAATTAACGACACAAATCACAAACAAAACGTAAATAATCGAAGAAATACATAATCGACAATCATCATTGTGAGAATACGCGTAATCACTGGAGAAAAACGAGAAAATTTAGTAGCGCGGACATCATCGGAAGAGCACAAGAACGAGAAGTTTACTCGATCCGAGAAACCGAACTAGACTGAAAAGTCACCACCACTCGCCAAGACGAAGAAAGAACGGCCGCTGGTCTCCTATCAACGTTTCTTTAGCGCGTTTACCCCCTCTCGCAGTTTTACCAAACTACCACTAAGCGCGGAGTATGCACACCTCACCACGCGTTAGTTACGTTCATATACGTGTGTTTGTTATATTATACATAATACGATCTTAACACAGTTCGTCCTGAACATTGGCTTTGCTATCTTCTCATTGGGTGTATCGTAGAAAATGCAAAAATTAACCCCTTCTCAAAGGTGGGGGTCGTATTCAGCCTAAACACACTGTGTCGTGCTGGCTGAGACTCATTGATGCATGTACTATACTCGACCGTCGTTCTTCATCGTGTACTCTCACTTAAATTTTGTTTATTCATAAATTCGTCCCTCTCGCGAGTAAAATTTTAATTACGCTGTACAAATTTTACTCGCGCTCCTCTACGTTCGTTCCATCGACGAAACTCAAAATTAACGAACGAAAATTTGAAAGAAGATAAGTGACCTTATCGTCGTCAGTATGAATCGCGTGCAAAACTACCCCGCACTCTTCACCCTTTCTTACTTTGCCGATTGTTTTCTCGCTATCTCTGTACGGGTACTTACTAACACAGACTCGAGAATTATTTATTGACAGCCGTTTCCCACACTGGTCAATAAAAATATCCGATCAAAATCCGCCGAAACTCTCCGTGAAAAGCAATACTTGATCGTTAGTACTTCTAAATGTTTGACCGTCTCTACTGATAGCTTGGTAGTTGGTAGGGCCTCACCTCTCACAAGAAACTAGTTACCTCTAAAAAATTTTTTGAATTCTTAAACCAGGTCGGAATTCTATCCTGCCTTTGGAACATTTTTTGGTTGAAGATCAACTTTTCGAAATATTTGCAAAAAAGTTATTCGTCAATTGTGACCTGTTCCAAGATAAGGGCAACCAGCAGCAAAACGCAATCTCCCAGGAGGGCGAAAACGAAGTTCAATTGCTACCCTTCAGTGATGCCAGATCTATATATTTGTGGTCCTCAAAAGTAAGGATTTTGCGTAAAATACAAATTACTTGCGCTCAAGGGGAAAGTACCTCAGGCAGCTATACGAAAGATACTTTTCTCCTGGTCGTTATAGGTGGATACTGCAGTCTTCCGAGAACATCGAGTCGATCAAGGGAAAAGTACCTCACTTACTTCTACGAGAGATGCCTTTCTCCTGATCGGTATTGATAAATCGATAAGTCCGACAAAATCAGTTTTTAGGTCTTATAAAAAATGACGGATACGGATTTTCGAAAATATCTGGAGGCACTGCGACCCTGTCCCTGGAACAGGTACTTGATGCTAATAACCCTTATTTTGAAACAAGTCACAATTATTGTCTTTTTTTTTGGGGGGGGGGGGAAGGGTGAGAGGCGAGAACTTGAATACATTATTTGGATCACTAAACTCGACCAATTACAATTATTTCCGGTTCCTTACCCCAAAATGTATGCAATCCTTAAATTATTATTTGGAAAATATCGAGTGAAGGCGTGAAGCTCAATGGATTTGAAGTGCACGAGGAAACCAACCTAGTCAGCAAAAACCAATTTTGCCTGTATTGTAAAATCAAATTAATTCAACTAGCGTGTACGTGAAAATCCGTCCACCAAAAGGCGAGATATTCCTGTGAGTTGTTGGGCGGTCGACGTAAAATGTTCTTGAAATTGGCCTGCTTCATGTAGCTGCTTTTCGTATCTGTATAGTAGAGCTAGAAAATTTTAAGGTTGCTCATGGAGGTAGCACTGGAAAAACACAAAACGTGTTTTTGAAAGAGAAAACTTTGCTTATGACGAGTTATGGTCTAATAGGGTAGTGTGAACAACAGCTGAGAAATTTAGGTGTACTGTTGGTCATATTTGCGCATTTTTTCTTGGTTTTTTCATATTTTTCTACAAAATTTAGGTATGTGAAATTCTTGGGGACACTTTTCTCTAAAATTTGTTATGATCTGATTATGAATCCTTTATGCCACGTGAGTTCCTCGCTTACTCTGTTTCTCGTGGGACATAAGCTATTTCTTGTTCCACATGATAGTTTGAATTGAAAATTTGTACAGACTGATTTTCCCTTGACGTCATATCTATCGATAACAGAAATATTTCTTCCAATAGCATAGCACCTCCCATGTGATCACCATGGGTACGTTCTGATCATTGGTCAGTACTTCAGAATTGAAAATAATTTTAGAATAAAAAGTTAATATTCGTAATCTTGTAGTATTCCTCTATACGAGGAAGCTCATTTTTGTGAATGAACGATCAAAATATTCCTATGCTTTTCTCATGTAAATTACAAAGCTGCTGAAAGCTGATAGACTTGTTTTTACGTACTTTTTTGACATGTTTCATGTCTTTACTCTGCCCTGACCCCTAATTTGAAATTTTCCGAGTGCCCCTCCCCCTTCACCCTCGTCTCTCCGTGGGTGATTTGAAAACTTGCGAGTTCATGCCGCGAGTTCACCTTGTCCAGTTTATATATTATGTACTTGGTTTATACTAGCTTTATGATCGCTGTATTCTAGCTTTGAGCTTTCATTATACTAGACCTAATATACAGTATACTAGTTGTTGAAGCGGAAGGCCAGCCAAATATATAATCGATATTTTGATAAAATCGATACTTCGATAGAATCGATACTTCGATAGAGTCGATACTTCAATAGAGTCGATACTTCGATAGAGTCGATACTTCGATAGAATCGATATTTCTATAAAATCGATATTTCGATAGAGTCGATATTTCGATAGAGTCGATATTTCGATAGAATCGATACTTCGATAGAGCCGATATTTCGATAGAATCAATATTTCGATAGAATCGATATTTCAATAGAATCGAAATCAGCGATCGATATCAATGTATCGATATTATTGAGATTGATATAAGTGATCTTTACTTTGAATTTCCTTGCAAACGCCCGAAGATGTATATAATTTCTGTTTGTACTCTGAGTCTATGAGTTGTGTGAAAGACCACGGCAAATGAGCAGGTATTAGGCCTAAACTAGGCTGCTTGACGATACTGTATAGGTCTATACTGGGCTTGACATGAAACATGATCTTTTTCTATTTGGCTCCGCCGGAAGATTTTTCTTATTCTGCAGTCAACTGTGATGTGACGTCAAGGAAAATCGATCTACTGGTGAGTACTTCCTAGTCAATAGAATTAATCCGATTTGCCACGTTATGGCCAGACATACCGAATGAAGACATACTCAAAGATTAACACGACGAGTAACTTGATATAGCCATAGTAATGCAAAGAAAAACAACGGAGTGCTTCCGATTAGAAAATTATGGTCAACGGGGACATGAAAGCAGCTAAATTCATTACGGCTGGAAACAAGAACATCCTAGGAAATTATGACTGAACTAGCGTGTCATCACAATGTGAATCATACTCTTAAACTAGTTCAATTAACCCCTCATCAGGTATGAGCACATTAAGGTTGTCGTTATTTAGAGATGACGGATAATTAGAATTTGTCCCAGCGGAATACGTTTGAACTACGAGCTTTCTCTATGGAGGAGCACCTCAGACCCCACTCTAAAGCTATGGCCACTGGTAATTAGATGGTCCACTGACGCCGAATCACCAAATTTCTTCTTTCCTCACGCTTTCCGCATATGTTCATCAATTCTAATTTTAAGCTGACGGTCAGTCTCGCCGATATTACTCCATTACAGTCGTTTTACACTCTACCTCGTAAACACCGCTCCTTTTGACCAGTGGGATGGGGTCCCTCAAGCTCACGAAAAGACTTTCACGGAATTAAGATACACCGGTCGAAAAGCTACGACCCAGTTGAGAAGGGAACTCAGTCTTATCCAACGCTCTCTGCTATCTAAGATCGCACTACGAGGGAGGGAGGTCGTGGAGATGGCGCAAGGAGCGTCGACGATGTGTTGTGTATCCCCTTTTAGAGTTTCTCAAGTATCTTGAAAATCAGTATCCTTCGATTAAATTCACTTTGGAAGTTGGCGGTTAATCTACTTACCTAGATTTGATAATCTCTGATAGAGACTGCGTCTATGAATTCGTCATCAACAGGAAAGACACCTCGACCGATACTACTGTCCGCGGCAGATCCTTCTGTCCTTTTGCTCACTTTGCTGCTTTTAACTGCTTCATCCATCGGCTGACCAGAATCTCTCTGGGTCAGCTCGCCTTCCAATGAGAGCTATCGACTACAAAGCACTTGGCCAGAGTGAGGTCAACTTAGATATCAACCTTATGGTTCATCGGAGGTTAACTCGGAAATGCGTAGATTCCATAACCTCCCTACCCTGCAATCCGACCTTAGATCCTAGAAAACGCCACGAGGAGGTTGGCTCACATAGTCTCCCAAAAAATAGTATACACGTTTGTCTGCTTGTACGTATCTCTAGAAGCGCCGTTATTATTCGTGTACGTCCTGAACAAAGGCAAGTCAAAAAAGAGTATTCGTGTCGTCGAGCCGTCGTATGCATCGTCGAGAACACGGAGCGGAGGCGTTTTGGGAGCCACATCTAGCTGATACTCGACACCATCGGTTTCCTCGTTATACAGATCAACCCGTGTCTGCAGTTCTAAAACGCAATCTTTGTACTTTCGCCGGGATTGTGCTAGTGGTTTGCCCACCAACAGCTACTCGAGTCGTGCTTCGGTGAGAATTTTTTCGTTTTGTCGTTTAGTTGTTTCACTGGATTAGGATAATGATGTGCGACCCACCGGATCATGAAAAGTTACGAATTTTCATAAATGGGGCCCGCGGTGTGAAGAAGGTTGCTTGCGCCTGTTCTAAAGATACGTACAAGCAGACAAACGTATATATTTTGTGGGACACTATGTGAGCCAACGTCCTCGTGGTGTTTTCTGGATAACGCTAACTGGCTCACATTTCTCTGAAAATGTTCAATTTGGACAAATTTTGACTGAATCCGTGATCTTACCTCAAATCATTAATCTATTTCTTCATAAGTTGAGTTTTCCGTGCCCAATCCACAAACTGATAACTGATGGAAGTAATTCATGGACTTTGTCGCTTTGCTCGTTGAGCATAACTCGGAAAACTCTCAAGAGCTCCTTTCTCTCCTATTCCCTCAGAATAACTGTTAAAATATCAAAATCTTTGTTCTATACTCTGTTTCCCTAATTTTCAAGCGTTTTTGACATGTTTCATGTCTTTTCTCACACCCTATGCATCATTGAAAATTCGCGATTACCAACCCCCCCTCCGCCCTAATAATGGACTTAGAAAATTTTCCTGAATTACCTGGGAGGTCATTGAGAAATCTGCGAGTACCACCCTCTTCCGAGAAAAAAAAAGAAAAAATTGAATAAAAAATAAAATAAAATGAAAAATAATAGTTATTTATTATACAAGGTCGTAAACCGAGTGACTAAAACATGACGAGGTTTCAGACCGCGTATAATACAAATCTTTTTTTCATACTCAAAAGCTCGTGGAAGACGGAAGTGGATTAGCTAGAAGATGTAACGGCATTTGATTGTAGTCAACTGGCAACCCTGGAGTAGGTAAACGGCTGTTTTACCTACTCCTGTGACTAAAACGATGAGGATCCGTGACCACCCCGCGACTAAAATAGATAGTTTATCTACTGAAAACGATCGATGAATCGCCTGATTTACCACTAAGTATGGAAAAAAATTAAATAAAATTAAAAATAAAAATATATACCTGGTAGGTCATTGAGAAATCTGCGAGTACCACCCTCTTCCGAGAAAAACAATTGAATAAAAATGAAATGAAATAAGAATTAGAATAAAATTAAATTAAAATTAAAGGTAATCTCATCAGCCTGAATTATACTAAAGTGGACTTGTACTGGACCAAGAAGCGGGACGAACGAGCGGAGCGAGTGAGGCCCAGTAATCTTATCAGCCTGAAATATACTGAAGTAGACTTATACTAGAACAAGAAGCTGGAAATTGTGAAAATTTTTGACGATGAAAAGCTTAAGACGACTGGCGAAAAGACATGAAACATGATCTTTATATTTTTGGCAACGCCAAGAAATCCTTCCTTTTTCTTCTCATTTGTTTGTTTCAAAAAATTGCGAAATACCAATTTTTCCAGTAAGTTGTATCATTGTTTCAGAAAAATATGGAAAAATTTCGTAGATCATCTTGACTTGGCCTTTTCATGATGAATTCCAAAATTTCCCGAATGTCTTTAGTCTACTCGGCTTTATTATACCTGTCAAATAATAGAAGGGCACTCTGACCATTATTTTTGCCTCGACTTTTTCTATAATATCCATATAATCCATAATTATTGAACACCTTTAATTGTAAAATTGACCAATAAGTGAAAATTTAGGGAACTTTCGGGTGAATGATCATGGTCACGGAGCAGTGATGTATCAAGTATTAGATCCTGTCCCTTCATCTTTCCCCAGTTTTTGAAAAATTCATCTTCAGTGCATTTCATTTCCAGATTTCTCCGATTCGGTATACAAATTAGCAAAAATTCCGAATAACTCTTTCCATTTACCTGTCCCAATTCTCGATGCGATCATAACTCATTTCGAAGCTTTGTCAACGAATAATGAATGAATTAAAACGATGCTATTGAACTTTCAGTTCATTTCCTACGTAATTTATCATCAAAAATAGGAGGGGGAACAAATGTTTTCTATTCTACCTTCTTTATTCCAGTCATAAATGCACCATCTACAGAGTGATCAGACTTGAAACTAAAAAATTTTTTTAAAAATAGATTCGCGTCACTTAGGTAAGGTATCGCGCTCTAGTCGAATTGTTATCATACTTTTTGTAACGATGTACAAGTGCGAAGACGCATGTGGCTGATTATCTCGCAACGCGATTTACAAGTAGTATACAAAGTAGTTGAAAATTCGAACCGTTCACGTCGGTGCATTTGATAGACTTTCCGAGTTAGTCTACATGCTGTAGGTATACGATTAAAATTGTGTAATCAGTTGAGGAAGCATTGCGACTTAGGCTTGATTGTCGGATAACAAGTAAGTCGACTAATAAAATTATGTTTTTTGAAAAAGTAGAAATGAAACTAGCTCATTTTTCCGTCCTCTGAGATACGCCTCTCCGACCATCGTTCTTTGTGTATTTCAATGGTTAGAAAAGAATGATTTTTATTTAATTTTATAATTGTCGCTTAACTTTCTTAAGTCTTCGATCCAATAATTTTTATGCCACCCCATTTCATTACTTCCGCTGCGGCATGGAGATATAATATTACCCAGCGGTTCTCCTCCTTTTTTAGTTTTCGTGCCACATCTGATGAGCTGAAAATGGTATCTCCTATCAAACTTTTTCGTCTTCTTTTGTATAAATTCTAATAAGTATTTTGATCCAGTACTGTAATTTTTCATGCTCTATCCCTACGTACCCTATGCATTTCCTTGGCATACAGCTCACCCCATTGTACCTATAACCCATTCTTTGCTAGATGGCCTCCCAAAAGCGCTCGCGCAATTGAATGTCATAATTTTATTTATTTATTTCTTATTTTATTTTATCTTATATAAATCTGCGGTTTTGCCAACTTATTTGCAATAAATAATCATGCGCCGTAACATAGAGGGCCGAATTAAATCCATCAATCAATAATTCCAGTAACTAGCTCCTCCTCAGAAAACCATTTTTTACAAAATATTTCCCATGATCTCTTGATCATCTTTGTGACGTTCATCGATACTGTACTGTACTGTGTAACTAATTTCTTTTTCCATCGGAAGTGGGTGGCCAGGATGAGTTTCTTCGGGATACGTTTTCTTCTGGACACGCTGCGCTAGTCGAATGGGTAAGAATCACGTTGTCATCAATTTCACGAAGGTCGGTGGTCCCTTTCTGGGAAGTCTTCCCATCAGATTCTCACTCTTTTCTTCTGATCTCTTCTATACTTACGAAGATTTATGAGACAACTTTATAAGAATACCGGCCTTGAAAATGAAAAATTATAAAAATCTAGAGTTTGCTTTCTCCTGCGATTTTTGTAGAGAGTTCCATAACGAATCTCGAGAGACCACCACGGCCTCCTAGCTGCAAAACTCAACGAGTAATAGTTTAGAGTTCAGAGGTATAAATCGTATTTTTATTTTTTTTTTGTAATATCTGGAAAGTCGAAAAAAAGGAAGAAGGAAAAATTTCAAGACACGAATGAGAAATATTAGCAGGTGACGAAAGAATTTTTCCTTGATTCAAGCATGGAAAACGCCCACAAAAAATCTTTGATTGAAAACACGTAACAGGTCGTAAATACATAAACCATAATTACAACTTAATTTCATTCCTCTGCAAGAAATGGACCTTGTAGCGGTGAGCAAGTGCAGCCTCTTTCTTAACCTAGGTATATTTCAGATGGAAAATCGAGACGATTATGAGACATAGAAAACGCTTAAATATCTATTCCTTTCCTACATGTTTCAAATGAGATGGCCGCAAAAATCATTGAATTTTCGAAAATACGGTTGCAAAGCACACTAAAACCAACACTTTAGTAGTCAAGAGGTCTTAGGTTAAAACGTCACAGGAACAGAGGCCCTCGCTGCAGATTCCAAGTCTAATACTCTTGGACTAGAGAAACGTGTATGAAGAATATTCGACTGATGATCAAACTGGTGATAAATTTCAGAGGTATTGACCTTAAAAAACAAAAATTAAAAAATTAAATACTTTCGCCTTTCTGTATTACTCACACCAATTCATGTTCAAGTTTTTCTTCAATTCAAAACGACTGCAAAATATTTATGGCTCATATTTGAAGATAAAAAAGATAATAACGTTTTAAGAGTTCGTTCTTATTTTGCGGCATGACCTTTTTTACATTGCATAAATCTGATGGTGACTTTTTCACTTGTTTTGGTCGCGCGTCGTAACAATTGTTTATCTATATAATGAAACCTGACTGCAGCAAACTCGAAGTATACATCACCGCTAATTGTACTTTATCAGTTAACAAAAATTCTTTACTCGTCACGTCAATAGAGAATATAGTGACTGACGCAAAGAAAGTACTTTCCTCGATTGAAAAAATTGTAAATATTTCGTAGATTGTCGAAAAAGTGACTAGTGCAGTTGTGATTCTGGCCTAAAATTTCATCTCCACTGATTCAGATTCCGAACTATTCTTACGTTCCTTTTTCGTCATCCAGCGTCCAGAATTTCTATGACATCCACATTTTTTCGTAACCTAAGAATAATATATTGAAGCTTCCTCTCTGGTCTCAGAAAATAGAGCTAAATTTCGAAGTCTTGTACGATGACAACAGAATTTCAGAATTTCCTTTTCTCTCGCATAGATAATTAGTAGAGAGCAACATACCACTTCTGGAACAATAGCGGACCCCCCGGTCCGCGGCCGGTGTGTATACCGCGAGGGTGACGGAAGTCGGACTCCCCCTGGTGCGTGACTAGTATGTATATGTTACGCCGAATTCACGCAATTGAGGAAAGCGCGCAGTAAGTAGAAATTTTGATGAAAGCGCGCACTCAGCAACCTCTTTGCTGAGTGCGCGCAATCAAAGACAAGGTTACTGAATGCGTGCAATCGAAAGGAAGTAAATCATTTTTGACACGTATTCGGCAATCTTTTTTTGCTGAGTGCGCGCTTCCAGTGAAGGGGTAATAGGCAAATACTTGGGGTAATAGGCAAATATTTGTACCTTGATTGACTTATCACTATTTGGAAGGGTTGATTTTATCATTTAGTTCACAATATTTTAAAATGTCGGTACATTCACCGCTGCAATTATTGTCGCCAGCAATGTGCGACAAAACGGTGCGCGGGTGTCAAGGCCGGGTTGCCCTGTAATTCAGCTTGTCACGGTGGGCAAACGTGCGAGAATAACAAAAAGTAGGCTCATACATTTCCGTTTCTTTTTTCTTACAATATTTGAATCACGGCTCAGATGCTCACTTATCATGATTCATCTATGTATTATTTTCATCCTGTTCGACTAAGATTTCTTATATTTTGTTTTCTTCTCAAGTTCTATACTTCTCAAATCGTTACAAACTGCAAAAAATACGACCACTTTGCTGTATTACGAATACTATTATTTTTATGCTGAAATAAACTAGCTGAATATTTCTACCTCACAACTTTGTATTAGTACCTGGCGCTAGAACTTGACAATGACTTCTTAGTAGTGCACGCATTTGGCAACTGCACAAAAACAGTGCACCTATCACCAAAACTGTTCATGTGCTGAATGCGCGCAATCGGCTATAATCTGCCGCTGATTGTGCGCATTCGGCAATTTTGTGCCCGGATTCCGCAACTTTTGTGAAGACTGCGCGCATTCAGCAAAGAGGTTGCTGAGTGCGCGCTTTCATCAAAACTTCTACTTACTGCGCGCATTCCTCGATTGCGCGAATTAGGCGTAACATATATACAGCGAGGGTGTCGGAAGTCGTAGGTGCAGGTGCGTTACCTTTTTACTTATGCATCCGGTGGGCAACTTTTTGGGGTGTGATTAAAAAAAGAAAATACTTAAATAAATAAATACTCCCAAATAAATAAATACTTGCGCGGTATACACACCGGCCGCGGACCGGGGGGTCCGCTATTGTTCCAGAAAAGGTATATTGCTCTCTACTAAATTGTGGGGCGAAAAACGAAAGACGGGAAAAATCGTTTATTCTGCAATTTTCCATGCTACTCCTTGTTGTTTTTGTCACTTTTTCCCTCTATATTGAGAAAAGCTGGTGATATGTTCAGCACCAGCGGATTTGAAGCTAAGTGTTAGTTGCCCCCCCCCCCAATCTCCAAAAATTAAATTTTCACCATGCGAATCATGTTCAATACAGAACAAAAAATTTTCTGACAGAGCCCAATGAATAAAGAACATGTTTCATGTCTTTCTCAGAAACTCGTGGCTTTTGGGGGCTCACTATCGCTCCGCTTGTTCGCCCCCTCCGTAGTCTAGTACAGGTCTATCTAATAGCTTTTGGGGCGTTCCACTCGCTCGCCCTTTTTTCTGGGTCTTGTGTAAGTTGAGTTTACAATATTATTTCAAGCTAATGACTTTTAAGGAGCTCACTCGCCTTGGTCTAGTATGGGTCTCGAATAGCTTTTGAGTCTCAGTCACGGCACTGGCGCACTGTATATTAGGCCTATATGATAGGAGCTAAACCCACTATAGCAGCCTAGTTTGGGCCCACCTTTTGGTCTGCTCTTAAGACCGGACCTGATATACTAGGTTTATAGTAGCTAGCTGTAACCTAGAATGAATTAAGAAGAGGTACAGTATACAGGATTCCTGAATCTAGTATAAAGCAAAGGTGTTAGTTTACTACATAGATCAAAGAGAGATCAAGCACGGACGAACACACATTCTCAGCTGATAGCTTTCGAGGGGCGAACGAGCGCAGATACTCCTTCCATAGTTCTACTTAGAGCCCAATTTGATGAAGGTTAGTATACTGTCGCCTCGCTTCTTGGTCCAGTACAAGTCTACTTTAGTATATTTAAGGCTGATGAGATTGAGGCCTTACTCACTCCGCTCGTTCGCCCCGCTCCTTGGCCTAGTGTAAGTCTACTTTAGTATATTTCAGATGTTGTAAGCGGACCAGGATTGATGCCTTATGACCTCACCGACCTATGACGTCAGCGAACTTATGACGTCACCGGACTTATGACGTCATAAGCTAATAGCTTCATAATGGCTCTCATCGTTTTCTTAGCCTTGCATAAATCTAGCCTACGCCTTTTCATTATATTAGGATAAGCTAGAAACTACAGAGGGGGAGGGGGGGTGGGGCTCGGACTCAGACTCGCAGATTTCAGAATCACTTTTGAGAGAGCCTAGTATAAATCTAGCATACGGCTTCTATATTATCTTATTATTCCTGACTTTCATGTCTTTGCTCTGGTCTCATCCTTATGGGAATTTTCATTGTGACAATGATTCTGAAATCTGCGAGTCCGAGTCCGAGCTTCCCCCCCCCTCGGTTGTTTAGCTTAACCTAATATAATAAGAAATAATAATAAAAGTGAGAAGGATTTCTTGGCGTTGCCGAAAATATAAAGATCATGTTTCATGTCTTTTCGCCAGTCTTCTTATGCTCTTCATCGTTCAAAAATATCCAAAATTTCCAACTTCTTGTTCTAGTATAAGTCAACTTTGGAGTATTTTAGGCTGACTGCTTCCTGGGACGAACGAGCAGACTGGGCCTTACTCGCCCCGCTCGTTTGCCCTGCTTCATGGTCCAGTACATGTCTATTTTAGTATATTTCAAGCTGATGAGTTACTGGGACTCACTCGCTCTTTTAATTTAATTTTATTTTATTTTATTTAATTTTATTTTATTTAATTTTTACTCAAGGGGTGGTAATTGCAGATTTGTGGATGACCTCCAAGGTGATTTGGAGGGGGGCAGAAGGGAATGTTTATCTTATTTTAATTTAATTTAATTTAAATTTTATTTTAATTTAATTCAATTTTATTTTATTCTTATTTTATTTTTACCCAGGGGGTGGTACTTGCAGATTTCTGGATAACCTCCCAGGTAATTCACAAAAAATTTTCCAAGTCCGTTAATAGGGGGAGGAGGGAGGGGGGTTGGTACTTGTAAATTTTTGGAAGTGCATAGGGCGTCAAAAAAGATATGAAATATGTCAATAAGATATACAAGACGTATGCTAGATTTATACAAGGCTCTCTCAAAAGTGATTCTGAAATCTGCGAGTCTGAGTTCAAGGCCCCCTCTGTAGTTTATAGCTTATCCTAATCTAATAAAAAGGCGTAGGCCAAATTTATACTAGGCTAAGAAAACGCTAAGGGCCATTATGAAGCTATTAGCTTGTGACGTCATAAGTCGATAACTTCATAAGTCGGTGACGTCATAAGTCGATAACTTCATAAGTCGGTGACGTCATAAGTCGTGAATCCTGGTCCGCTTACAACATCTGAAACATACTAAAGTAGACTTACACTGGGCCAAGGAGCGGGGCGAACGAGCGGAGTGAGTGAGGCCCCTTTATCTCATCAGCCTTAAATATATTAAAGTAGACTTGTACAGGACCAAGAAGCGGGACAAACGAGTGGAGCGAGTGAGGCCCCCGAATCTCTTCAGCCTGAAATGTACTGAAGAAAACTCGCAGCCCCCACACTTAGCTGCTCGGAATTGCCTTCATTGACTGCGACAATTGAGGCAAACAGGGAACCTGTTTTATGGGAAAAATCATGTGAGTGTCATTTTTTGCTTTTTGTCGTCTCAAGTAGCGTGAACTTTGCTCCTCACCACCTTGAGATCTCCTCTCATTAGGTCAAGTTCTAGGCGCGTTTTTATCTGATGACGTCACGATTTGATGACGTCATAATCTGATGACGTCACACGACGTTACGATCTGGTGACGTCACGATGGGGATCTGTGACGTCACTATCATCGTGCCATCACTATCTGATGACGTCACAGAGCTAGTAAAACCACTAATACAGTAGTATAAAGGAAGCCTAAGACCTAGCACAGAGCTAGGACAAACTGCTACTATAAGCTATTATAAAGATCTTGTAAGCTTATGGCATGAAGGATGCCTAAACCTAGTATAAAGGAGGATTGGACCTAGTATACGCCTAGTATAATACGTAGTATAAACCTAGTATAATATACTGCATGAAGCAGAGAGGATAAGTCCCCCTCCTATCACTTCATCAAAATTTTTCTAAGTCCCTTTTTCTTGCCGGACGGCGCCCGGCGCCCGTCATTTTCCTTCAGTTTACCCCCCCCCCCGATAAAACAGGTTCCCTGTTAAAACTGTACAGACGCCCAAACGCAAATTCTGGAATGTTCAACGCTAACAATTTTCCAAGGCTCAAGGCCATGGACGTACGGACGCCCGGACACATTTTACAGATTGGGGTAGGGCTAGAGAAAAGAAATGAAACATAAGTTCTGAAATCCCTATTTTCAGTTTTATTGTTTTCAAAACATGGTTTGGTCTGATTTTTAGGGAAATGCAGCTTTGGATATGCTACTTCCTCCAACCTTTTGGTATTTCGCGTCCATTCAACTTTACCTTATCTTGTGTTGGTATTATTTTTGAAAAAGCCTTGATTGTGAAGCGCTACACAAATTCAGACAGCGTTTCCTGAATCTGCAGTCACTCGGAGTAAATAAAGAAGAGCTTACGGAACTAAAGTTTGTTGACATGTTCTATGTCTTTTCTCTACCCCTCGATTTCGAAAATGAGTCCGAGCGTCCGCACGGATGACCTTGAGACTTGGAAAAATTGTCAACGTCAAAACTCAATCCTACCTCTGATTCCGGAATTTGCGTCCGGGTACAGCATAGGAAATGGTATTATACTATTATAAAGATGTGTACAGTATACTGGAGATGAGCTGGGCGAGAACCTTCTCTTGTCTTGAATACTAGTTTTATACTAGCTTTGGTTTTGGGTTTTGGTTATTCCTTCATTATACAGTATATTAGCCTTCATCAATCTGGACCCAAAGTAGGCTGATACGGTAGGTGTAGCTACGCTTGTTCGTCCCCCAAAAGCTATCAGCTTTGAATATTTTGAAAATGTATGTGCGTTCGTACTAGATCTCTCTAATATCCTTTCTTTATACTAGTCTTGAACAAGTCTCAGCTTAGCTACTATGAATCTAGTATGTATATCAGGTCCGAACAAACTGAAGGCTTAAAAGCAGACCAAGAAGTGGGCCCAAACCAGGCTGCTATAGTGGGTTCAACTTTCATCATATAGACCTAATATACAGTATACTAAACCAAGGGGGGGAGGGAATGGAGCGAATGAGCCCTCGAAAGCTAGCAGCCTAAAATATTGTAAACTAGACTTATACTAGATCATGAAGGCTGTCAGTGAGTCTCCAAAGCTATTAGCTTGGAATATTCTAGACTGGACCTAGACGAGACCAAAGCGAGTGAGCAACTCAGAAGCCACTAGCTTAAAATATTGTAAACTAGACTTGTACTGGACCATGAAGTCTACGATTCAGCCTCCAACAGTCACTAGCTACTGAAAAAGAGAAGAAACAAGATGTTTATTCATCGGAATTTTTTTTTCTGGGTATAACGTTCGCCGGCCGTTCATCATCCGTTTTGAATTTTCCTCTCTTCTCATTCCTTTTCAACAGGAAACCTGTTTTCGAATTAATCCGAAATTCTGAATTACGGCTAATCATTATGACGAAAAGGGCGATACTCTTTTTTGAGGAGTAAGTATAAATACGTAAACCGCAAAAAATACTAAAAACTTCGAAGCGCTATCGACTAGGCAGTCATCCTTAGCGAAAGACAAGAACACAACTTCGCCCTTTTCGTCAAACCTGTTTTATTGAGGCTTACTTCAGAAAAATGAGCCCCACCCTCATAGCAGCCAGTGGTTTTTCGTGTTCAAATGGTCATCAACTTTCAAGAAGAATTAAAAAGCTTTTCAAAGCACTCTCAAGTGAACACATCCAGCCTGAAGTGACTAAAATAAACTCGTTCCAAAACGAGGAACAATAGCACTCATTTTCTCTGAAAAGATCGAGAACCTTGTACGTGTGTATCGAGGTATCAAAAATGAATGAAATCTGACAAAATGGCAGGCAAGATTATGTTCGTTTCTCCCAAGCAATTGAAGAAAAAAGAAAACATTCTTCTGTGAATAGAAAGTGTAGTCGACGGGTACAATACTGTTCTGGTACACGTCACTAATTCGATGTTTCGCTCCTCGTCAGGTTCTTTTCGGTAAGAGGGAGAGCGAAGATGAATTATCCACCCCTCTATCCTGACTTTCACCTAAAACGTCAAAAACTAGTTTCTTTTTGCGTGAAAGACATCTGGTCTTGGAGAGAAAGTTAGCTTCGAAAGGACTAGTGCAGAAAGTCAAAAGTCGATAAATCAATTTTTGTCACTTTTCAGGTAAGGCGCCAGAGGTATTGTGATATCTTTTCGTGCGAAAAGAAGTGGTGTTGTGACGATGAACGTGTATCTGTTGTACCACTTCTTTTCGCACCGAACTATTATATCATCACCTTTTTGTTTACATTGGCGAGAATACCTCTAGCGCCTTACCATGAAAACAAGATTAAAAAATCCTGTAAAAGGATGTAAATAACGTAAAAATCTTAAGAAATTAACTTTCAACTCCTCGCACTATGCCTTTCCAGTAGACAAAAGGTGTGGACTTGTAAGAAGTTCGATTTCCGAACTGAATTAGTGAAATTCTGACCACTGAGCTCAAATTGTCTTCTCAAAGGAACTGGGTCTCTGAACAGCGTTATAAACAACAGGAGTCTTGAAAATGACGATCAAAAATTTCCCATCTTGCTTCGATTGACGTATAGCCTATTAAAGGGACTTGACGAGTAATAAACAAATTGGGCCTTTGGAAAGAAATGGATACAGTACAGAGTCATCATGACGATCATGAACGATTGTGCAAATCGAGCTCCACTCGCCATGTATCCATACAGACTTTACCTCATTCTTCATACCTTTCGGATTAATAAATTATCAAATTTTTCTTCCTTTTTTTTTTCCAGTGCCAAAACTTGACGTGTCTACCTCTGAACTAAACTCATCAGCGTTGCGAAAATATTATTCGGTTCAACGGAAATTATTCAATAAAGATGAACAAGTCGTAAAATACAGGCGTAGTAAATACTCTCTCTTGGCAAACAATTCAGAAAAACGTCTTAAATGTGACGTGTGTGGAAGACGGTTGGCTACGAAAGTCAAACTGGAAGAGCATATATTGACTCACGTACTGAATCTTGACGAAAGGCAAACTTTTGCCTGCGATTGGTGCGAACGACGATTTACCAAAAAGAGTCACATGGTGAAGCACAGATTAATTCACGGTTCCCTTATCGATTCGGACCGCATTACCGTATGCAATTCATTCGAGCGAAAATATATGGTGAACACCTGTAAGAGAGCTGATAATTTTACTGAATATTTTGTTTGCCAAGACTGCGGAAAGCAGTACATACAAAAAGCCAAATTAAAACAACACAGATTAAAGACTCATGCCGTCGACGATGAACTCGTGGAGCTTTACACTCCAATATCGAGCGACGATTTTTTCACCATCATTGACCTGCAGTGAATTACACAAATATCCTCGTTCTGGATTTAATTACTTATTCAATACCGCTTTTACAATAAAAAAAAAAAAAACAAGACCTTCCTACTTTATGAACATTGAGAATCCTCGATATGAATTTAGATCTACGTGAACGAAACCCTTGGCCCCCGTTTCATTCTACCGCATCCTCTAGAGCTACGGAACAGGGACGAGGTGGGTGTTGGTAAAAAGATGTCGTGAGAAAGTCTTGCTGAGGAAACTTCTTCGGTGAGTGTCGAGGGGTTTTATTCCGTCTCTGAGGTAAAGAGACCACATTTTTAGAGGAGCATCTTGCTTACTGGCCATGATAAATTCGATAGTAAAAATACTACCGGTAGGTCGTTTAATTTCTTTTTTCCGATTTCATAATAATATCCTTCCGAATTACACCCAAACTATATGTTCCTCAAGTTTGTCAGTCAAATGAAAGTGAACAAAGATACTCAGAATGGCAATTTTAAACTACAGGTAATAAAATCACATATTTGATGTGGCGAGAATGTACGAACTTTGACCGTTCGATTATTCGACCTCAATTGCACTGTGTGCAGAATTTCTTCTTCAAAGATGTAAATTTCCGTTTCATTTCTTTCTGCAGCGCTATATGCAACTATGTTGCGGCGATTTAAAGACAATGTTAAATTCAAATTGGATATGATTACTTTGATTCGAAGGACGTTCCTAATTAAGGTGATTTTTTAAAGGTCATCCATAAATTAATCATCATTTTGAACGTAAAAATTTTACTCGAGAACGTTAAGGTTTAATATTCTCCGTGTACAGAAAGAGATAAACATTTCTACACTTCTACAATGACTAAATGTCGTTAAATGATTTTATTTGAAGACCTGATAAGTATCTAAATCTAAGATCTCGACACAGGACTCAAAGGCATCTTAATTTGAGTAATTCGACTGCGCAACATTATAGCAATTGAATTCCTGAGCTTAATATCTTATTTCTTATTTTATTGCTTTTTTCCTTCTTTCTTCTCTCGCGTCTTTCTTGTTTTTTTCTTTCTTGATACAGGATAGCGTGGATTTAGGCACCCTCACTTTATCGTACGCGATTTCTGTAGCGTGATATTATTTTGTATCTACGATAAACAGTTATATTCTTCCTATTATACGAGTGAATATGAAGGGTGGAAACGCCTCGAGTTACTACACGAGGTAGAGGGAACAGGTTTCTTTTTGTTTTCTATTTATGTAGTATTTTACCACGTTATACACTACGATTTTCGAGACTCCCCTCCGTACAAAAATGAATTTCACATTCTATCGTCGAAACAATGTAATGCACTCATACAGTGATAGACCTTACCGTTTTGACTCCCACCGATCGGAAGTCGACCTCGTTTTTTATAAATCGTTTTCAAGTCAAATCTACGTATTCCATCGCCGGCTCCTGTCGTGAAGAAATGCATTCTCTTCACAGGTCCATGTCACCAAGCGCCCTCCCCCCCCCGCCTCATCTCATAATTTCACAGGGTGACTAATGTCATAATATTGCTCATATTTTGTTCAATTTTGTTCCCCTGCTGCCCTTTACCCGCTTCGTAACCTATGCAAAAACTGACCTACCCCAATAAAGACGTGGGACTCGGAAAATTTTCGACTTTCGACCTCTAGGAACGCGTTTGATCGGACCGGACAAACTTGTGGCAATTTCTGTTGTTTTAAGCGATGAAGAGAATGGTACCCAGAAGCTCGTCCTCTGATGTTGTGGACATACGATGGACATTCGACTTCGACCCCTCTACGACCTAAGCGCCGGGGAAGCTTGTTTTCTGTGGTGCACAAACTCGCGGTGAGAGATCAACTGTGGCCTTGTTATGATCTATGCGGACGAATGTGGGGCAATTCTCGTTCTTTCGGATGACGGAAGGGATGTTACCGAGGTACTTTGTTTTTTTTTGCTTGCCTGCGGTGTCAAATCGACTGCGGTCCGTGTTCAATCAGGCCGGGCAAACTTGCTGAAATTATCATTGAGCGTGAGGCGACAATGAGAATCCAGCTTCGTTCCTCGATCAGATCAGGAAGGAACAGGAAACGGTTCTTCTGGTCCTAGGCAAAAGAAAAAAAAAGTTGGGAGACGTCCGAAAATGGAATTTCTGCGTTCAGTATGATGATCGCCCTCTCTGAGATGAACTAGATAGAGCGAGACTGATTTTGACATGTTTCATGTCTTTTCTCTACCCCCTAATTCTTGAAAATTGTCCGGGCGTCCGGCAATGACCTTGGGACTTACAAAATTTTTAACGTCGAATCTCAGCCCTACCCCTCAACTCTTGAAAATTGTCCGGGCGTCCGGCTGTGACCTTGGGACTTACAAAATTTTCAACGTCGAATCTCAGCCCTACCCCCTAATTCTTGAAAATTGTTCAGGCGTCCGTGTCCGGACGTCCGGTTGTGACCTTGGGACTTGGAAGAGTTATGGTAAAAAAAATAAATAAATAAAAACTAAATAATAAAATAAAATAAGATAAAATAAAATCAAAAGGAATAAAATGGAATAAAAATAAAATGAAAAATAATTCTGAAAAAACTTATCAGCCTGAAATATACTAAAGTAGACTTGTACTGGACCAAGAAGCGGGACGATCGAGTGTATCACGTCTTTTCTTTACTCCCTAATTCTTGAAAATTTTCCGGGCGTCTGGTTGTGACCTTGGGACTTGAAAGAATTTTGGTAAAAAAAAGAAGAAATAATAAAAGAAAAATAAAATAAAAATAAAAGTAAAAAATAAATAAAATAAATAAAGAATAAATAAAAAATAAATAAAAAATGAATAAAAAATAAATGAAAAATAAATAAAAAATAAATAAAAATAAATGAAAAATAAATAAAAAATAAATGAAAAATAAATGAAAAATAAATAAAAAATAAATAAAAAATAAATAAAAAATAAATAAAAAATAAATAAAAAATAAATGAAAATGAATAAAATGGAAAAAAATAAAATGAAAATAAAATAAATAAATAAAAATAAATAAAAATAAATAAAGAATAAATAAAATGAAATAAAAATGAAATGGAATAAAAATAAAATCAAAAATAATTCTGAAAAAACTCATCAGCCTGAAATATACTAAAGTAGACTAGTACTAGACCAAGAAGCGGGACGAATGAGCGGAGCGAGTGAGGCCCAGTAATCTCATCAGCCTGAAGTATACTGAAGTAGACTTACACCAGACCAAGAAGGCTCATTAGCCTGAAATATTCCAAAGTAGAGTTATATACTACATCAAGCGAGTGCCGCGAGTGAAACCCCAAAAGCAGTCGCCTAAAATACTCTAAAGTAGACTTATACCAGAACAAGAAGCTGGAAATTTCGGAAATTTTTGAACTATGAAGAGCTTAAGACGACTGGCGAAAAGACATGAAACATGATCTTTATATTTTTGGCAACGCCAAGAAATCCTTCATCTTTTTTTTTTGTCGGTTTATAATGAGAAATAATTTCTAGGTGAATTATCACAGTCATAATGGTTGGACTCTTGCCTCGTTGACCTTGAGCGGAGCTGAAAGGTATTTCTCACGTTAAGTATGTTGCGGGAGTTGAGCTACTCAGTAAATTAATTCACTCTTGTCCTGCACGAAGAAAATTTTGGCACGTTTTTGTCCGTTTTGATTAAACGTGGGGCCGTAGTAGAACAACAAGAACCTGTTGAGTTACCTGTATCGCTTGAAACAACAATAATTTCAGCAAGTTAGTCTGAACCTTTCAAACACGGAGCCAAAATCGATCTTTCACTATTGACCATAACGCTCATTCCACCGATAAAATCAACGAGAGATTCCTATACTTGCGCGAATCAATCTCAACAATTTCTCAACACCCTGCAGCATGAAATTTTTCAAAGACCTGACTTTTGGTGTCGAAAACGAGGCAATAGCCAATTTCTCATCACGAATTGGAGTATAACGAGAGCTTCTGTGCATTTGGGTGGGCCGATAAAACTACGTTATTTACACTCACCAATGCATTTGGGTGGGCCGATTGAACTACGTTATGTACACTCACCAATTTCGCGCCTCGAGTTCACAACAAAGAACAAGCTTCTCGGTGATATTTCCGTTATCGCTTGAAACAACGAGAATGGCTACCATTTAGCCCGCTTCAATTAGATATGGGCCGTAGTCGACCTCACACCGCGAGTGCGAGTACGCGGCAGATGACAAGTTCCCTCTATTGCCCTAAACGAAGAGAATTTTCGCACCTTTGACAATCACAGCGGGTGTTTATATTCAACCTCTCTTGAGTCTAAGCAGATAACGAATTCACGCTTTGATTGCTTCGATTAACGTGACAGTATTCTTGTCTTGTCTGTAGGTATGGGTCATTTGTGGGGGGATTCTTTCAATTGGACTACAATGTGCGTCTCCTTCCTACAGAAGAGTCCCACCCCGCTGGGACGAAGCGCCACCGGAATCGCTGCCAGGACTTATAGTATGTTCATTAGGGAGCCATTCCAGAGATATTCATGAAAAAAAAAGCTTTGATTACATTTATGTCCACAATCCGTCAATTTTTTGTCTAATTTTCCTGGACTATCAATAATGTTTGCTTTTCTGTAAACTATCATAACCAGGGTTTAAGCTTGGACATTCAGCAAAAACGCGTTTAGTTTCCAAACCTCACCTCCTTTCTGACTCAGCAAAAACTACAATAATGAAAGTGAATTTTTTATAAAATAGAAGAATAGAATTTACAAAAGTAAGAAAAATAACCAAATTCTCATTATATTGAAAAATTCTACTAGAAAAGATCACATACTTACATTAAAATTTTTTATAGAAGTAAAATGACAATAATAAAATAATACAGTTTATAGAAGAGTAAACTATATTTTTTTATTCTTCTTCTTGTAATATTCGCGTCTTAGTCCAGTCAATGAACGCTCAACATCAGAAAAATAAATACACCATGTAGGTATTTGTAAGCCATGGTCGCTTCGGAACTGGCATAGACAGTTCCGAGCAATCAATTGTACGCTCATTTTTTTCATGAGCAGAAGAGTTTTGAAGGGAAGAAACTTATCAAAACTTTGTGAATAATTACCAAAACGTGGCTGGACATGATGAGTTATGAAACTGAATTTACGGGCTAAGTAAATTGTCACGGTTGTCAAAGCACCCTATAGTTGACGATTTGGAGGGAAATCTGAGGTCAGACTTGAAAAATTTTGCTCGTCAAATGAACTCTACCAGCCGAAAATCCGGACTTGCGGTTATTCCGGCAGTAATGTTGCTAACGATGATTTTTCGATTTGATGAATATTACCAATCGAGAGGGCTCGTCGAACCCTTCCCGACGATATGCATAACTCCAAATCGACCCGCCAAGAATCCGACATTAGCGCATTCACAATCACCTCAGAACCGGATAATAATTGCAAATCAACCACACTACTCAACAATTGAAGATTTATGGAAAAATGCTGGAATGGGAATACACAACACATATGTGTTTCTAGACGTATTTTTAACGAGGAATCGCTATCGTTGATTCGTTCCGCGACGACGCGCGGCAACAAAACACGTTCATTACTCGAAAACGGCTCCAGCAAGTCGGAAAACCAAGAGCGGCATTCGACTCCTCTTCAAAAATACTACTAGAATCACATATTCTCAATCCAGCATTTTTTAATAAATTCTATTGTTGAGTAGTGCAATTAATCTGTCTTTACAATGTTTTTCTCTCGCGAGCGTGGGATGTGAACGGTGGCGTTCACAAAGCATTGACAATTTTCAGATTATCCGGTCCAGTTGACGATCTTCTATCAACGAAAAAACGATACATGTACCCTGCCGTACGAAGTTGAATTGACGTCGAGCAAAATAAAGATCAGCGAGAAAAGATACCTTTTCGCCTGCAGTAGTTGATGTCATCAGCCTCATTCTCCAGATTGTAGTTTTGCACGTACTAACGTCAATTCTACTTTGTACAGCATACAGTGATCGGGCTCACTTTTTCGTCTTTGTGACGTGCGTGCTTAGTCCTACACCACAACCGGTCTTCAGTATTCTCTTCTCCTTCTTTCCTTCTCGTCATCTTCTTTCCTGTGTAGGTCGATCAAGGGATGGTTCAGATCTTGGTTATACATACCGCATATGTTCACAGCGAGTCTTCGACATTATTTACGCGCTTCGTTCACATCCGATAGTTGAGCGTTTTCTTCTGATTGTGGAACGTACATAACCGTGCAGGTTGAACACTTGTACCAAAAATCACGTGGAATCTTTGTGCAAACTACGCGGAGAGTTGAGTTTAGACTATAGTATGATGAGATGTGCGCTCATCTTTTCGCCAAGAGAGTGAATTAAAAAGACGAAATTCTTGCTTTTGTGATTTATGGGTATCTTCCTGGATTTCAATTTCAGGAAAATTGTTTCAATGACATTTCGTCCTCCTGGCTCTTTCTTCTCCCGAAAAGGTTAGAGCAATCGGCAAAGCATTCTTGAGTAGTTTCAACGAAATAGCCTACAACAAGTTCCTGTATCCAATTTTTTCAGGTCGAGCGTTTACTTACTGGACTTCGCGTTCTACAGCCATTTTAAGCACATTACATCGTCTTAAAAACATGAATAATAAATAGAGATATACGAACACAACAATGAGAATATGCCTCTTAAAAATCCAAATTATAGATTAAGAAAGAATATGTAAATCATAAAGTTATGAAAAAATTAACTTTTTTCAGAATCCGAAACATTGTGTAGATAATTTAATGAGAGCCCTAAATTAATTTTGAACGCTTGGCGGTTTTTCTACATGTAGCTTGTAAAATTGTTTTCCTCCACTAAAGATTTTCCGAGCTTTTTCAAAAAACTTATTATCTGTGCCCATCAGCCTCCATCTAAGCCAATTCATTTCGAAAATACTAAGATAGTTTTTTAATCCCATGTTCGTAATAACGATATCGTTTTCAATGATTTTCGCGCATAACGAAGAGGAAATTTTTGAGGGCATTCTATTTCAACTGTGATAGTTGATAAAAATTCGGGTGAATAATGGATGCAAAAAGTTTGGAGAAAAACAATTAAACATTCGTTGTAAAGGTGACATAAAGGATATCTTCTATTCTAGTCAAGGTAGAATTAAACTTGAATCAAAAATACATTATATTTTATAAATTGGTAAATACCTTCATTCTTCCACAGGTATTCAAAAATTAGGTTCAATACTCTCCCCTTCTTGAATGTGCGCGCATATGAGCAGCTAGGCCAGCCCCAGAAGCACAAGACCTTCCGCAAACAGAGCACATATACGAGGAAGTACTGCTTGAACTTGAACGGCGACTACTACAAGAACTCGACTGATGACTACCGAGAGAGCAAAAACTAGGACTTGGTTGCACGAAGCCTCCCCAAGATGGCCCACCCATCGGGGCGAAATTCATAGGCAATTGAAAAGAATCCACGCGTCGAGAACGCTCTTGATCCAAACTTAAAGTCCGAAGTTTATCAGCTAAAGAGTTTTCCCTCGTTTTCACCTGATTAAGATCTTCTTTAACATTTTCTAATGCTTCTTTGTAAAGAACTTCACTTTTTTTCAACTTTTCGAGCTCTTTTTTCATCCGGTTGGTATCTTCTTCTTGAATTTCTTTCGATTGTTTCATATTTTCAAGTTGGTTGTTTAGACGGGCGATTTTTCCATCTTGTTCGACTTTATTTGTTTTTAAAACGTGAATTTCTTTCTTCTTCTCATTATCAATCAAGTATTTTTGATAGAGTTTTTCCATTTCCTGAAAAAGAAAATTATGATGAGAGATTGATCGGAGCAAACGCTGGTCCGAGTTTCGTCCCCTCGAACTAAAAATATTGTAGAGGGGTTTCCTCAACAAGGAAAAATTGAGGATAAATAGAAATAATCAATTGGGAGGTGGAAAAGCGAAGCACCCAAAAGTTTTTGGTTTAGTGTTTCGCTAAAATCAAGGACTATGCTCCCTTCTCCTTTTCTCAAAGGTCACATCATTGTTTATTCATTTCAAATTTTACATTGTCAAGATCAAGTTAATATCTTAGACGAGCATTCAGAGGGTAATGATGAGAAAAACAAATTATATTACACTCACTTCTCTCAATCGTTTATCGTAAGATACCCACATGTGATCAACACTGAATTTGGGAAAATCTTTGAAGAACAGCAAAGTATTGTAACGACATTCTCCATTCTTTTTTTCAAGAATTTTATCCACGACGTAAGAAGCACAAAACAAATCCATACTTTCTTTATAATGATTTATAGCAGCTTCCAGCGCTATTTGAAGACTAGCTTCGGCATTAGCCTGAAAATTTTCAAGGATATTAGGACGTTCATTTATTTTAGGACTTGGCTTTACTCACTATCAAAATAGCCTCCGTATTTTTTTTACTTACAGCAATGATACCTTTAGGAGTCGGCGTATCGCTCTCATTCAATTTGTCGACGTACATTTCTAAATATTTTAAGAATTCAATCGATTTCACCTCTAGTCCGTTCAACTTTTTCGAAATCAGATTCTGTCGAGAGAGTACAGATGGTATCAACTCCTTCAAACTGTCCTTGAACTCATCTTCTATTTCTGTATCGAACGAAAAGTAAAAATAAAAAAATTTTAAATTAGAAAATATTTCAATCAAAAGACTGAGGAAAAAATGCAAGTCGGAGAGAGATTTGGGCTCTTTTTGTAATTTACTGAATGAGCGTCTTCGTTTAAATATGAGAAAATAAACAATCATAAGGTATAATAGGTCAAAGTCATTAATACTAAACCCCAAGTAAGATGTTTTCAAGCCCCTTAGCTCGGTTAAGGTCATTCATGACGTCATACCGCATCTCGGGTAAAATATTTTCAAGTCCCTTCACTGATTCAAGGTTTCTAATGACGTCATACTACACCTTGGGTAAAATTCATGGGTTAAACGAGGAGAGGCAAAAAACCTGTTTCAACTTTTGAAGGGTGCCTTAGAAGAACGTTCTGTCTCATGGTTTTGTAGTTCCAAGTCTCAGGATCTGTACTTTCGTGCTTCATTCTCCTTCGAGAGTCAATGTTTGGAGGGGCTGTAGATCCCAAAGTTCATTTAGGGGGATACAATTGGTGCCAAAATTTTGTATTCTTTTGTGCTCCAAATTTCCAAAATTTGTGCTTTCATGCTTCATTCTTCATTAAGAGTCAAAGTTTGAAGGGGTTGGTATCATTTAGGCGCGGACAATTAGGCGCGAAGAACTGAAAAATCAAGTAGGCGTTCTAGTCTGGCCAACTTGACTTCCTCTAGGGCTCTTCTCATACATCAATGTTGGTGATCGTATTTGTGAAACAAATTGATGATCTAATGATCTTATCAAATCCAATCGGATCAGTTTAATTATTTCTCACCTTTTTAATGGCTTTGAGTTTTACCCTTCCTTTGTATAGTGTGGGGTTGGTATCATTCAGGCGCGGACAATTAGGCGCGAAGAACTGAAAAATCAAGTCGGCGCCCATTTAAGTAGATGCAAGAACAATTGGGCGCTTAGGCGCGAATTAATTCTTTTTTTAAAAATGAAACAACTTTTCAAAATTAATTGAACTATTTTATCATTACCAGTATTAGCAAGGGGAATCACAATAACTCTAATTGATATTAATTTTAAAACAATATTTTTCAACCCTGGAGGTAGTAGAAACCCTATTATATTCCAACATTTATTCTGATTTTAATACAGGTTTAATAAATTATCAACAATAATTTAATCAATTAAAATAATATTATTAATTAATAAAATTTTGAAGGATATTAATTCATAATTAATTTAAAAAATTAGTACTTTATATCTAAATTACTTAAAATTTCTTTTAAAAATTAATTAATTTATAAATAAAATAAATTGATGATAATTTATTAAATAAAATTCTTAGTTTTTAAAAAATTAATTATAAAGATTTAAAATTAAATTTAAAATTTTAATAAACTATCAATTATAATTAATAATATATAAATAACAATTAAATTAAAATAAAAAAAAAATAATAAATTTTATTAATATAAATATAAATATTGCAGAATAAAAAAATTCTATTATCAATATATATAAAAATCCAAATAATTTTATCATTTAAAAATGATTTTTATATTAAATTTTAAATTTAAATATTAAATAATTAAAAATTTAAATTATATTTAATCCTTGATAGATTATTAAAATTTTTATTAATAATAAAATTAATTAATCAATTTAATTCAAGTTTAATAATAATAAAAAATTAATTTAATTATTCTATTTTTGATATTTTTCTAATTAATAAAAATTTAATATCAATATTTTTTTAGAATAATTATTCATTTTTATATTTTGTTTGGATATAGTTGTGAAAATTTTATTCACTTTTTTTTTCAATTTTTTAAAAAGAATTATTATTATTATAATTTAATTAAACATTTATTAATTTAATTTAAAAATATTTATAATTGAATAAATTATTTAATTTTCTTTATTAAATCAATATTTATTTAAATAATTTAAAAATTTAGGCGAACCAAGTTTCAAAAAATACAACACGGCGTCTGAATGATTGTTGCGCCTAATTGTCCGCGCCTAATCGTCGGCGCCTATATGACCGTAACCCGTTTGAAGAGGCTGCGGGAATTTCTCCCCTCACCCTCCAGGATTCATTTAGGAAGTAAAATCAGTCTCCAAATTTTCTGCTTTTTGTTGTTGCAAGTCTCAGAATCCGTGCTGGAGTGAAATTGGTCTCAAAATTCTGTGTTTTTGTGCTTCAAAGTTTCAGAATTTGTGATTCCCTCCTTCATTCTCCATTAGGACTCAAAGTTTGGGTTCGCCTCCTTCCACAGTTCATTTGGGGTAGTGAAGTCGGTGTCAAAATTTTGGGTTTTTGTGCTTCAAAGCTTCAGAATTTTTGCTTTCATACTTTATTCTTCCTTTAGAGTCGAAGTTTCAAAAGGCTATGGGAATGTTTACCTCGCCCCCTCACCCTCAAGGATTCATTTAGGAAGTAAAATCAGTGTCCAAATGTTATGTTTTTTAAGGCTCCAGAATCTGTACTTTCATCCTTCATTCTCCATCAAGAGTTAAAGTTAGGAGAGGCAGTAGAAATGTTCACCCCCTCCCATCGTTCATTAAAGGGGATAAAATCGATTTCAAAATTTGGAGCTTTACGTGCTCCCAGGACCCAGAATTTGTGTTTTTATCCTTCATACTCCATAAAGGGTCAAAATTCAGAGGGGCTGTAGAAATCCCCCCCCCTTCTCCGCAAAAAAGTTGGTTTTTGAGGAGGAGTAAAATTGGTGTCTAAATGTTGTTACTACGTGCCTCTTATGCTTCAAAGTTTCAGAATTTGTGCTTCTATCCTCTATCCTTCAGAATAAATCCAAGTTTCAATGTGGATTTGAGGGTCGAAATTGATTAAAAAAATGCGCATTATTTGTGCTTCTTGCATTTAGAAGTTTTACAATTTGTGCAATCGTATTTCTGAAGGATTTTAAAGCACAAAAAGCACACAGATCAAACACAAAATTTTGACACCAATTTCAACCCCTAATACACTTAGCCTCCCCAAATCAATTTTGAGGAGGCTGGGGAGATGGGCCCTGTTTTCATTTGTTACCCAGCGTGACTTATCAAAAATATTTCATTTCGGGTTTACTGTATAAATTTCCCAACTTTCCAACTATTGTGTTTCTGGCGTTCATTTGGACCAGGTATGGCTTTTATACTGCTGTATGTGGGGGCGTATGTTACGCTTGGTTACATCAAGGCTGACAAGAGACCTGGTATAGCTATTCTGAAATCTGCAAGTATGACCAAATCAACCGTGACTCGAAAGCCCAGTGTATGAGAGAGTCAAGCAGTATCACTATTGAGCCTCGTATATTGGAGGCAATAGTGAAGCTTACGAGCAGAGTAAGCAATCCCGAGAATAGAGTAATTCGAGGGGAAACCGTCAGTCATGGATTGTTATGACGTTACGAGCTAATGACGTCACCAATATTGATATCCATATGAAAGGTATACATAAAAGAAACCCTAAACATGATTTTGAAACCTGCGAGTTCCGCGAGTTCGCCCTTCCTCAAGTTTACCTCTCAAGTTCCACACAGTATACTACTGGCAGAATTTTATACCAACTTCATGCTGGGAGACCTATAATAGTCCGCGCGCCCCCTTCTTCCGGAGAGGAATCCTGGACGTGATTCCAAAATCGGCGAGTATACTAAGAGGACTATGAAGAGAGAAAGCTAGTATACAGATGTTCTTCTTTTCTCGTCTTCTTTTCTTACGAACGTTTCGACCACCATGAATCGATAATGACGGCAAGGAGCTTCACATGTTCGTAAGACACACGTAGGGAGTTCAACGAGTGGTAGTTTGAAAACCAAAAACCATGAAACGCGAAGCAGTGATTCTTGATCAACTACTTTCAGAAGACCAACTTCACAAACTTTTTTCGGATAAATATGCTATTTTCCGGTAAGACATTAAACGATTACGACGAAAACGTTACAAAAATTACAGGCCTTTTGTACGGTACAGGATTACGTGCGCATCAGTGAAAATAGGAAACATGGCAACAGGTTCGGTGAATTATTTGTGCGTTCGCACAGGAAGCTGACAGAGTCGAACGAGAGGCTACTCGTAACAATCAGATATTTTGAGCGTCGTTGGCGGTACGAATGAGATTTCTTTCGAACACTAGGCTATTTCTGATGGTTCCAAAGGAAGCGACTTCGGCTCCCTAATTCTATGCGCGCGAAAAATAAAATATATTTTTGAGCATACCGCATAATCGTCCGTCAAACTTTGGACTGGTGGCTACTTTTGTGCCGGGGTAAGGCATCAAAAAACCATTGATATGTTCGAAACAAGATCTTATATGCTGACGAACTGATCGTAATTCTTCATCTTGATCATCCTTGACCTAAAACAGATTTTAAGGAATATTGAAAATTCGATATTTGCAGGAATCAGGCACATAAAATATTCCGTACTGCATTAGACCCCGTTTACACGAGCAATATTATCACAGTGCGATTCAGCGCGTATAATTCAACACGGCTTCGACGCTGGGCAATTCTACGACTTGAACATAATATTGTCTTCAATACAGTGCCTTGATTTCGTTGGTGGTAAATTGCGCGCCGTGAAATACACATCGAATCAAATGCAGTTATTTGAATCGATGCAATCCGTTTCAGAGATTGATAGAGTGAACAGGGCTTCATCAATTGTAGGTGTCTTTGCGTGTTAACAGTCTCAGCAGATTCTGTTAAAAGTTGTCTGTAGTAGTGTGTGATTACACACCACTACCAGCAACTTTGAACAGAACCTGTTGAAATGGTCAACGCGCGAACATAACTTGTATTCAACTCAACAGAGTATACAAAGAGATAGGTACAGTACATGACAGTATCGCGCGCGTAAACGTGGTTCTCGGGAAGAAGATGGCGACGAACAAACTGTGTCGAGACAGTTCAAAATGTCGCCAAAGGATACTGACGTCACGTTTTCGACAATTTGTAAAGACGGTTCCAATAATTATTAGGGAGAAACGTTTGAAGGCACTGCCGTTAAGACCTTTGTTTCAGCAGTATTTTCGCTATCGTCAATGAAATATGCGTGTCATTCGTTGACGGGCCTGAATTTAAAGCAATAAAATGGTGCAATGACGGCAGTGCCTCTTCACTGTAGTTTACGTTTTTATTCAATTTTTAGCACACTTCTCAACTCGGTCGGAACTTTTAGCATACACCTTAGAGAACCGTCACGTTTTATTTTCAAATCACTCCAAAAAATACTCATGGCATCAAATGAAAAATTGAAGAATTTTTTTCTCTTGTTATTTCAGAAGCCTACTGTGACGCCACTTGTGGCTCTAATTTTTGGCGTCATAAATTGCAGAAGAAAAAGATAAATCGTCGAAGTCTCATCATACGAAGTTAGTCAGAATAGGTACACTTTGTACATGGGAAAATGTACCGCGAGATTTCAATATAAACACAAATGTAAATATTCGTACGAATGCGCGAAGCGCCACCTCGTATGACGTATAATTCGTCATAATCCGCGAAGACCAATTATAAGATGTAATATACCCTTTCCATGCGATTCTTACCAGCTCCTAAATTAATTATCCAATAAAGTATATTTTCCTCAAACTGTAAAATAGACCAGCCCTCGAAGCGATTTAACCTTAAGAGTAAAAAAATGTAACTTTATTAATTCCGATCCTACACTAGATGAAGAAGAAACCTTTTCGATTATAATCTTGTTCATTGATTGTAAATTCCGTGTAATTATTCGAAGTGCAAATACTTAATATGAAGTTAGAAAATCAGTTCTTTAATTTTTCATCTTAGCCGGTCAAATTATGATATTCGCAACCACACGCAAACTCTCATCACACCTACTCAAAATTTTGAATTTGGTTTCTCCTCATAGGAAATTACTAGGTCAATAAATATTTGATGATGTGTCAAAGAGCTTCAACTGGGGAAAAGCAGGGACAAGGGGATCATTGGGGCTTCAAATGGGGATCGTAGGGGTAGTTTTGTTCCATATTTTCAAAGGCTTCAGATGGGAGATATATTGTTTACCGGAAACTCTGCAACACATCATCAAATATCTATTTACCTAGTAATTTCCTATAGGGAGAAACCAAATTCAGAATTTTGGGTGGGCTTCTGAAATAACGAGAGAGAGAAAAAAAACTATCCATTTAATTTGACCGTACTGGCTTAGCGGCCATTGTCCAATTGCTCCGTGAGAGGTTGAAAGGGGAAGGGGTGTGTTGCTGTGAAGATGGCCGACATGGTTGTCTACAGTTGCTACTTCTCCCCAAATCGCTCGTTACCGGAGTTTGAGGACTTCTTAATCAAGCTGGAAGAAAGCTTGTCCAGAAGGCGAGGTGAGAAGTTCATTGTGGCAGGCAATTTCAATGCCTGGTCAGAGGAATGGCGTTCTGGCCGAACTGACATCCGTGGGTATGCCTTTGAAGAGTGGATTGCCTACAATCGACTGGAAACAGTCAACGTGGACAACACTCCTACCCGAGTGCACCAAGAATACGGGTCCATCATTGATGTCACCTTTGCTTCAGAAAGCCTAGCCCAAAGAATAGAAGGCTGGGCGGTACAGGATAAGGTGCTTTTTGGGAGCGATCATCAGTATATCAACTTCTCCATCCGCCGGGGAGTTGAAGTCACTGCTCCACAAAAGCCGGTAAGAAAATGGGCGGTTAGGTCCACCAAAGAAGAAGAGAGCCGTTTATTAGTGCACCAATGAGATTGCCGAGTTAAGAGAAGAGTGCAACCGTCAGCGCCGGATAGATTAACGAAGTAGAGGCCGCGGAGGGGCGCGAGGGGTTGCACCTGAATACCAGCTGGCTCGCAAGAGGCTGAAATAGGCCGCCAAAGGCAAGAGTGCTACATGGCAAGAGCTGTGTGAGATGGCCGAGGACGACCCATTGGGAGAGCCTTATAAGATAGTGCTGAAGAAGCTAAAGGGTCTCTCAGCAATGAGCCGGATGTTAAGGGTCAAATCATTGATGGCTTGTTCTCACAGTAGCCACCACAAATAGTGGCGCTACCAATAGTAGAAGAGGATGGTATATCCCTCCTAGGTACTGAGGAGGTGGATGCAGCAGTCAATAGACTGCGGGGTAAGTATTGGAAGGCTCCAGGCCCAGATGCGAATCCAAATCCAGTCTGGAGCGGCATACACTCAGTTGATCCAGCAGTGCTTATTGATACATTCAATGCGGCAGTTGTTGAGGGACTGTTGCCTGTGCGATGGAAAAAAGCCAGGCTAGCGCTAATTGATAAGAAGGATAAACCACCTGGTCTAACATCCTCTTACCGCCCACTTTGTCTGCTAAACAATGTTGGGAAACTCCTGGAAAGAGTGACAGCCAATCAACTGGAGAGCTATCTGAAGGAAAGAGATATAATCTCTAGTAGCCGGTACGGTTTTCAAACTGGACGCTGCACATCGGATGCTGGGATCCGGCTGAAGAGGACAGCCGAGTCAGCGATAGCTACGCTCAGTTTTGCGCAGCCGTCAGTCTCGACATAAGAAATGCGTTCAATTCGATTCCTTGGGGGAGGATCTTGGAAGCCCTCAAGGACGCCGAAGAGCCCGCATACCTGCTCAGGATGATCAGCAGCTATCTTAGCTGTCGTAAAATCCAAGCAGAGACGTCTGCTGATATAGTAAAGCGTCCAGTTACTTGTGGGGTGTCGCAAGGGTCGGTCCTTGAACCGCTTTTATGGTGCGTTGCATTTAACGGGATATTTAAGGTGAGGCTGCCACCAGGGGTTATGCTTATCTGCTATGCGGATGACACTCTGGTGGTATGTATCTCTGATACGACTGTAACGGTGGAGAGCAGGGTAAACCGGGCTTTAGAGGTAGTGACGCGTTGGATCGAGTCGGCTGGACTCGAACTTGCAGCTAATAAGATGGAGGCCATTTTATTCACGACCCGTCAGAAGTTCAGTCCACCCACCTTTCGCCTGCAGGATGTGGAAATTGAGACTAAGAAGACAATGAAGTACCAGACCTGGGCATCTGGTTTGACTCGACGCTGAGCTTCAGGCACCATTTCCTGATGGCAGCGGAAAAAGTGGGTATGGTAGTTGGATACCTAGGTCACCTAATGAGGAACCTAGGAGGACCGAGAGAAGCAAGAAGAAAAATCATGATGAGCACCGCCTTGTCAATCCTCCTATACGGTGCGACAGTATGGGCCGACTCCATGAAGATACCATTCAGAAGAAGAGAGATGGTGAAGATCCAACGAAGAGCTGCGCTGAAATGTGTTAGTGCCTACCCGCACTGTCTCAACGGAGGCACTTTGTGTATTAGCACGTTCACCACCAATCGAGCTCCTTGCTGAGGAAAGAGCAATGGTGTTCAAAGCAAAAAAGACGACTACAACCAACCAAGAAGCTCTACGGGTCAAGCAGGAGGCCAGGCGCTCCTTGCTTGTAAAGTGGAAAGCAAGAATTGCCCAGAGCGAACTGGGTAAGTAGACAACCAGTGTGCTAATACTTGACCTTGATGGGTGGATGGACCGACACCATGGCCAACTAAACTTTCACCTAACGCAGGTGCTGAGTGGCCATGGCTGCTTCAACAAGTACCTTTATGAGAAGATAAAGAAAGTTGAGCAGGCAACGTGTTCGCACCGCGATCAAGGGCGGGATGATGGACCGCAGCACACCTTATTTGAGTGCGAGGCGTGTTGGCGTGAGCAGGACAAGCTCAGTCGGTCTCTTCAAGAGATCGGGGTAGATGAAGCGCTTGACCCGAGTAGCCTGGTACCCACCATGCTAGTTTCCGAAGAAGCATGGAACCAGGTGTCTGCATTTGCGGCCACCATCATGAAGAGGAAGATGGACAAGGAATGGAATAGGCAAATGCAGAACCACGCTATGGCCTACTCGACACATGTGTACCATCAATACCCAGATTTGCAGGACAAAGAGGACGACGATCTTCCCTGAAGATAGATGAAGATGAAGAAACTCCAACAGGTAATTTATTAAATCTTAAGGTGATGTTGTTGTTGTGTGTTCTTGTGTTTTTTGCGTGTCAGGGGGCACTACAACTTGGCGGTTGCCAAGCAAAAGAGGGGTTTCGCCAAGGAGATTCTTCCAACACTGAAGTTATACCCGAAAGCGTCGATTCCAGTACTGAATGAAACAAGATCAAATGCATACGCAACCCGGACGGGCGGTGTTTGCAAATGCGACACAAATGCGATCCATTTAATTCTCATTCGAAGCCCTGTTTTCTTTTTTCAATCCCTGAAACCCTTCGTATTTGAGGGCCTCAAGTGGGAACAATGTTTACTGGGTCGGTACAAAACACGCGTTGACTGCCTCAAAAAACGTCTACAAAAATTTTCATCGTTACACAATTGTAATTTTTCTCAAGAGCTGCCCGCGCCCATGGACGCTTGTATTGGAAGAGAAGAGGGGAGTTCTACGTTTTCAATATGTCTTGTGATGCAAGCGTCCATCAGCGCAAGCAGTTTTAGAGTTGGGTCAAGTTTGACGATAATAAATCAACTTTTCATCATCAAACTACTTAGTCTGGCTCTTTTAAATTACTCGAACTTGTCTCCACAGACGCGATACTATAAACTGCATTGAAAATTCTCCAGTAAGTCGATGGTTGGTCAGAATCAGCTGATAAATACCTGATACAGAATAACTATGAAGAATACACTTGTACTCTGAATTCATTTAAGATATGTACTTACCGCAAAGACTTTCTCTATCAGCTGTTGACCACCTTGACGACCGTAAGGAGTCTCGTGTGGGTAAAACCAGTCCCGTACAAGAATTAGTAAATCTTGAAATGGCTTATCCTTTGTTGTTTTACAAGCTGTTTGTGCTAGCGACGCGTAGTCCGTGAAAAACTGCGATAATGAAAAATGATTTCATATAATCAGAAAAGAAATTTTCTCACGCTCTAGGCAAAATTGCGTTTGATTCACTGTAAGAGAAAACGTCGTTCTACATTTGCGAATTAGGTGGCATTTCAACTCGTATAGAGACATATACTTCTTCAGTTACGCCATGGCCGTCTCAAAGGAAGGCCGCAACATGCACAGAATGGCAACGCTGTGCAAGTAGGCCGACTTTTACATGCGCTCTTATGGGATATGGGAAAAAAGTGGTTTTTTGAGAATCAGTGAGTACATGTTGAATTTGGTGAAAAATAGAAGAGAACAAAAATTGTAGGCCATTAAATTACTCAATTTGCACAATTTTGCATTAATTCATAAGTAAAGGGTTGGCCTACTTAGCTGTTGCCAGATCTACATGTTCTGGCCTTCCTTTGAGACGGTCATGGCTATGCTTTTTTAGACTCATAATCTCCGCGATCAGAACAGGTTAGCTGCAGGCCAATCAGAGATATGAAGCCTAGCTGCATCTGAATAATGCGCGAGGGGACACACAGGAAGAGGAAGCCAAATCAGCTGAAACTGGACAAAAACGCATGTCTGGCACAGAGGGTCATAAGAAAATAGAAATGAAAATCTTTGTGTCTATTGATTGAGATGAAGGTTACGCTGTCGAATTCTTGAAATAAAAGAAAAATAACTCGAATTTTCTCGTGAGTGGATCTTAGACAAGAAAGGTACGCAAAATATTTCTTCATAGTATGAACCTATTTTGGAAGTAAGAAGATGAAGTTCTTTTACCTTCAACAGCTGAAGATGATCTTCCTGAATATGTTGACTGATATTGAGTATTTGAACACTACTGATTAAGGTACTCAAAGCAAATATTTTAGCGTTAGCCGCGAAAGTTGTACGGTTATCAAACAGACCTTGCGTATCTAAAACTATTATGGCTACCTGAAACATTGAAAACAGTGCATAAACTTCATTACAAGATAGATCTTCTCTCCAGTGCTTTGTGATATAGATGCATTTGCAAATGCGATTAAGGCAGCGCTGCGTACGGCGAAATGAGGAACTAACACTAAAAGGTGATGATGTATTTTTGATGCTAGAGGTTATACAAATAGAATTGTTTCTACTGCCCTAAATATAGTTTATTTGAAAAAATGAAAGGAATAAAAGTTGTAGCGCTTGTAATCATCTTTCAGATAAGTTCACCTTTGGACAGTTCTGTATGAGTTTTTCACATCTTCACCTTCCGGTATTAATTGCACCAATCAGCAAACAGTATTTGTTTTGCCGCCAGAGGGCAGTTCCTTAATCAAATTTGCAAATGTTGACCAGAGAAGGGATATTCAACTCCCGTTCGGACGGGGCAATCAGCAACAATAACGTTGTGTTTAAATGGATGTTACTACCACAACAACAACCTCAATACTATATTCTTATGAAAAACTCAAAATTAGGTGAATTTCAATGAAAATCGGGCACATCTGAAAGGAAATTTTATGCTCTTTAAATTATGTTCTCTTAAATTTTTTATCTTGCAGCACTCATAATATCAAGTGAAAGTACCCATTCCACTTGATCAGAATCATTGCTGCCATCAGCGCTGATGGCAGCATTTGTAGAAACATTGACAATCTGCTGCCATCAGCGTGCTTTGTCATTTTCTATACCAACACTATGTAATTAATACTCCCATAAAAACACAAATTGGTTTGCTTGTGTGAGTGATGGCAGCGTTTGCTGCTATCCGCTGCCATCAGCGCTTACAATATTTCCTTGCTGGGATAGGAATGGCATCTCTCATACTCTTAACTGAGGTACTTTTCTCTTGAACGACTCAATGTTACAGAAGAACAGTATTAGCCTGTAATGACCCGGAGAAGAGTATTTTTCAAACAAGCGACTGCGGTACTTTTCCCTCGAGCCCAAGAAATCCGCATTTTATGCAAAATCTGTAGAAAAATACCAATTTTTTTCGGGGATCAAAAGTCCGTAGATCTGGTAGTACATAATAGCTCGATTAAATAGCTCCTTCAAGTAAATATGCAATACTCCATTCACCAATTGGCCTCGGGCCCCTTCAATGAGCCAGATCATTGACTATACACGTATCAGACAAATACTCGCATTGTTAAAAAAGTTGTCACTTTGCTGGATATTATACTGACACCAGAGTGTGCTGCAGGTTAAGACGTTGATGATGTAAGAGAGAGGGTAAGATGTTTTGTCTCTTTCACTCTGCTGGTTAACACGCAGTACACTCTGGTGTCAGTATAATATCCAGCAAAGTGACAACTTTTTTAACAATGCGAGTATTTGTCTGGTACGAGTATAGTCAATGGTCAGATGTACAACGTTTCGAATTCAAACACCATAAGACTCATAAAACAGGTTTCCTGCCTCCCCTCATTTTACTCCGTTATAGAACACGTGAGTTTTTTTTTCCTGTATTTTGGACCTTGACAAGCAAAAAGGAAGCACATCTCAGGTTCCAGATCTGAGTGGCACGAATATGCGAATGTCTTGGTTTCCATATCTTGTCATAGAAAAAAATCTAGATTTTTCAAGGTTTAGACCTTGATAGAAAAAAAAAAAAATCGTTATGTATTAGTCAATGAGAGAGGCAAAACTTCAAGAGACCTGGATACTGAGGCGCATAGCAAGTCAAGTCTTGCTTTAATTCTCCATTTGACCACCCAGATAAATACTGTGTATATTTCATGAACGATACTAGCAAAAATTTGATACGCTTTCACGCGACCCTCGGAATGTTACCATAGTCTTTGGTACATTTCCTCACAGTAGAACGAATCGTACTTATGGTATCTACTAGAAGTGCATCGACCATCAAAGGACATCCCGAAAACGCACTTCAATAGATAAAGTAGCGAAGGTCGCAGTGGCGGATTACCCTATACGCCAACTACGCCCTTGCGGCGGCAGGTTTTTGGGGCGGCAAATTTTCGTTTTCTTTTGAGGGGCGTTAATTGCGAGCAAAGCGATCGAGAAGTTTTTTTTTTCTTTTCTTTTCTTACATACTTGGTAAGCCTGAAGTAGGCGGCAAATTGTTTCTAGCGTAGTGCGCAAAAAGTGTAAATCCGCCTTCGGGAGGTCGATATTTTTCACGGAAGAATCTATGAAGAATGGATGGTGAAATTTATCAAGGCTCTCACAAGAAGTTCCGAAATACAAACAAGTACCGCGAACACGATAAGGTAGAATATATGTACGGACGCACGACGGACGAACATGAGCAAATTACACAATATTGTTTGATTTCAAGCGTATCTGAAAAATTTGCAAGTACCTATACAACAACGAGAATGAAGGCCAACGAAAATTTCAATATTCTGAGTAGATGAAAGACGCGATTTATATTATTAATACAATATCCGTTGGTTGATACATCAAAATCATATTAAACGCCATATAACTGGCCATGTCAACGGAAAAGGGAAACTTTTTGTTGATTCTTAACAAATCAAAATGATCGATACATAAAATATTACCCACAATGATCTCAACGCACTTTTGCATAAAGCCCGAAAGTTAGAATATCTTCAAATACCCTCCTTGGAAATATATTGCAGAATACCGGTAGTCGAAATTATTTCAAGCTTCCCCCGCCCTTCATATACAGCTCAATGGTCAAAATTTTTCCCTTTCTATAGCTCGATCGTTAGAATTTTTCGAGATCCTCATAATACCCAAAGTCATAACTCTCATTCTTTTCAGAACCACTATTTGCGAGAAGAACGGTGGACATTTTTTCCGAATGAACTTATCATTGTAATTTCAAGCGAGTAACTCACATTATCTCCATCTGATTTGGTCGCATAAAAAACTTCTGACCACATCTGGATTCCAGCGGTAACTCGTTCTTGGCCACATCGCCATTGAAAGCCGGTTAATGGATCGTCTTCTTTTCCCCACCACGTTGATCTCGATTTTTCTGATTTATTGTACTAAAATGAAAGACAATAATTATACTACCGGCCAAGATGAATTCGAGTAAGTATCGTAGAGTCGATTTTTTCTGGGTACAGGAACAGCTTACCGCAGAAAATTAAATAAAAGAATCATTGTCCCTCGAACTGAGTTTCATATTTAGTCGTGGAACAATTTTCATTCATACACTGGGAGACTCATGTCTGCGACTTTTTCGTTCGATATTTTTGGTTTTTATAGGTAATATTATATTTCGCAAAGTAGGCCTACTTGATTCTTCGATTTTTTTTTTTTTTTCACTAAAAAAAATTCAAATGAAAATGAAGAATGAGAAAATATTATTTTGTGTCGAAAAACCCTTAAGAAAACAATTGCTGATAAAAACTATAGTAGAAGGTTCACAGTCTAGAACTCTTGAAACTTACGCAGCTGGGTAGGCTTCCCGATAAGCGGAAGTCTCTTGGAAGTCAGGAGACCCAGTTCAAGAATATCATGCGAATGGACAATTTGAAAACTGCACACGACATAAATTACCAACAAGACGCTGAAAAACATTCCGAATCCTCACCTCAAAATTCAAATACCGTAAGAAAAAACCGAGCAGAAATGATTTTCCTTTACGGAAAACACCCGCTATCGACACGGCTACAATTTTATGGTCCTTTTTAATATCCCTTATAATTTTCAGGGCTCTTTCATTGATTGAGAAGACATTGTTATCGATTGAGAGAAGTTGCACAGGATAACCTTCTTCCAATACCGAATTCATCCTGTTTATCTGCAAAAAAAGAAAAATACGAGTTTAGACTACACATCTACGCACGTTACCTAGTGCTTCAGTAGATACCGGTACATCATAAGGAGTTTATAATTTACTCATCAATTCGTACACATGTGTCAGAAGCAAACCCAATTAAATAATTACCGGTATAATATTCAACGTGAAAACAGGATAAGGATTCAAGAATTACTGAAACAACTGAAGTAATAGATGCCTGTAGGTACCTAAGTGCCCATTCTTTTCGGATAATGACGTATAGAAGCAAACAGTGGCAAACCCTTATTTCTGAATTAAACATTTGTCTATGCCAAATTTCAAGCACGGCTAATGCTGAAACCGACTCCTTAATAACGTCACACATATGTTCCTGAGGGCTAAGTTTCCATTTTTGTCTCGAACGAAGAGTCATAATATCGAATAGCCCGGTAAATAATTTCTCACCCACTAGATACCCGCGGAATCCCCACCGGAAAAGCTACCGTCAAAATTCCCACGAAATACCCACTGGATACCCATTTTAGAACCAAACAGAAATGTTCTTTCGAGAGATTTCCCGATACCCTCTCAATCCCCTCTAGATACCCGCATAGATCCTACTACCCACTGGAAACCCGCTCAATTCCCTTCTAGGTGAAGCCAATTAAGCTAATTATCAACTGTATTATTAATAATTTATTCCAATTCAGCTAATAGTGAAACTGAAAAAAAATAAAAATGAATTGAGATGAAAAAAAAGTATTCCACTACAGAGCATGATGAGAAGTCGTGGATTCGCGGGGGTTTGAACTCGCGTCGCTGGTTTACCTGTCTGGGACCTAACTAACTGACCTACAGGAACCTATCACTTGAAAGGCTTTTTTGAAATAGATCCTATAACAGTAATGATTGTAAGTTTGAGCAATTAGTGTAAATTGGTAATTAAATTCAATCCTTGGATGATTTTCATTTAAATGCAATCACTTTTTGAAAAATTTAGGAATTTCAAACCCAAAGAGTGACAACTAATAAACCAAATCAGAATTTTTTTCATAAAAAATGTATTCTCGCAATTTAGTGAAGGTGAGAAGCCTGCTCCGCTCTGGTTTTTTTCAGAGGTTGATGCTGAAAAGTCGGCTCCAACTCTAGATGTCTAGCTCCGGAGCCAGGAGCCGACTCCGAAGATCGAAGCCAGGTAATTTTTGGAGCTTTCAAGCTCCAACTGAAAGCTGGGCTCCGGCTTCTTATTGACTCATTCCATTTCTAAGCTGCCATACAAAAAATGATTGATGTATATCACAAATCACAATTTGCGGAAGTAGGTGTTTTGTTCATAGAAGAGAGGTATCTTTCTCCGAAGTGCAATTTGTGATATTGATACACATCAATTATTTTTTGTACAGCAGTAATAAGGGTGGAGTGGCAGCAAGGTCTTTTATAAAATACTCCAAAATAGAAGAGCGAAATAAGGAAATGGTGTTTTACATGGTTCTAGGTGTTCCCAAGTAGCAAATACACATACTAACATATTATATAAACACCTCAAATAACTATGTTACCTTGTTAGACCATACATACAAGCCAAACGTGGCAGGAAAGCGAGCTCTAGAGCCCACAGCTCCGATCGTCGGCTCCACCCAAAGCCGCTCCTTCTTGATGGAGCTGGCAACTTCACAAGTGGAGGCTCCAGGCTCCAACTTTCTGGCTCCAGCTCCGGGCTTTGGCTCCGTTAAACAGCTCCGACTCCAGGCATTTCCGGAGCTGGTGCCCGGCTCCCTACCTCTAGTTTAGTACCTTCTCAGTTGTTTCATAAATAGCTAGACTAATTCACTGATCTTCCAATTAAGGAGTGTAGAATGGTGGAAGGGGTGCACACCCCATGTGGCGCCTATTTTCGACCCCCGAATCCAATTTCTTGTATGTAAATATTAGTTTAGAAAGAAGCTCTCCAAGAAAATGATTGTTCCATATAAACTTTTTAGAGCTTGGAAATCCATGAAAAATAATGTAGCATACAACATGTTATTCTAAGTTGAAAAATGAGGCAATCAAGTTTTGACAATTCAGCTCATTTCAAGTTTACAGGGTTTTCAAGTCTTTTTCCGTGAATATTCCATTGAGGATAAGTAGTCTAACATTCCTTATCAAAAATCAATTTGATAATTAGGCGGATCGGCATAAAGGAATTGTTTCGTTTAAAAATAATAATTCGAAAATATTCTTAGAAAATATTACAAATCATACCAAGTTTATTTAGTGGAGATTTGCAATATTTTCTTAGTTTTGAAATTTCTTCTCCAAAGAATTGATATTCCCCATGAATATACTCGTGAAGTACCCGCGGGTATTGAGGGCTCCGAGAGGGAATTCAAAAATCATTATTTCAATTGACCAATCAGCGAATGTACATTTTAATAATAATCTACGATGCCCTCATGAATACCCCATTAATTCCCGGGTATTCCATCCGGGATTGCGGGCATTTGCAGGGTATTTCAAGCCAGTGGATCCAATTCCCTCTTCCGATACCCAGATACCCCTTGAATACCCGGGTATCCTCATTGAAATTATTTACCGGGAGGTACCGAACTTGAGGGTGATACACGGAACTTTCATAAATCGAGGATAACAAGTTTTTTACCCGATGAATTGAAAGTACTTTAATAGATGTCAAGAACGAAATTAGTTTTTATGTATTTCCTTTCTTATTCTGAACTAAATTATTATTATCCCCTAATGCGTGAGCACCGAGAGCATTACTGCCGCACGAAGTTAAATGGGCCAAATTGACGATCAGGCAAACTGTATCCGTCGGACGATTGGTGCGAGTGTGTGAATCGTGATAACACACTACGACTATTTCATTGATGGAATAACAGGGAAAAATTCAGATCTAAGAAATGCCGGGAGCCTTGTTTCGGGCATGATGAACCCTCTTCTCTGGATCGTGTTGAAATAAACGTTGAATATACGTCAAAAAATTTTGACGTATATCCAGACTAGGGCTCTATCCAGACCACGACCCAAAAATGCCAATATTGGAAGAAGGGATGCTTGTATCGAAAAACTAGTGCGATAATTGGATTTCTCATCGAAAAATCGTTTTGATAACGCAGGAAAATGAAACTTCTTCCCGATCGTTGATTTGGATATACGTCAATTCAAGTTTGTACGGCAGATTACTGCTACCGGCGGTACCCTACTACCTAGTTTATCATCAGGTCTGATCTCAATGTGACGTCACAGGGGATAAATTGATGGATGAAGATAAACGTATTTTGCTTGAAAATAATTGTACGATGAAGATGAAATATGGAATGTCTGTACATGAGTTCCCGAAACTATTTTTGACGGTCAAAAATTCGATTACGAAGTTAGTTTAATGCATCGTAAACACGGCAACGCTCCTTGATTTACACAAACACCCGTGACATGCACACAGTCACACATTGAAACATGTCTTATGTCGAAGGCCTCCTTTTCCAGATCCTGTACGCTGCACGTATGTCTCCATTCATTAGGACGGTAGCTGATAATATTATGCAAAACTGCAAAACCATCGATCACCGAGACGAGGTCTTCCGCGCAATTCGTTGTAAGTAAAGTGTGTTAGCATTGACTATACACACGGTACTTCGCTACGAAGTATGTATAGTAATGGTGTTAGTAATAGTATTGAAGTTCCATAATCACGCACCACTACTATCACAATTGGATGCATAGATTCATCAACTGTTTTTTGACGTATCTGAATGCAATAATGCAACGATGTGCCTCTAATGTGCCGTATCTGAGAATCGAGAATTTCTTGAAAGAAATTACTACTATGGATTCTTAATTGAAAACTTATGTTGGCAAATAACCAGTGCGAACAACTAAAGAGGTCTGATTCTCTTCCAAACACATTCTTCGACTCGTTTGGGTACTTTTTCATGATCGATGTTTTTGCACGTAGGTATCCGTCGATTTAACTTCGTAAGGCAGAAATAGGAATCATTACTTTCTACCTCTAATGAGAAATTTATGAATTAAAATTTAAATCAACACTCAATGGAAAGTGGAGCGATGGAGACTGATGCTATATTATCTAGGTACCTATTAGGTATACCACATATCAAAGACACTCACAGATCCTGTACCGGTACTTGAATTTTATACACGAGAAATCGAAACTTCAATATCAGTCCAGAACTCATGTACAACTTAATGTCATATAATGAATTAAAATGAGAAACAAACAGTTTCACTCACAAAATAGGTAAGTAGGTATCTAGCATCCGAAAATGTATACTTCGCGACAATGAATTGAACTCTTCAAAAATAACTCACACCGGCGCGAACACTTGGTAGCACACTGAAAATCAAGTCGATTGTCGCTCATAAATCGCAGTGATAATAACGAATGGACCGATCGTGACTTTCCTTTGCATTTCCGATGACTCGAACTGCGAAAATTTGCGATAAATAACTTATCTTCGTGAATTTGCTTTTCGTGCGATTGATAATTGTTATTCGCAATCGTAATTCAGTACAGTATGGGGGGAAGAGAAATGAAGTCGCTCGCATATAGATGACCATGAACACGCGGAGGGAACAGGGAGAAGAGACAACCATGTGTTCAACCGGATTGAATCGTAAAAATTTTAGGTGGCTCTACGTTCGCTTCGTGGTGCGAATGAAATATTTCAACACTTCGTCGATGGCCAACTTTTTTGGGGCCCATCAATTGTATCATTTTTCTTCTACTTGATTGCGATATAAGCAAGTCGAAAGAAGAAAAGGATTCTAGAATGATTTTTCATAGTTGTTCAAGAATTTTGTATCTCTCTACAAACTTTCGTTTTCTATTCTAAAAAAAACAAGACCGCTATTCTAGATAAAACTGATCTTCATTAAATGATACATTTTACTATGATAACAAAATAGATATATAAAAACAATAAATATAAAACAAAAAAATACATAAATTCGGTTACGTTGGAATGAGCAAAATGATGATACGGTTATTATGGTTTCTATATTGTAAATCTACTGGGAAATATTATCACACTACGATTCAAGTCTCGCCAACAATTTGGAGAACACTTCGGTATACTTAGAATTAGGGTACGAGCTATTCAGGCAGTGCTTCAGAACTGATATCTGAAAAATTTCAAGAAAATATCAATTAATACCTAATAAATGATTCAACTTTTCGTTTTCTTTTTCTTATAAAACTATTGAATACACTCATATTTTAATACTTTATTTCCATACAATGCGTAAATGGCTTGTGGCGTTAGTGATTTTTGTTCTGTATTTCAATACACGGTGATTGGATCTCAATGAAGCATTAATTAGAGAGTATGAGTCATAGTATGGAAGAAGCTATTGAATACACTTGAACTACGATTTCAAATTACTCAAAATCATCAAAAGCGTAAAATAATAATGTTACAGGTGATCAGGCTGCTTCGATTATGTTGGTAGTAAACATTGTAGAATATTTCACAACGAAATCCTTTCTTTCTCACCAATTTATCCAAAGTTTGAAAAATCAGAAGTTACTTCTCCGCCAACGCGCTCAAACTCAAATCTGTCCAATCAAACTTCTTAAATGGAGGTTCATTCCATGTGAATTTTGTTGATACGTTCTATGCTTGGTTTGAAAAAAAAAAAAAAAATACCGCTACTAAATTTCGGCTGAAATTGCGAAATTTTCCATCGCAGGTCGGTCACCAGAATAGATATCGAACTTTCTCCTTCCCTCTCAATATGAGCTGTCGAATTGGAAGAATTGAGACTTCCTTTTACATGAGGGGCGACTAGAAGAAATTTCATTTTGGCGTCGTACAATATTTCAGCCAGTCACAGCTTTCTCAATAATACACTTACGGCTATTGATTTGTCGACAGTTTCGTGCTTATTAGCTAGATTCCATAGATTGACGGAAAGTTTGGCCATTTCAATATTCGCTACGTCGGCACGAAGCAAGACGCACAAAAACAGTTCATACGATAGTTGCGCCTACAAACGAAAAACAAATTAGATCGGTTTTAGATAATTCATTTGCACAAAATTGAGACGGCAGAAGTCGGTTACTTGTATCTTTGTCTGTCCACTCTCGCCTAAGACGAATAAAATTTTCAGAATTTGTTGTAATATCACAGAACAGGTATCGTTGATGTCGCTTCTAAATTTGGAATCCGATGCATAAAGAGCGTCATTCGAATCCACTAGAACAAGAAGAGACAAGAATGGAAATTTAGAGTGCGTCCGTGTGATAGGGCGAGAAACTAGCAAAATGGAATACTGAAGGATAGATGCGAAATAACACAAAAGCCGAGAAACAAAAGTAGATAAGTAAAATGTACATTTTATTGATTTTTGAGAGGCGGGCTAATTTCAAGTTTAGGGGGACTTAGCTCCCAAGCCCCCTTATTCCCACCACTACTGAAAGGTTGACAAACAGCATTTCAATGCGAACCTGTACTAATACAAAAATGTACTCGTAAGGCTGTCAGTCTTTGTGGATAACAGCAAGACATCACTGGAGAGTTCGTAAGTGAAAGTACATTAGTATAAACATCATGGCCAGCGGGTAACAATAGACTACCTGACCGTAACAGTAAATCTGCGTGATATTGGTTGAGTGCGGGTTAAAAGGAGAAAGTATGTTGAATTCAAATCCACAAGTACAAGAAATCGGTGGTAACGGGACTTGAATTGCAGTCTAACCCGGAGAGTTTCCGTCCTCTCTCTCGTCCCTTTTTCTTTGTTTACTTCCACGCTCGCAAAGACCGAAACAAATTCACTTTCACATAGGGTGCCAAACGTATGTCATTGTATTTTAGAAGAATAACGACCAGAAAATTCTCACGATCTACCCTACGCGTGATTTTGGAGAACAGAATTTCAATTGAGTAAAAAGAAAGAAAAAGAAGAGCAATTTATGTAAATTGATGAGTTTACAAGTTTTCTAAGGTTCTCTGGGGAAGAACCACCCTCTCCCGTAGTTACGCCACTGCTTCGCGTACGCGCGGAAATCAATAGAAAAAGCGAGAGAAAATTGAAACTGGTTCACGGAGAGCACTTACAGGTTAAAGTGAAATGTAACCACATGAATCGCAATCAAAAAATAAAAACCAAATCGTGGTGCTTTCGGAATCGTATAGTTTCATCACTAAGTTTTTTTAAAAGTTGAGGTCATGCGTTGAGTACCATCGTGCCGAAGAATATATCAAAAAATAACACTAATGAAATAAAATAGCGAGTGTTCACATCACTGACCATTGGGAAAATGATAAGGATATTCATTCTGGTAAGCCACACTTAAAACGTGAAGAGCCTGTATGTAGAGCGTTACTCTCGTCGAATTATTCTCATCCCACGAATACTTTAAAAGCGTGTTTGCAAGGTGGCGAATGAGGAACAAACAACCGTTATCGGCTGGATTATCCTGAAATGGCGAAAAAAAAAAAAAAAAATGATGACTAATTTTGCATACAGTTGTTGTAGCATAAAGTGATTCAATCAGGTTTCTCTACTCACTGGCGCCACCAAAAGGATCGAAAATAATTCTTTAATATACTCGATGACTACACTATCCATAGATTTTTGCGGGATACGATCTTCTACTTTCTTACTGATCTCTGGAATTGTATCGATAGTTGCTTTAAAACACGCATCGGCTAAAAAACAAGACAAAATCAATTATTTACTACAATTCGCTGGTATGAATTTTCGGGCGAGTTGACTGAAAAAAAAAAAAAAAACCTTGTCCTAAACATTGATTAGCTAAGGCCGTCTGTCCCGATAGCAGGTACAGCTGCAACCTCACAAAAGCTGAACTTATTGAAGGTATCGTTATGAAGCAGAACGCCGAACACGCTCGTACGAATGCCGAAGTTCTGGAAGTATGACGGCCTCTGACCACTTTCAGCGTTTCGTACGATAATTTGTTGACACACTGCCGAGTAAATCAGACGTATTAGTTTCAAAGAGATGAGTAATCTGTTCGACGTAGTCATCAGGAACTTACATATACGAGAGTGGTATGCACGATGTCTAGGTTGAAAAACGCTCCTCTAGCTTCAACGTAAAATTCAAGCTGCTGTTCGAAATCGCGACCGAAATCGATTCTTCGAACAAAGGTCGATAACACGTTACCGATTTGTCTTTTTTCGTCCGCCACAGTCAACGCGCTGGAAACCGAGAAGTTTGGATAAGTTTTGAATTCATAAAACAAAGAAATTTCTTTCGAAGCACGTGACACGGGACTCTCAGGATTTCAATATGAAATTCGACAACACGGCCATAGACACCGATCATAAAATTCGAGTTCGCGAATAAAAAAGCTCGTGATTGGCGATTTAGTTCACAGTACCTGCCCTTCTAGTAAAATTTAAATAGCAATGGTTAAAAATCTCAAAAGCCCAAATGATTTTGAAAAATAATCTTACTTGATAGAATCATGAAGCCATTTAGCAATAGTCATTAAATTATTGAGCACCACAGTATCGTTGATAAACGTTTCATGACTCCGTTTCACGAACGCTTCCATGATAATTTTACTAGCGGATACCTTCGCAGACTCAACTTGAAACAACCGCAAAAATGACATAAAATTTTCCTATAAGAATGAAATTACACTTGAATTAACATTCTGCAGAATGTGACGATTTAGATAATCATAATAAATAATTAAAATTCTAATTAATAAAATTATAATAATAAATAAAAAATTTAATTTATCAAAATAAATCAATTTATTAAAATATGAATAATTAAATATATAAATATTTAAATTAAGTACTAATTTAATTTTAACAATTAAAATTATTATAACAAAAAAAAATATTATTAAAATTAAAATTAATTGAATATGATTTTGTAAATCATAAAAAAAATTAATTAATAATAAAAATTAATTTATTAATCATTTCATTTATTTTAATAATAAATTTTTCTTATTTAATAATTATTTCTTTAAGAATAATAATTACTTTTTCACCATTACTAATAATAATAATATTAAAAAATTCAATTATTCTTATAATAATTATATTGATTCAAATTTCAAGAATTATCTTTATTATTACTATTTTAATGATAAATCATTTGTTCTATAAAAATTAACAAAAATTTAAAATTTATTTATTAGAATTAATAATTTTAAATAATTTAATAATCAAATTTAATTATAAAAAATCTTCTTATATAATTTTTACTAAAAAATTTATTTTAATATTAATTTTATTATTAATTCTTATATTTATCTTGAATATACATTTCAATTCAAAAATTAAATTTGAAAAAATTTAATTAAATTAAAATAAAAAATGAAAATATTTTTAGTAAAAATACCCACAAATTTAAATTTAATATGAAGTATTGGATCATTAATTATGATAACAAAATTTATTCAAATTATAAATAATAATTTCATTTTTGGGATATTCACTTGTTTGAAGACAAAATATCTTATTGAGCTAGAATAGTTATTACTAATTTTATTGCTGTAATTCCTTCAATTGGTAATGAACTAATATTATTAATTTGAGGTAATCGATTTATTAATAATATTTTAATTAATCAATTTTTTCCAATACATTTCATTTCAGCAATATTAATTATAATTATTTTATCTTTCATTCATCTTATTATTTTACATATTAACAAATCTTCAAATCCTTTAAACTTGAATAATAATATTGATCAAATTAATTTAAATCCTCTTTTTTTTAAAAAGATATATGAATATTATTAATTTTTTTTATATTTTTCAATAATCAATATAATTTTACCATTAAAAATAAATAATCCAGATAATTTTAATCAAATATGAATATTCAAAACTCCTAACCATATTGAACCAGAATGATATTTTTTATTTTTTTATTCAATTTTACGTTCAACTAATAATAAATTATTAGGATTATTAATAACAATAAAATCAATTACAATTTTATTTTCATTACCTAATTTAAATAAATCAAAAATTTTTAATAATAAATATATGATTATTAGAAAAATTTTTATTTATATTCTAATTATAATTATTATAATTTTAATTTCTTTTATCAGTTCTAAACCATTAAAAGAACCTTATATTATAATTGTAAATAAACTTATAATCACTCATTTTTTAATCTTCAAAAAATAATAAATAATGAAATATAAATAATAAATAGAAGAAAAGAAAAAAAATATTTGTTTTCATATAATTTTTATTATTAAATCATAACAAAAACGAATAATAAATATTCAAATTCATAAAAATATTAATAAAATCATTAAGTTATATAATTCTAAAAAATTATTATAAAAAAAATATTAAAATTGTTAAATTAATAAAAAATATTATAAGTATCTAAATATTCTATTATAAATAAAATTATAAATTTAATTGACCTTAGTTCTCAATTAAATCCAGAAATAAGTTCGGATTCACTTTCATAAAAATCAAAAATGGTAAATGTAATAATTCTATTAATAAAAATATTATTAATCATATAAATGAAAAAATAAAATTTATATATTGAAAACTTGCATATCTTTGATAAATTATAAAATTATTAATATTAAATCATTAAATCTAAATATAATTACAATAAAAAATATTAATATTAAAATTAATAAAATATCATAAGATAAAAATTGAATAATAGCTCGAATAACCCTAATTCGTACATATTGATTTTTGTACTAATAAATAAAAAATTAAAAATAACAATTTTATTAATAAAATTAATTTTCCCAAACATAATCGAAATTCAGTTAACTTACTGCGATAAGTAACGACATAAAATCATCAATCGAGTCTGTCAAGTTTCGAACAAGATTTTCTAGTTGAGGGTAATAACGTTCCTGATCTTTTTCTCTCGTCATATGCTGGACAATATTTCCCAGCAAAGAATCGATGCGTTTTACCTGCATACACGACAACATATTAGAAACGGAATCTAAATAAAATGAAAACTTCGGTACGATGCACTTACAGGTAAATTATTGATACTTAATGGTAACCATTGTTGCACACAAGCCATGTATTGATAAATATCATTCACTTTGTGAATCAAAATCCATATCGTGTCGAGGATATCCGCCGCGATCACTCCCATATTTTCTTTCGTATGCTTCTCAAAGCAATGCCCCAGCTGTTTAATAAATTTATCTTCTGGTATCTCTGAAAATGTTCCAAAAATATCATCGAGTTCAGATTACTTCCTTCAAATGGGATCCGGCGAGAAAGTAATTTTTGGTTTTTTAATCTGGTGAAATGTTCAGAAATTATATCCTACCTAAGGACAAGAAAACGTCCTGGAAACAAGAGTCGCAAGTAATCTCAAATATTATCCAATAAAGATTTTCAATTTTTTGAAACATGGTTCCGTTAAGGTCTCTAGTTCACAACATCCGTTGAGATTTAATTCAACTATTTGCAAGCAGTGTGGGGATCAGAACCCTTTAGAACACCGAAATTACCCAATTCTGAACGAATTGATAAACCTCATAGTAATTCGGATGATTTTTTTCTAAGCCCGTGTTCTTAACAACCTTTTAAAACCCGCAAAATCACATACTACTGTTTCTTGAATCCAATTCTTTCACTTAACAACGAATTCTGCTCATTCAAAATCCGATTCGTTTGTAATGCAAACGTTCATACCTTGATGGGTTAGTTATTAATCTGGATAATTTAATTTCATAGGCTCGCACATTATTTATGGTTGCAAAATTGGAATGAAACCCGTAAACCTAGTTCCGTTTCTGAAATTTCTTCATACTTTCACTAATAATATGGAAAGATATTTCAATCCTTTAAAATTGTGAAAAAATTTGTCTTTACCACTATAATCGCATTCCTGAATCCAACGTAGAATAAGATGAACTTGACTAATCACATACGAGTTTCGGAACGAAGATAACATAACCAAAAGCAATAAAGAACTGAAAACAAAAAATTATTATAATTTTTTCATCAGAGGAATACTATCGCGATGATAATAATCAAACAACGAAGCTAACTTATGAGGAGTACGCTGAAATGAATCAAATAACGAATATTGAGCACTTTCGTCGTCCGCAATCAAACCATGAACAATCCATTCCAGAGGAGGAGTGAACGCTTCTATATATCCGCTTACATCAATAACTTTACGTACTACCAAGGTGCTAGTAAATATCTGAAGGACAAATATTCAAAGAAGTTTCGAATAAGTAAATCATCTTCAGCTTGCGATACACAAATAAGTTTGAATCACTCACGGTAGGATAAATGGAAACATATTCGAAAAAATTTTCGGCAAATATATTGTAACTACAATCGCTACAATATTGTATGGCTACACGACATAGATAACAACGCATGTAAATATTCACCAGCGGATCTCCTACACCTCGAATCATTTTCGTCAGTCTCGATAGAATTTGATCGTTTTCACTGTCAATATTCAATCGAGACATTAGAAGACCATTACGATGTATTTGAAAAAAATGAGCTTTGATTTACCCAGTCTTGATGAAAGCATACGATCGTAATAAGGCAATTTCCACAGCCAACCGAGGGATCAACTCGCGAATAGAAGCTATCTTGTAAAACCAATTAAAACAGGTTTCCTTTGCCATTTCTGGGACGAGATCCATAGTAAAATTCTCTGGAAACGTTTTTAAATACTTGCCGTTATGAGTGTTCGGTTTCCTGCGAGTCCAAGAAAAAAAAATGAAATGAAGATACAAAAAATCGAGGAAAATATTAATCATAATATCCAATTTGATAATGAGCATACCATAATTTTTCACATTTCGCTTTCAATCGCGAATATACCAAGTCACCAAAAGTATTCAATATATCGGTAACGTAAACGAACTTATTCGGGTAGAAAGAGAAGGCTTGAGTATCCGAGAGCAATTTGGAACACTACGAAAAATGAGAATTCAGCATGTTAATAACCCGACGAAGTTTTCTTTTTTTCTTTCTAAAGTGACACAGTGACACACACAATTACATCGTATCTGACTTGGAGAACATCAATTCATCGAAGACGAGTTTTAAAAAAAAAAATCATTATTTCGGATAAAATAGGTTTCTTTTGAAACAGAAAAAAAAAAAATCATTGTAACACTTTTTCAATTAAATTCTTCTGAGTGTTGTTCGAAAGAGGATTATTCAATTACAAGGCTCTTAGACACCAGCGCGGAAACGAGGAAAATCCTCAATCTTCTCATCTTTCTATGAGGTAATTCCAAACTCTTGAAAATCTTATCAAACTCTTTGAATCGAAACCTACTTGTATCACAATTTTTAGAGCTTTCACTCGTTGGTCTTCCTGCCAGGCGCGAATCATTTCGTTGTGATAGTTTTGTATTCGTTTAGCGTAATCGCTAGGAGTCATATCATTCACCTCGAATATAATACCATCATCGAATTCATTCCCTCTTTCAGGCTTAGGTACTAAAGCCCCTGTAAACGATTACACGAAATTAGGAAACATCTTTCACTCGAAATAAAGAAGTCGAGAATTGTAGGAAAGCGAAACCTTTGTCTTGAAAAGAAAAACAACTAGTTTTTGACAGAATTTCCTGGCTACTCATCCGCGCGAGGATTTCCTCTCGTTTTGCCGACCATGGTTGCAAATATTTATACTTTGCCGACTTGGTGCTATCAACTAACCACTGAGAAAGAAAAGACAGTTATTAGTTTAGATTTAAAATAACTAGTAGATCGTATTCTAATCCTTCCACTTACGTCGTTATCATCATCGAAGTTTTCAGCAGCTTGTCTTTGAAACAAGCTCAGCGGATCATCACCGTCGAGCATCAGGCTAAGAGGATCTTGCAAAATAGATGAAGTTTTTTCTTTCGACTCTAATTTAGTACCACCTACACTGCTCACCTGAAACGAGAGTTGGAGGAATTATGTTTGGTCGCAGTAGAACTGCAAAAGCTAACAACAAATCAGTACTTTGACGGCCGCACGTCGTAACGGGTGATCTAGTACTTCTACGCGAGCTGACTTCACTGCGAGGTTGATCTTCGTCGAGTCATCTCGACAAGTCCTGAACGTAATGAAAATCAAATTTAATTTTCAATGGCTTCGAAAGTTTCCAACGACGAGAATAGGTAACACTTACCAATGCCAATAAGCATCCTTTGATGACATAATGCTCCGTTTTAGTAGAGTTCTTAAATGCTAAGAACTACTCTCAGTCGAGAATGAAGGTTTTCGGCACATTTCACGACATGATTAGAGAGATACAGGTTGTTGAGACAAGATCTAATGTTTTAAATTGATGTTTTGAACGTAATGTACTTAGGATATGTAATGGACTATAGAACCGGATAGATCAACTCAGGCGTAGAAGCTGATAAGAAGGGATATTCCGTTATCACAACGAATAAGGAAAATTGCCGCGATTTCAATTTTTGATTCTTGTAGATATTGAGTCATGGATTTTTCAATCAAGTAATACTTTCAGTACTTCACTCAAGTGTCACTGAAGGTTTTTTCTTTCTTCGGAATCGGAATCTAGCATAATACGTAGGGCAAACCATTGATAACACGAGTCTGAACTGTCGCTACATGTATATCATGTGCACGAATAACCATGTCTTTCGTATTCTATCGTGTGCTGAAGGGTGGCCGAAGAAAATCGGTTCAATTCTTTTAGCAAGTACTTGTCAGGAATAGGTACCGATAATTTCATCATAATTATTTCACTCGGGAAGAAACGTGAAGTTGAGTTTCGGTTCCAAGTAAATTGAAGCAGCTATCGGTTCTAGTTCTTGTTCCGATTCCAACAAGAGGTTCCGACTTCCGATTATTATAGTAACTTATGTTCTTGTTACAAAGAAAAAGAATTGAAATAAATCTATGTTATGAGATAATTAATTTCCGTCCAGACAAATTAATACTTAAAATAAATCTATGTTGTTTAATTATTGTAAGAAAATACATTTATACCAATAAAAAACGTCAAACATTGGTCAACGTATCGAAGTATTGTATTTCGGTACTCATTTTGGAGAACTATTTTCGAGTTCAAACGCTTCGTACATTTTTTAAAAATAATGAGCAATTGAAATTACATACCGGTACATATTTATAAACTACCTAGGTACCTACTAAAGATTTATGTTTGAAGTTTTTCTCTTCTTGTTTTTTTCTCTTTTCTATTCTTGAATTCGTTTTTTTGTGATACCTATTTTTGAGATGAATGATGCGTGGGGTCTATCGACTTACAAATGTACTTCAGAAAAAAAAAAAAAAAAAAAAAAAGAGAAGAATTTTTACGCACGAAATGAAAAGTCAGAAATCACAAAAAAAAGAACAGTTTTACGAAAAATATGAAAAATTGAACATTAGAAATTATGCATGAAGAAAATAGAAGTTCATTAAACGAAAAGCAAAAAAATCACGAAAAATCAAAACTTTTGATCAAAAAATTGATGCTCTCGCAAGGAACTAAGGAAGCATAATTAAGTTGAAAAACTGAAAAATTCTGATGGCAAAAATAAATTTGTTGAATGATAAGCGCGCATTTGGCTTTGCCTGACCGGGCCGTGTTTTTTTTTTTTTTGGCCAAGTGGTATTGGAAGAACCTTAGAGAAACACTCGGAAATTTTCTTATTGTACTTTTCGTCACCACTAGTTGTTATTTCTTTTTATTGGTTAGTTTTTTTTTGAGGTGCTACGTTTCGTGCGATTTAGATTCCCCGAAAAAATCTAAAAATTAGTGAAATATTTGCCACTTTATTCGCCCAAGTAATATAGTCTGGAAAATTATAGGACGCTTTTGCATAATCAAAATTTCCATATTGATTTTTTGTAAGTAATATAGTAATATCGAATAAGTAACTAAATGATGTCGTGTATGCCCAAGTTCATTGAAAAAGCCACAAAGAAGGACAAAGTATACATTTTGAAAATATTAATTCATAAATTATCATGTATTTAGAATACAGTCTACTATACAGTTATAATCTATGTATGATGGATTCTGCTTTCAAGTTTCAATAATTTAGTAAATACAGTTCACCTGTCTTAAACAGATGCCTCTGGCACTAGGTGGGCAAAAGATAGAAAAAATATAATTCAACACCTAATATTCAATTCTTTTTTTTCAAATTTTTTTTATGATTTTGGTATTAATTTTTCAGCTAAAATTGTGACTGTCTTCATAAACTGCCCAGCCAGAAAATATTGTCAGCGCTGACGGCAGCGATGGCAGCGTTTGCTGCCATCACTCACACAAGCAAATTCAATTTGTGTTTTTACAAAAGCATTATTACATAGTGTTGGTGTAGAAAATGAGAGAGCAGGCTGATGGCAGCAGATAGTCAACATTTCTACAAGTGCTGCCGTCAGCGCTGACGGTAGCGTACGCTGACAGTAAAGTTGCTGTCAGCAAATGTGGCAGCGCATGGCAGCGTACGCTGACACGTCAGCAGATTGTCAACATTTCTACAGATGCTGCTGTCAGCACTGACGGCAGCAATGGCAGCGTACGCTGACAGCAGCAGATTGTGACCTCACCCAAAATTTTTCCAAGTCCATTTAAATATACTATGGATAGTATAAGAAGGATGGTACTTGCAAATTCAACAACCTCCCAGGTATATATTTTCAATTTAAATTTCATTTTAATTTAATTTTAATTTTATTTTTATTTTATTTTTATTTAATTTGAGGGTGGTACTGGCAGATTTCTCAATGACCTCCCAGGTATAAATATATTTTTATTTTTAATTCAATTTCAATTTAATTTCATTTCGTTTCATTTTATTTCAATTTCATTTTTATCTTTATTCTATTGTATTTTATTTTTATTTAATTTGAGGGTGGTACTTGCAGATTTCTCAATGACCTCCCAGGTATTTTATTTTAATTTTATTTTAATTTCATTTTTATTTCATTTCATTTCCTTTTTATTTTATTTTTATTTTATTTTTATTTTATTTTTATTCTATTTTCATTTCATTTCATTTTAACTTTATTTTTAATTTATTCTATTTTATTTTTATTTCATTTTATTTTTATTTTATTTTATTCTATTTCCATTATATTATTTTCATTTTATTCTATTTTTATTTGATTTGAGGGTGGTACTGGCAGATTTCTCAATGACCTCCCAGGTATATATTTTTATTTCTAATTTTATTTCAATTTTAATTTTATTTTTATTTCATTTCATTTTGATTTCACTTTATTTTTATTTTATTTCATTTTTACTTTTATTCTATTTTATTTTTATTTCATTTTATTTTTATTTTATTTTATTCTATTTCCATTATATTATTTTCATTTTATTCTATTTTTATTTGATTTGAGGGTGGTACTGGCAGATTTCTCAATGACCTCCCAGGTATATATTTTTATTTCTAATTTTATTTCAATTTTAATTTTATTTTTATTTCATTTCATTTTGATTTCACTTTATTTTTATTTTATTTCATTTTTACTTTTATTCTATTTTATTTTCATTTCATTTTATTTTTATTTAATTTGAGGGTGGTACTGGCAGATTTCTCAATGACCTCCCAGGTATATAATATTTTTATTTTTGATTTTATTCCAATTTTAATTTTATTTTAATTTCATTTTTTTCATTTCTATTTTATTTTATTTCCATTTTTTTAATTTCATTTTCATTTTATTTTTATTCTCATTTTATTTTCATTTTATTTTATTTTTATTCTATTTTATTTTATTTCCATTTTATTTTTATTCTATTTTATTTTATTTTATTTTATTTTATTTTTCTTTTTATTCTATTTTATTTTCATTCCATTTTATTTTTATTTTATTTCTATTTCATTTTATTTTCATTTTATTTTCATTTTATTTTCATTTTATTTTCGTTTTATTTTTATTCTATTTTTATTTTATTTTCATTTTATTTTTATTTTCCTTTTCATTTTATTTCAATGTTTATTTTATTTTTATTTAATTTGAGGGTGGTACTGGCAGATTTCTCAAAGACCTCTCAGGTTATTCACAAAAATTAACTAAGTCTATTGTTAGGGAGGAGTGGGATTAATTTAGAAAATCCATGCTTTTCACATGGTCAATTATATGTCGCTTGCTTTCGTGTGGGAACACCAGCAAATTTATTTTTGTTTGCACCAAACCAAAAAACAAAAAATGTTGCGTATCAGAAAGCACTTGAGTGATGATTTTTTTCCCAAATGTACTTTTTTCCCAATTATTTCATTTAATGACGTCGCATTTTTAATTAATTTTCAATATTTAGGCCTACCGTTTTAAAATTTTTGGTACCTTACCTATTAAACAACAATTCTTATTTGTAAAGACAGGACAACGTCTGTCGGGTCAGCTAGTTATGAATAAATTTCAGTAAACACCTGTCAGAAATGCACATTCCACTGAAGTAGCGATAGGGTAATAGTTTTAAAATACAAATCATATCTGATTGTGATAAATCGCTGCACGCGGTCTATCAATTCAGATAACAAGAAAATCTAACAGTTGAAGTAATATCACGTAACATGATAACCGCATCAAAGTTCCAAGAAGAAATAAATGCGTGTTTGCAGCTTGACGTTGAAGTAAATTTCAAGAAAATAAATGAAGGAACGACTAAACATTGAGAGGATGAATTTAGTACAATACGATAAACAGCTCAAAATTTCACAAACTTGTAAGTAAATTTTGTGACATCAAGATGATTCTAATGCGAAAAGCCCCCAGAGCACTACTACGGACGGGAGGGATCAATCAAATATTTTACAGTTTTAGAGAAATCATACAAAACTTGTGTACATCAAACAATATTTCAGATGAAAAACAATTTCTTGGATTAGAAGAAAACATTCTTTGGACGGTGAACGCTCCGAAGAGTCGGACGAATGGCTCCCAACCGCTGTCCTTGTCGTAGCCACTCATCCCACGAACATAATCGAATACTGCGCTGCCATGCACACAGGTCGTAACATGTCGGTATGAGATGCGACAAAAATTTTTATTTTATTTTAATAATAAGTTCGTTTTAAATATTTTTCCAATCTTATTTAACGAAAGAATATCAATAATTACTTTCGCGCTGTTTTAAATCGTATCCATTCCGGGCCAATTGTTTTTGAGTCCCTTGGGACAAGGTATGTATACGTATCAGCTCAAGAGAAAACTCATTCCAGAAAAACTGATTGCAAAAAAGTAAAGGGTAAACAGGAATTTATTTAAGAAGCCCAACTTGTAACATGTAATAACACTGTTGAATTGTGGTCTAGCAGGAGGGAGGCGCGCGTAATATTTTTCATTACAGTTGCATCGTGAAAAAGTTGAGCTTCTTAAACAGACCAGATTTTACATTAGCCTGCGTCAGGAAGGTATAGAAGTAGCAGATTATTTAACACGATTGTTGGTGAAACCGAATGGCTTCGATTTACCTACCTATCGGGAGAAAATTTTTTTTCGAAGTCCTTTTTAGATCATTGGTATTCAAAGTAAGTAGCGGAGCTTGAAATTTTTCGTCTGTCAATTCAGGAGAGGAGACTTCTCACTCTCTCCGGATGACCAAGTCCTTAAATCTTCCAGTAACTGTAAGTCAGATTCTTTTAAATCTAAACAAGGTAAAGGTCGTATGATCGAAATTATTGGACTCATCTTTGGAGCTGGGTAAATATAGTCAAAGTTCAGAATTTATAAAATCACAGATGCGCTGACGAGTGGGACTAATTGAGTACTCGTGGGAGAGATGAAGTCTCCAATGGAAAATGTCGAAAAACTTCTGTTGATAAGATTTTAAAACATAAAATCTGAAAGTGAACAAAGACGAAATTTTGGAAGCTCACAATCTTAGTTACGAGATCACACTTACACATAAACATAATGGTAAACTGGACTTAGGCTATGTCATGAAAACATGAGACTAGTATATCTCACATATACTATTTTTGTACAAGGAGATAATTACCAATATTGTACTAGCGTTTTTCAGATATAATAGTTTGAATTTAAAAAAATGGACGATCTGGATCGAATTGATATTATACAAATACCACCAGAAGACAAAAAAAATTCTTCGCGGCACCTGTATGGTAATCAGCGTAGTTTGAACATTGAAAGCGATACTGGTACGTTATTAACTATAGTCCAGCCCTCCTAGCTTTGAAGAGCCGTCATAAGGCTGATGCCCGCCCCGCATTTTCCGTCAAATCGAACGATAGGTAACAGAAATTGATCCAGGCTAGTTATTTTGTTATACCTAGATGAAGATACCGACGAAAGATCGTCTCTTGTTATGACGATTCTATGTTCTTCCTGGAAACCGATTTGGAAACACCTGAATCCTTTCAAAGCTGTTTTCGACGATATGGAGCCTGAGAGAACGGACAAAAGAACCCGACCCAGTTCCTCACCATGCGTTGAGCTTAAAGATACATTTTTTGATAAGACGGTGAATATACCTAATATTTTTGATCGCCAGTTTCGCTATTTTTACATCGATCAGGGCCAGTCTCAGACATTTCTGTTTGTTTTCTTGCAGCCAACTCCAAACTTCTCGGACAATATTTCGATGGATCGCAGCGAGGGTCCGGGGCTGATCACGACGAAAGCTGATATTCATACGGAACATGAAAAGCATACAAATTCTTCGGTCGCTGTTCAAAACCCCACGCAACTTTCCAATAATAATAAACATTTAATGTTTTCTGTCCATCCAATATAAAACAGAGTCAGGCCTACTATACACTTGGGAATCACATTTTAGTCTGATGAACTGGTCTATTATTTTGTGAATTCCTCAAATTCTATCTTCTTATTGTTCAACATTTGACCAAATGATGGACTGTTGAATGAAATCTGTTTGCATTTATTATTTTAATAAGGATAATAATCCAGTGAGTACTGCATACATGTGTTGTAACTTATTGAAAATTAATGTTGGTAATTTGAACATATACTTACATTAATTTTTGTGCGGTTAGTATATTTAATCAAATTTTCAAGTGATACCATATTTTTATTATTTTTACTTATTAATATCTCATTTAGGGGACAGGGGTAATTGTCTCTTTCGAGATTCTCCATCGATTTCTCCTCTCCCCGGTTTCTTCAAGGCGGTGCTCAGGAGTTGGAATTTTCCAAATCCCTCAAAATCAACCAACATCTCCCTCTTTTTAGGGTTGATGATTTTTCAATTCCCATCTCCTCTACCTACGTCAGGATCTAAACCTATTTTCTTCAAATAAGTCAGTCATCACCTTCCCGCGGGTGTTCCTCAGTCGGAAACTTTCAGATCTTTTTCCTCTGACGTCACATCCTGTTATTCATAAGGTCAGTGATCTCTTCTTCCTCTCGATCTCCAGTCATCCTTCTTCAGATATAGACTCGAATCAAGTTATTTTCCAAATTTTAGAATTAAGTCGTCAGGTTAAGTTTCCGATGCCCAAACTTTTCGAAGATGTACCCAACATCATCAAAAATATAGCAGATTTTTCGCTAAAGATTGGAAGGAAACGTCAAGTTTTGATTTTAGTTAAACTTTCTACACTGGTCTGTTATTCAAAACTGTCGAGTGCATCAGGTCAATCAACTGAGATGAAACGTAAGATATCAGATGCAAACATTATCACCACCTGATACCTATACACAAGCTCGCGCATCGCTGCGATAAAATTCTTTACACGTTTAAAAGTAACGAGCGCATCGTACAGAAACCGATCGCTTTTGCTAATCTGTAAAAACATGATTGTTCGTCATAACATCGAAAATCACGATCATAAACATCAACATATTCATTGAAAATACCTAGTTTATTGATCTTTGCTACGATGGATTCAATTATTGAAGCTGGAACGACTGAGAAGATTAACATTGGGATAGGTAATCAATTTTTGCTTCACTCATCAAAAACCTTACATCATTCCTTTTTAAGCAGAATAGTTTCAACCAAAATTCTGGCCGAAAAATCGAAGATCAGAGCCAGAAGAACAAAACACCGCTCATTCCGTCAACAGCCTTCTTTGTACAGAATGGTTTTGAATAAAATTCTTGCTAAAAAATTAGGAATTAACCCGAAAAATGGTTCTAAAGCGAAGCATCGAAGTAGGCGACGATCTACTTTGTATACAACGCTTTCGGAAAAAGTCCGTAAGTCAAACTTAGGGGCTAATTCGGAAAGATGTTGGAATGGAAGATTATTCCGGACTAAGACTGCAGCTAATCATCAGGAATTATCGAAAACCAGACAAAATTCCAGCTTTAATCTCTTTAAAACCAGTTTCACGAGAAAAAATGTTGAAAATGAAGTCGACCTGAGAGAACAGAACTCGAATTCAAAGAACTCAGCAACGACCCATTGGAGGAAGAAAATTCTTTCGGCTAATTTATGTTCGTTTGTTACCTCAGAACTTGCGACCACTCGAGAAATCTCTCCAGGTACGGATACTTAATTTTATTTTGATTCTCAAGCTTTCTATTTTTTTGTAAAGCGCCTTCGCACTATTGTTATTTTCATCTTACGTTTTTTGGGTGTTCAGGGAGTCCCAAAACTGCCACACCTGGGTCATTTGTGTTCTTACAAGAACTTATCTCGAATATCCACAAAAACTTCACGAAAAACAATCGGTGGGGAGGAGTGATTTTGACCAATACAAACTTCGCCATAGAAAATTCACTCACGAGGGACGTACAAGATCGCAGTCCAAATGAAACTTATATCTCTTTAAGAATTGTTTCAGGGCGCAGTTTATGGAAGATAATTTAAAATTTTTGGATTTTGATTTTTTGTAATTAGGTTAAATAAAGTTAGCTATTCTTCACTTTTACTATGTACTACGATAATGTTCTTTTTTGTAATATGTAGACGATACTGGGTGATAATATGACCTTGAAATTCCGGCGTTTGTATACCAAATACAACTTTGGAGCTGCTTGGCAACAATTTCTCCGGATTCATTTTTTCATGAGTGACTTTTTTCCAGCCAAAGCTTTGATTGTCTCGCAGATCCTGTACCGGTATGTAATGCATAGAGAAATTTCTGCCTGTTCTTAAAAGTAATGATGTATCTTTGAACAAACCAAACTCGAATTACAAACTGCGTTTACAAACCATTTCTTTACGAGTTGAAAACATAAAATTTTCACCCTGCAGAGAGATGGTGTGCTGCTAGTCCACGTTTTTTTATTCAAGGTTAAACACGGCTACACGATATGGACTTTTTGGAGCACTGCAATTGTTCATCTGCAGCTAGGTCAACTCCAGGTTTTACTTTAGATAGATACCTACCTACTAAAAAGTTTTCTGCGAAGACTTGAATCGAATTTTAATTGAATAATTTCGGTATCAAATGAAATGCCTTCGGCAAATTTAAATTTGAGCTGAGAGATAATAAATAGCCTAAGTATAGCTATAGATGAAATAACTTACTTAGGTAGGTACTTACGTCTACAATTGCCTATATATAGTGAGCACAAATTTCCCTTGAACGCCAAGGATACAATAACTTTACATCTCATTCAAGCTTTTCCTTCACAGACTAGGTATAGGTGCTTAGAAGGATTAGTTTAAACGGCCGTTTTTGTTTCATAAAAGATATTTTCATTGACGAAAAGCGGAGGATGTTGGTAGATAATTGAAGTGGCGAACTCTCGTTATAGAGCTTAATTATATAACTTACCTGCAGGAATACAAGCGTATGATCAATTAAATAATTTTCCTCACTTCGAATACCTACTTAAAATTGCGACAGAAAATAATTATTCAGTGCTATTTTACAAATAAAAAGGGTCCATCGATCAGAGAAAATACCTCTTACAAAGTCTCGAATGAATTATGAAAGATGAGAAGAAAATAAGATGTCCATCAGGGAATCAGAACTTAGTTCACGATCTTATCGAGAATGATTTGAAGATATGAGGAGAGATACCGAATTAATAAATTAATTAGATAATGATAAAATTTCTTGGGTATTCTATAATTTTGAACGAGATAAAAAGTAAAAGCATCAAATGTTGTCCAAGCGACCCTTGGACGAAAAGAAAATAGCCAATCATTCCGGGGTTTAAGATATGATTGTTTGTAAGACGTTGGTATTGCAAAACATGGATTATTTGAGAAAGCATCTGATTACCGGACATGTACAGGTCTATATAAGTTAGGTGATCAAAAAGCAAAATGATATATTATGAGAACGAAATCTCATCAAAAGCTGGTAGAAAGTCTGTCTACGTTTATTTTATTCGAACGACATAGGGGCTAGTTTTTTATCGATAAAATCGAGCGATATTTTGATATCGATACTTCCTAGAAAAAAGTAAACTATTTTTTTTACATAGGGTTTTCCATAAGGAAAAAACAGTACTCGGTTTCAAGATAATTATCATCGAAATAACGAATAAATAAGAACATTGATATGCGTAAATATCAAGAGGAGACTTCGAACTTTCTTCCAAGCCACTAACCAGCTGCCTATGTTCTGTATTTTGTCGAGAAAATTCAAAATGTTATTGAGAATATAATGACAAAATGTTATCAGTTGCGGACGTATCTGGAGAAAGGACATTTGTTTCATAAGATGTAAGTATGATGAACGGACGCTCTTCCTCCAGATACATCCGCAGCTGATAATGTTTCATCATTATTCTCAGTATCTCAGTTGTATTTTGAATTTTCTCGACAAATACGAAACATAGGCAGCCGGTTAGTGGCTTGAAAGAAAGCTCGAACCCTCTTGCGATATTCACGCACATAAATGTTCCTATTTATCCGTTATTTCGAAGATAATTATCTTGGAACCGAGTACTGTTTTTTCCTCTTTATACTTACAAAAAAATTGTTCATTTTTTTCGAGGAAGTATCGATATCAAAATATCGCTCGATTGTATCGATAAAAAAACTTGCCCCCCTGCTGTCAGGCTGAATGCTGCTGGGCTGAGCTACAGACTGTCCTCCCCGACCCCTGAGCGCCCAAACCGCCACCGTGCAGCTTACCGGCGCGACGTCGTCAAGACAAGTTACATCACGTTAGACGCTAAGTACACGTTCCGCTTTGTTCTTCCGCTGTTTACATTATTTTACAGGGAAAATTTGATTTCAAGGTGACTAGTAGAATGATTTGGAAACACTTTCAACTGCGGAAAATCAGCTTACAAGATTTCCTCGCAAAACAAATACAACAGTAATTATTTCTGTCAAAAATTAAACACCCACCATCGCAAAGATGATAATATCACCATACTTTGATTTATTTTCACATTCGGCGTAAATTTATCAATCAAAGTACGAGATATAAATCCTATCATCATTGTATTCATGAATAACTTCCGCGGTAATCGGTATTATTACGTTTACTTGTGTGCCGACTACTGACGTTGTACCGGACCGGTTGATTGTTGGGCGTGATTAACGATTCACATAATGAAGGCACTAAGGCAGCCGAAGACACTTTCAGATTCGATTTCGTTTCACGCCGTACATCAGGTTTGTGTTCATCGATCTTGACCTTCTCATGTGATTCCCTCACTCATCATGTATAAGGAATACGCGGTCAGGAAGTTGAGAAATATGTTCGATAATCGCGATTTACGAAAACTTTATTCGCGTTACATATCCTGGGCGAAGAAGCATCCAGTTTTTTCAGCAATCGCTGGAATAATAGTCGCATTCTACACGGTACCTATTGCTATCTATGTCGCATTTTCGGTGGTTGCATTCATCATTACTTTCGCAGGATTCTTAATAATCCTCGGTAAGCTATTCAGAACAACTTCCAAATTAGATAAATAATTCTCTGAATTTGAAGAAAATTGACACTTATAATTTTTCTTGACAGGAGCTATTTTACTGGTAGGATTCTTAGTACTATCTGCAGCTTTGGCTACCATCACTGTTATCACGGTATTCATGTTACTAGTAGCATGGTTCATCTATCGCACATACGATCAGCTCAATCAAATTTTGGACTCAACAAACACCGACGATATTCCTCACAGCACTACTGATCCGTAACCTCAGGTTGCTTTTTCTCTGTTTGATTTTTTGTGATACTCAAAAAAAAACTCGATCATGTAAACATTTGTTACCCCTTGTTAGAATCTCTTCTTTATTTATACCTTTCGAGATTATCATTAGTTTAATTATTCATCATGCGTATTTATGCTCATTCACTCGATTATTTTTTCTATAAGAATCTACCCTGTTATTGTGAAATGTTATAGTCAAAAATATTTCTTCCTCGTTCACCGCATGTTGCATTCAATTCAGCTTCAAATAAGAGAAAATTGTGCAAGTTGATTTAGTAACCTCGACGAGTGTTTTTTATCCTTCTTACAATACGTTCGCAATGCTGCGTACCTAGTATTTCTTTCGCTTGCATAGGTATTAAATTCGTCCAGTTATTAAAACGTTGATGAATCAGCACTATGATGTTTAAGTACATGCTAATGTGTGAAGGTACGGAATACGAAGTACGGAAATTTTAGCTTGTGAATTGTAATATCGAAATAGCACGGAAAATACTAGCTCATCGTTTACAAAAAAAAAAAAAAAAAAAAAACACTTCACGAGTTACCACCTGAATTAATTTATAGATGGAAAAATTCGTTTCAGATTCTTTTTCCTTTCAACAATATTTTTATCCTGTCATGGAAAAACTCAATTGACACTTCGGAAAATTTAATGTTCGTCGACGGTCGTCGAACTCGAACTCGCTAAACTCGCATGATAAAATACGTGCGAGGACTGGTTTTTCAATACCATTTCATTTTTATAGGGCAGTATAAGCTAGCTCAACCTCGGAAAATTTGTTGACGAAAACTAAATTTTTAGAACGGGAATCCGTCATGAAAGGTTTGATCGCTATTTCACGTTTCCTTTTTTTTTTTTTTTTTTTTTTCCAAAGATTTCGTATTTTATGAGTCAAACTCTGAAAACATCTCAAAAATTATTCACAACCTCACAATTGATGTTTTTGCTTCGCTACATTTAATGGCCAATGAGATTGATATTAAATGTCGTAATAGAGGTCAACTCTCAAATTACAAGAAAAAATACGCCTTTTATGTTTTTTACGTGTTCTATACAAAGATTCGTTTCACAAAAACATTGAATTGCGGTAATTAAATCGATAACTATTATGTAAAAACAATATCGTTCAATGCAGTGTGATAAAATCGTTCCAAATTTTGCAGAATATAATTTTAGGTCAAGAAAAAACGTTCGTCGCGATTATCTTCACAAAATTTGTATTCCTTCGGCCTTCCCGGAATGAAACAAAATAAAAAATTCATCAATTGATGAAGGATAACATCATTTAGCGCATTTTTGAAACACACCACAGCGAAGAAATTTCCAACGCTCAACTTTGGATCAAATAAATAAATAGTTTTTTTACTTTTTTTCTCATCACGATGTAAGAAAATGATACGAAATAGTTTCGAGAAATAAACTAAAATATTGTTTGAATATGATACACCAATCAGTATTCAATACCGTCATCAATGCTTAAAACTTAATAGAGTAAAGAGAAATACAAGAAAGAATTTTCAAAAGAGAGATTTTGGTGCATTACCCCCAGAGGAGCTCCAACCTTGCTCCTTTGAGTTTTCCAGTATCAAACTGAGATTAGTCGGATTCTTCGTAACGTTCATGGTCGATACGTTATTTGTTAGGTAAACACCCGAAGATTTAATTTGATTGGAGACACAAAAATTCACGTCTTCTTCGATATAAGACCTGCACAGTTGAAAAAAATGTCAAGAGATTTGACAATATTTCATTAGGAAAAAAAAATTATATATTCATCAACACTAACCCGTTGAATACGGAAGATTTACGTGATGCACGTGATCGGTCTGGTCGAGAAAAAGGTGTCGACGAAGGCAATAATTTAGCGAATGCTTTGGTGCTACAGGTTTCATCAAATAACTGTAATATAAAATATTCAAAAAATTAAGTTTTCAAGATAATGAAATCGAGATTTTATACAATGGAATACTACTAAGTTTTTGGTAGTAATACTGATAATTGCACCATTTGAAACGTGGTCGAAAGTCTTTGAGCGATTGACATAAACTCAAGAATGCTCGAGAATATCAAAAGAATAAAGAACTTCTCACTTTTCAATCATTATGAAAACGTACTAACTCTTAAAGATGCATATGACTGGAAAGAATGAGTCAATCCTAATTGTAGTACATTTTCAAGATTCTTGAAACTGTATGACTTTACTTTTTATTTGTCCCGAAACGTAATTGCAATTTGATAAATCTCCATGTTTCAATTTCACACGCTTTCATAAATCTTATAAACTCCACGTCTCCTTACTTACTTCATTTTCATTCTCGTTATTTTCATCGCGCATCAGTACTTCTTGTATTTTATTATCATTAACTAAGACTTCGTTTCCTGGTGGGGCATTTTCTTTATCTTCAAATGGCCTAGGAACGTCTGGCAATTTGATTGGAAGAACTGAAGGTACCGTCTGAACAGCATTCAACTGGTTTTGGCGATTATCGCAGATTTCCAACACGTTCAGTCGGTCTTCAACAGCCGTCACTTTTCGAGAACTTCCACGACTGGACAAACGAGAATAAATATCTGTTTGCGGGTTTGTTCCGTCTTCTTCACAGTAAATTGGAAAAGCCTCGTCAGTTTTGGATTTTACAACTGGAAAAAGTGATGATGGATTGTTCTTGTCTGAATCTACGGTTAAATCATCCTCAGCTACTCTGAAATGATCCGATTTTCGCGTCACGGGCATTTTAAATACATCAGGTTCTTCAGACGCGTTAACGACTTTTGTATCTAAACAAAAATGAATTTGATCCTAATAACAAATCTGACAAAAAAAAGTCGATCTCTGTTTCAAAAAAAGATGCCTTACTGCGAGGTGCCAAAGGACTTTCCCACATTTTTTGGATCACGTTCATCGCAGCTTTAGTGTTGACGGTAAAAGATGTCGTGGGACTATGATGAAATGCTGAAGCACATTGATTACTCAAGTTGAACATTTCATCCTAAAACCAAAAATTACTTTTTACCATCAAGGAATTGGAAAATATTATTCAGCAAAAGCATACTGTACCTCAAATCGCTTCTGCATCTGTTCTTTGTCTACAACACCTGTTTTAACGTTTCCTCTAGAGGCATGACTTTCCGGAAACATTCGCATGGTCATCATTTCCGATGCACCTATTTTGACTGGTTCAATGAAGTCAGTTCTGAGGTACCAGCTTTGATCTTTGATTGATGCATCGGAACTAAGAATTTGAGAGCTTTTCTGCATCGTTATACTGGGGAATTCAAGGACTCGAGGTTTCTCTACAGGTGGGATGAAATCAGTTTTCAGACACCAGCTTTGATCTTGAGGCAGTTTTGTTTCCGAATACGTTCTTTTCAGCGTCGAATGAGTTACAAGTGATGATCGATCGCTATCCATAGGTACAACAGCTGATTTCGTCAAGTTCACAGGTTCTAAAGATTGCTGGACTGATTTTTGTTCGCGTTCCCTTCTCAAATTCGAGAAGTACTGTGCTCGTATTTCTTCCAGCTGGATGTCGCTCCCATTTCCATACACCTGTGAATGAAGGTAAATAATACTTGAGAAAGAATTTCGCGGAAGGCTGGTCAAAAATAAAGAGCTCACTTACTAAATCTTTCGGGTACATTGCTTTCTTTGTAGGATCAGGAGGTTCAAATATAGCAACAGGGCATTTAAATTCATTCTTCGAAGATAATCTTTCAGCTTTTCCGACTTCTCTGGGAACATCAAGGGGTTTTTTATACCAATTTTCATTTTCTTTGCCGTCCACACGGTCTCGTCCAACTTGATAACTGTGATTGGTTTTGATCTCCTAACAGAAGAAGAATAGGATTCAAAATTTTACTTTTTTCCCCCTTTTTATACAACTTATGATTTTTCAAATTTACCCGTTTTGATACATCGGTAAACTGTGTAGTGTATCTGTGAGAAGGAATTTGCGATGGACGTGGTTTGGATGTTTCCGTGTGCGTTGTTGAGTTAGTCCTTTGCTTTAGAACGCTGATATTTCCTTGCAATACGCGTCTAGCGATACCCAATTGAAATTGTCTACAACAATGATGAATACAATTAACGAACACTTATAACAAAAGGGATCTAAAAGAAGCAAGAAAACTAACGAACTAAATTGACGTAGCATCATTGAAGTTTTCGATTTTTGATTTAATCAATTTTATCCAACTTTCAGAAAATGATCCATACTATTCAAGTTAGTGATTTTCACAAAAAAATTTTGAAAACGATATTTTTTCTTTTTCTTTCTTTTCCTGAAATACTTTTGAATTCGAAGTAGATCCGACGTTCAAACAGCGTCAATTTCATACAGTCTAATCTAAGTAAGTTTTAAGACAATAAAAATCGTAAAAAAACGATAAGAAATTCTGGATCGTGAGTATTTTCAGTTATGAAAATATAGAATGTACATCATATTCGTTCAATATATTTACTCACATATGAGCATCGACGAGATCTTTCTCAGGCTGCGCTCGTAGGCTCATGCCCAATTGAAATATACGATCTGCCGCTTTGAAATCGTCCCTTCTGTCGAATTCTTCGGCCCAATATTTATATAATATACTGCATCTCGTTCCTAATCCTTGGTCGTGAACCAATTGATATAATTCAACAGGATTCGTTTGGCTTGATATCTGAGAAAATACGAAAATTCGTTAATTTCCTTTCATCGACTTCATTTGAGAAAGTATCGCGCTGATCGAGACGTACGTATTTGACTAGAATATAAATAAGTCGAGGATCTTGTTTATAATCGGTAATATCTTTAAATTTGACCAGGATATCTTCCAAGACGGAAACAAAGTCGGAAGAATTCTTCTCCAACCAGATTACATAGTTATAATATGGTTCTAATGGATCGTTTCCTCTATACAAACGAATCTGGCATTCCAAATACCTGAAAGTAACGCACGCAGTTGGGTTTATAATGAAATGATTTATTTATTAAAAATACACAGGAGACTTTAAAACTTACTCTCGTTCCTTCGTTAAAGTTTGTTGGGATTGTGAATCCAAATCATCATGTTTGGAACTTTTTCGCGGTTGAGAGTAAATTTGTTCATCTTCATACATTTTGACAGGATTCATTCTTAAGAAATGAGTGGCAAAAATTCTTTTCGAAGGGCTTCCTCAAATAATGTAATGAAACGAGTTCAATTATGACATACTGTAAAATGTAGAATTCAATTTTTTTAGCGAAGAGTCGCTCACTGGCACTGGCACCTTTAATAACTGTTTACCTGACTGCAGCAGTTTGTTACTTTGTTTTGCTTTACCAAGCCGACCGTTAAAGTTTAGTTATCAATATTTTTGAACTTCAACAGGACCAATCAAGTTTCTCCTAGGTTTCATGAGAATGATTATAATAACAGCCACGGCCGTTGTAACAGCTCATCATCTCATGACATCATGAGTCATGACCACACGGTCGTTTGTACCGTCCAGTACGAAAGACGTGATGACTGAGTGATGACGATCACACGAATACGATTTGAATCTTATTAGATCGTATAGTTCGCGCCCAAGTCACTATTATTCTGTCAATAATTTTCATTTCATTGAGATTCTATCTGTATCTTATGTCTGTTCGATTGACGATGCTTTATTTTATCGCAGCCTGCTCATGAATCAAGTTGTCTAAGGACTGTCTATGTCAAATTTTGATAAGAAACTGCCTAAAATCGGCTGATCATTTCCAAATTCCAGTATTTCCAGTATTCTCTCATCGAATTGCCGGTAAAAATGAAGTATAATTTTTTCCATACGATTATCAAATCTTTTAATGAACTTCAAATTCAATCTCCTATTGAATAGGCATAAGGAGAATGGCAAGACATGATGACATTGATGGATTTTGTGTAGTTTTAGGAGGTGAATCGGAAAATATGAAATGAGTGACGTAGGTAACCGGAAGAGGAATGAAACTCACGATTGAGTCGAAAATGGGGTGATGATACATTCAGATTATTCTTATAGTCATCTATCGGTTGACAAAGAACTGCAGGCAGAATCAATTGCAAGTTCTTGTTATTAATTATTGGATCAATGTGTAACGATTCCTGAGGAAAAAGTCTCATTCGATTTCATGATGTATTTATTCATTTTTTTCAGGATGGAAACTGAATCATGGTGACATGAAGCACGGTATGAAGTCATCGAACTAAACCTTCTCAGTTGTTGATAAAATAGCTTATCACAAATAATTTACCGCGATTTTCTGCATGTAGTCTATAGATTTGTGTCAATTGCGAGATAATATTTTGAGTGCAACAATAATTGAAACGATTTTAGTTCAATTAAAAATATTCTAGATAGAATCTTCAATTAGAATTAAACTAACAATAGGAATTAGGAACTGAACGTTCGAACTCACAAACATACAAAATCTTTCCAACTTCGTTTGATTTATGTGAAATAGAGAAAAGAAAGAAAATTTGCTATAGAATTTATATACCTTCTTTGCATATCATGGTTGGAGAGAGTCGATTGACAATCACAAATACACACGAAAAATAATGCGACGGAAGATAATAATACACAATATGAAAAAGATACGAAACAACACAATAAGAAAAACTCAAGAAAATGATTTATTGAAAATAGGAATACAAGAAATGACTAAAAAAAAAAAAAAAATAGGCTAATAAACTTTCTAAAAATGGCTTTGTCGCCAGACAATCTGAATAAATTAGAGGCGCGGAATCGAACGAAAGGATTACGAGCATAGAACAATAATTATCAGAAGGATTCGTGGTAAAAAGAGGAAGAGAAAAATAACAGATATGAGACTGCAGTCAGAAGCTTGAGGTTTGTAGAGATATGTCTAAAACGTGGCAAGAAGAGAATTGAGGTTTTTGTAGGAAACGAGGAAGATGATATAAAAAATGAAATGAGAACGGATAGAATTGGTTTGAAGAGATTGAGTTAGATCTCGAACAGAGAGAGAAAATGTAGAAGGAAGAAAAGAAATATGACAAGTTTTCGTTTTAGGATAAGGTTGATGAGCGGATTCGCAATATCTGTGGCAAGGTTACGCGTGACAGGAAAGGGGAATGACGACTGGATGAATTTTTTTCCTCTTTAGAGGGATTACAAGTGATTATGTCTGAAGATGTGCACCTGCAATTTAGGATTCGAGAGTTGATATAAGGTGTCTCAAAAAATGGAAGTATTATTTTCAATTTTCACTAGCACTAGCAGAAACGGATTTAGCCACACATATTGGGGGGGGGGGGGAATATTCCATTGTCTACAGACTTTTTTCCTCCCATCGCTCGGAAAATATGGTCTCTTTGCGTTATTTCAACCAGTTTTTGGAGGTTTGGGGCCCCTGTAAATCCACGCCTGAACTAGCTCCTTGAGTGAGATTGAAGGTTAAACCCGTGAGTTAATAAGGTTCAGGCTGGGTGTATTTGTTTGTTAATGTACCTGGAGAGTTCGGAGCTGGAGTGAAGGAATGGTGAAGGATTGACTGATTGATGATTTGATGCTTGCTTGGCTCCAATATCAACTTTTTTTTCGAATTGTCATTGAAGCTGGATTTTTAGATGAAGAATATTGGGATGGAGTTTGGGGAAGGCAGTGGTGATGAGAGACAAATTATGAGTGAATGAAAAGAAGAGCGACTGGAGCCCTAATATACAGTATACTAGACCAATACTAGGCTAAGATTATCGTGTAGGAAAAAGTAATTCTAAAGCTCTTTTTTATACCGACTTTTCTAGCTCAAAGAGTGAGGTATTAGATTTATGGCAAAGTTGACAAGAGGAGGGAGTAGAGAACTTTCTCGTCGTTTCAGACGTCCTAGATCACTTTAATTGTAAAAAATTTCAGGTTTCCTTATAATAACTTAATAGTCAGACCTATATTTAGTATTACAAAATTTCTCCTCAAAAACTACTAAATGGATTCATTTTCCAACTTTTCGAGACTCAATTGAGTTATAGTCTCATATCCGAAGATGTGCGCCACAAAATTGATATTAATTCATGAATGTGTTCCAATTACTTCTAGCTTATAAGTATATTAGAATAAAATTTGGGTTTTCTTAATGGATTATGAGTAGTTTTACCCTGTGACGTCACAGTGATAGACTTCATATAGAAAATTTTTCTTCTTTCGTTTGCCGTTGAGCGCGCATGAGACGACTGTCGCCTAATTCAACAGAATATCTTCTTTCTCTCTCTTTTCATTGCTCAGTACGCGTTCCAGACAATGCCATACATAGGTTACAAATAATTTAGAGTACTTTTTAGTACAGTTCAAGAGCCCGAAGAAGATATGTAGCTGTTACTATCAAAACGTCGGTCACTCTCTTTTTTTTTAAATTTTTTGTGTAATTTTTCAAATATCGGCGGCAGTGCCGCAGAATAAATTAATTATATATTTCCCCGTCGGGACTATTACGTTTCAATTAATACATAGGTTAGTTTCCGCTAATTGGAAACACTGATTTCACCTTTCTCTCTCAACTTTTTCGGTCTCTGTCACTTACTCTCATTTACGGTCGTTGAAGTATCGTTTTCTTTTTTGAAAGTGCAACGGTGGTGGAACGTGCTGCATTTTTTGTATCCCATACATATTTTCAAAATGAATTTATCAAAGCAAGCGATGAAGCTAAAAGTCGTGTTTCCTTTATTTAAACGAAACAAAAGCGGATATCCAAGTTCATATTTTCCCGGAGCGTGGGGAGAGCCTAGTCACGTGATATGTAGCGCGCCAACTCAACGCATGCCTCTTTGGGTAGGTCCACCTGTAGTACGATTATTAAATTTTTAAGAATATGGAAATTCGGTAGGGCAAAAATGGTGAATAAAAGGTCTTACTTCTAGGACAATTTCTGGTCTATGTCTTACGTTAGTTTTCTTTTTGTGTTCTTCGAATTTTCTCGTATCTTGTCTTTTGAATGCTAATATTTTCTTTCATTGAATGGTGACTTGTTTCTTCATTTTCTTTTTCGCCTCGTCACATATTAAGAATATCATTCAGATTACAAATGTTACTTTTTTAACATTGAAATTTATTTTCATTTTATATGAAAATAATTTTTATGCGTGGAAAACTATGCGAAACTAGACGCAAAAACACGTTTGCTTATGTTTCCACACAATATCATACTTTATTAGCCGACATTTCGATCCACCGCGGATCATTTTCGAGGTACCTTTAAACAAAAACCAAACTTATTTCAATTTTGCAATATTCCCACAACTATTTCACTCCTATCATACTTTTTAACGCTCCTGTTTTCATTCCAAGTTTTATAATAGAATTGAAATAACTTCTTTCCAAGTAACAGCTGGAGATTTGTATCATGAAAATTCTTACAAATTTTTTTATTCAATATTATATAATTAAAAACTGAAGTGTTCTTTCTTTCTTTCGAAAAACTTTTTTCATCGTTTCTTTTTTTTATATAAATATCATTCATTTATTTCAGCAAAAAATGACATGGGGAACCCTTTGGGTCGGTGGAATGTTCACGTATCCATTATACGTTACCTACGCGATGTACGATTTGGACAGGCTGGACGAAAAGTCGTAATCATCAAATATTTGTCGTGGATACTCGCAAACCTCGAACGAGTCGAATATTATCGTTTTGTGGAGTTTGCTCGACCCGTTTACTTTATATCTAGATCATCGATGAATAGTTTCTATTTTACGTAATATTTAAGTCAAGTGTTCTACAGATAATGAATAGAAAAATCTTCAGTTGAATCATGCTTATCATTGAATATGAAACGACACAACGTCCCTAGAGAAGTCAAATTTCTGGACAGAGTAGCGATTGAAGGAATAAAATTAGCTTCTCAAACGGTGCAAATGAAGTAACGTCGCGTTGCATAGCGAACGTTCATTATCCGAAGGAAATTACAGTACCTACTTCCTATAAATAAATTGAACATACGATGGAAATGTCAACATTCCGTGTGTATTTAGAAGCTATCACAAAGATTCATTAAATCGACGCAATTTTGCCCGTTTCCATCGACTCGGTCATGTAGCAAGTAGTGCGCTCAATGGTTTCCACTAAACGTCCGGAAGAAAACTATTATAATTTTTTTCACCTATACTGGATAGTTATACAACAAAAATATCAAAAGTAATCAACTCTTGGCGGAGGAGAACAAAGAAATGGAAAAAAATGAGTATAAAAATATTCTGATCGTAAAATTGTTCTACAAATTTTTTTTTTTTTTTTTTTTTGTTTAGTCTGGAAAAGAAAATTTACACGACGGACCACTAAAGACGTTCTTTTCAAAAAGTATCGGCGGTGCACCACTCAATTTTTTCAAGCTTTCTTCTCTTAACGTTTTCTGATATTCAAACGACCATTATTTTTAGAAACCAATAGTGGACTTCTCTTGTACGTCTCATTCTTCGAAATTGGTTCGTGTGTAATCAACTATACATCCTGATGAAAAACTTGCGAAAATTATTCCCGTGTTATTTTCATAAGACCATTATACAGCATCACCTTCCAATGCGTCTTCATTTCGTAGGGAGAAAAAGTGGCACTCCTAGCCAAGCAGAGTCCTAGCCTAAGGCGAATTTGAATGAGGACATCAAAATGAGAGCGAGGAAATGAATACCTATTATTTTTACAACTAATGTAGAAAAAGTACAGTAAAGTGATACAAAATTATTATTAGTTAGAAGATGCTATTTTCGTCGGAGACATACATCGATTGTTCGACTGCAATCTAACGCCTCCCATCTGAAAATAGTCGCTGAAAAATTTCGACGAAGGTTGCTGATAGATAGAAAAGATCGCCATAACATTTTTCTTTATACTCCATCAAAAAGACTGACATAATGGAGACGAAAGATGCGTTGAATTTGTGAATGAAGGATATTGTGGATATCAATCCAGTCATGAATTATGAGTTGTAAGCTAACCTTCAGCCATGATAGTGAGTCCGTGATTTCAAGTTAACACTGGCTGTGGCTCATAGCTGAAACCACGAGCTTAAGCCACATGTAATGATTTAACAACTCTCTGACGGAATATCGATGTTTGTATAGATCTAGGATGCCAGATGTACGGATTTTCGGTCCTCAAAAAAGATACGGGTTTCTCTTTTTCTATAGATTTTACGTACAATACGGATTTCTTGCGATCTACAGAAAGGTACCTTAGACACCCGTACAAAAGATACTTTTCTCCTGTTTGTTATAGGCTGAAACTGCAGTAATCCGTAATATTGAAGCGATTAAGGAAAAAGTACCTCAGCTACTGCTATGAAAGATACATTTCTCCTGATTGTTATTAATGGATCGAAATCCGTAGAAATCTGTTTTTAGGTCGGATACGGATTTTTGAAACTATCATCTGGCAGCACTGGTATAGATATATCGCCCTTCTACAAAACGTATGCAAAATATACTCAAGTGTGTCGCAATTTCCAGTAATCCTTTTACTTTTACT